>CM023482.1:74984396-75469562 GCA_013339685.2 Hyalomma asiaticum | reverse complement strand
GAAGTCGCTCTAAATACGTTTGGCCGCATCATAGAGCATTCCTCTACTTATTGCGCGCCTTCCTGAATAAAAATACGGTCTCTCAAAATCTTGCCCAAAATGCCAAAAAAGGTAAGATTATAGTATTGGGTTTTTTGTGAAATTTTGACTCGATCAGAATGCGTCTTCCCGCATCGTAGAGCATTCCTCTAATTAGTGCGCGGCTTCCTCAATAAAAGTACGGTCTCTCAAAATTTTGCCTAAAATGCCAAAAAAGGTAAGAATAGTATTGGGTTTTTTGCGAAATTTTGACTCGAACAGAAGTCGCTCTAAATACGTTTGGCCGCATCATAGAGCATTCCTCTACTTATTGCACGCCTTCCTGAATAAAAATACGGTCTCTCAAAATTTTGCCCAAAATGCCAAAAAAGGTAAGACTATAGTATTGGGTTTTTTGTGAAATTTTGACTCGATCAGAAGTCGCACAAAATGAGTTTTCCCGCATGTTTTTTCTTTTAAATTTTGTGTTGTGCTTTATTGCTCTTTTGACAAGAATGATTCAAGTCTTGACCTGTCTATGTAAATTAGCAATATTATGAACACTATCTGACTGAAAAGATATAACACCTGCACCAGCACTTAACCCAACTTCTTAAGAGAGAGCTCTGATTTAGTACGCTTACCACCTAGTTTCTTTCTTGAAACAAGTGCCTCAACAAGAGAACACAACTGTTACACTACAGCTGGAGTGTTCTGCAGCCCGGACGTTAATGAGCATTCTCGGACACTGTTGAAATAGTTAAAATAAGAGTGTGCAAGGCATACTTTTCATGGGCAGTCTCCCTGATCATGACATCCATGCCCTCTTCATGCTTGATCTGGCTCACACGGGATGGCACAGCAGCTAGTGGTGACTGCAAAGTGGCAAGTTAGCCCCATTAGATCCAGCAGATTTCGTTCTTTCTTGGAAATCAAGCTGTGCTTTTGTATGTACATTCCAGCAAAACAGTCATAACTGCAGGATGGAGCAGAACTCATAGCAAAAGTCACACAGCATTGATCATAAATGCATGGGCTGCATACTGCTGCATTTCTACAGCTGTATTTCCCCATGCAAATGGGGAGGCACCACTTTCATTCAAAAACATCCAAGTCAAAGGAAGGTTATTTGCACACTGAGGCTTGTGTCGGCGAGCAGCACAAAAGGAGGAAGTACTCAGCTGCATATCAACCAGGAAATGATTTTATCAACCGAAAATGGGACAGTGTCCAAAATTCATGCACGAACTTGCAGTACCATCTTAAGCAACCCCACGCAGATCAATCTTATCAAGGTAATGGCCTTTGAATTGCCATGCGAACTGCCGCTTATACAGAAGAGATCTTCAAGCCACAAAAACTAGACAAAAGAAAAGGGACTGCCCAGAGAATAAATTTCTCATGCTGTGAAGCAAACTGCACTTGTTTCTTTATTCTTCCGATCATCAACATAGGGGCACACCACAGTTCTATTTTAAAAATGTGGTACCGCTACATTTGCATTCTATTGTGAAATTATGAAAACTTGATGTGCACTAGATTTGAGGGCACATGGGATTTAAACAGATATAGTAGTATTCGAATTGAGTGCAATATCTTAAAGGAATTGTTGATTGATTTGTGGGGTTTAACGTCCCAAAACCAGCTCTGATTATGAGAGACGCCTTAAAGGAATTGTTGGAGCACAAAATAGGTCCAACTGGTTTAAAAATGTAATAGGACACCTCCCAGATTCGTTTTTTCTGAAAATGACAGAGGGGCAGCAAAACAACACAGTAATTAACATTTTTAAACATGACTTTAGTCACAGAACACACTTTATAAATGAAGCTTCTCAACAGATTTGTCCTCTTCCCTGATAATAATTAACAATGCATTGCAGAGACATCATATCCAAATAATAGCAAATATTCCCAAGCTGAAAAACAAGGAGACCATTATATTTTCACATAAGCCACGTTCATGTTCTATGCAATGCAAGTAAACCCAGAGGCAAAATATTTTTGCCCAATTTCCTCACAATTATCCTAACTTTTGCAGCATTTGGCTTCCTGCTTTTTTTATTTTTCACGTATGATTATTAATGTACAAGCATGACATTTTAGTAGGTACGTAAGGCCTGTGGCTAACCAGCCCACATTATGTCAATACTTCTACGCATATCTAAATATAGTTTACAGAAGCACTGGAAGGGGTAGTGTCTGCACAACTAACGACTGTTAAGATAACTTCTTCAGCAAGATGTTGGATACTTCAAACACATGAGAGGGGGAGGGGGCATCAGATACTCATTTTCTTTCAGCAACACCTTAAATGTTGGAGACTTCGAACACAACTGACAAGCAAGTTATCTGTGAAAAACCTTTCCAGGACTTACAGAGGGTGAGTGGTTGGGGCTGAAGCTTGCACTGAAGCGCCTTGTTCGTGGGATACTTAGCACCAGTGGAGAGAGGGCCTCTCTGTTATGTGTATATACATAAAAAGAACAAAGACAAACAGGAAAACACCATTCACATTCGTGCTAAAAGGGTCATGACACCTATCCACAGGTGATGGCTAGTAGGTAGAAAGTGATTTTTTTTTTCCACCCTCATTAAACAGCTACATTATTTGCACAGTTGCTCACAGAAGCTCTATGAGATCAGGCTTCATAAAAGCAAGCACAAGGAAAAACTGCTCTTTAAACATGACGTAACAGAACACAACAAAGGATTAGCAAATTGCAGATGAGGTGTCTTCGCAGGCTATGATATCAAGATAAGGACTTCCTGAATTTCAGCCCTCGAAAGCATCACATGTAACAGACGTCACACATGCACTAGAATTGAGCAGTAAAGGCACTAACACCTGGTAACAATAACTTGTCACTTCACCTTGTCATAAGATGTGTAACAAAACATGTTGCCAAATAACACTTACTTAACGTGAACACCTCTCATAACAAAAACTTCACTGCAGGAAATGACCAGCACAGCCGTAAACCTAGGCCAGCAGGCCAAGTGCCCAAACACACTCAGTCTGCACTGTCAGAGAAGACGCGTGTGCACTGGACCTTCCTTTTAGCGACGTCAATGTACGTTTTCCTGCTGGGTCACCAGCCCCATGCAGAGATTGATGGCATCCAAAGCAGCTGTGCTGCTGATGATAGGAAAACGTGACGGGCTGTGTGACCCCTATTTCTGGTACCATAACTGTGATCACTAAATATAAGCCAATAAAACAAGTAGCATGCTTACAAACAACCCACTTGCTGCAAATGCACGTAGAAGTACTCTCACAAATTCTCATTTCAGTTATTTGACATTAGTGAACTATATGAAACATAAATTTGAATTATTATTGTTCAACTATAACATAAAGCTAGGTGCAGGGCTTACCGCCCGTTGAGTTTCTAATTTCATCGCCATTGGTTTTCAAGAAAAAATGGTTCATGCGATATGTGCTGCAGCACCAGTTACAGATGTTGGCTGCACATATGAGACCACAGATGGCACACTTCCCAATTTCTTTGGAAGTATTATTAAGGAGCTAAGCAAATGTAAGTGGATATAACAGATAAAGTGGTGCAGTCCTTCACTGTTACCTTTCAGGCAATAAAGCTTTCTAAGCATGCAGAGTGGGTGCCCATCACTTCAGTAGGGCCTCATGCTAGACGTTAACAAAAGCTAGAATGTTCCAGAGAGTGTGATGTAAGAAAGTAACGACACAAGCGTTCACATAGCTCACTTGAATGTGGGTGTGTTTCCCAAGACATTGATCATGGGCGCACTCGATGAACGCTTCAGGTTAGAGCCCGTGCCAAGGGGCGGTGGTGGGTCCACGTCCATGCTGCTAGGAGTGCCAATTTACGCTGCTACATTTGTCATCTGCACGTTTTGCACTCGCCTACAATGAAAAAAAAAATGAAAAAAAAAGGCAATTGCATACGTTATGAACTCCAGCTATGGTAAAATATCACACTAGACCCTATTTTACCTTAAAACATCCAAATTTCACAAGACACCACCCTCATGAGCAAAAAATGCTTTCTGCTCCTAAAAGTTCTTTTTATTTTCAGCTCACTAAGTTTACTTATTCTTTTCTAAAGAACAACAAATGCTCTGCAAGAGGCCTGATATGCAAATGGAGGAAACAGTCTCGCTGCCTGCACAGGGGTCCTCTAGGAACAGTGACTCGATGGATTGCTTTTAAATTGTCTTGATGGCTCTCACTTCTTATCAAACACAGTGATTTGCTTCTTTGATGAAATTAAACCAACAAAATTTATATGGCTATGACAGTCCTGATGGAGTGACATTTTGCAAAAATAGCTAACAGCTTGTGCTGAAGTGGTTGTAGGTGATACATATTGGACAGCAGCATCTGCAACCTTGTACAGGTGAATGAAAATTACTGCAGTGAATGTTGCAGGCTGCACTAAGCCCTAGTGGATGAGTCCCCCTCCCCTGTGTTCCTTTGACGCTGCACATGGAACAAGGCATTTATGGTTATGAAATAGCACCACAGAATATGATGATGGCACCGAAGACGAAAAACTCAGACAAGTGCAGACTCATGAATCCATACAAACCTATATATGTATCATACCGGAAACTGTCTCCCTCATGTAGAAATGGGTCTTTTTTTTTTTAATTGCCATGCTCTCATTTCTGACAGCACCTGGGGGCAACACGCTGACACTAGCATTTGGAATGAATGGAGGGAAAATCGCAGAACAGCAGGTGTCAAACAACAGAAAGGAAAACGGAAAACGTTGGGTACTTCATCCGTCAACCTAGTCAGTAATGAAAATATGTGAAAACTGAGATGGTTGATCACAACGCATAAAAACGGCACGGATATTTCGAGCAGGAGTCCCTGTTTTAGGTTTTGCGACGCGGATTATGTCAACACCATGCTCTCGGTAAGATTAAGGCAATCAGTCACAGTAAGTACACATGGTCAAGGAAGCAAATGCAGCAGTTGCGGGCTTGTTGACGGGCAGATACAGGCTCTCTAGCCAGCGTCAGCGTACTTAGGGCACAGAATTTCGGTCCGTACTACATGCCCGAGATATGCCCAGTGTCACCAAAGTACGGTGCGCGGTTTATGACGGATAACCAGCCCGACCGCTGTAACCGAGAAGCAGGTTAGCTTACTTATTGCTTGCGCGCACAGCTTCAAGAGAGAAAAAGAAAGAAAGAAAACACAGAAACGCTCAATGTATCGGTGATTCGAGCATAAATTATAACAATAATACCTCGCCATATTGATATGGTGTTGGCGAAGCCAAGCGTACAACTAGCATATTTGCACAAACGAACGGGAAGTTACGCGTTGCCATTTATGTGTACGTGGATACCAAGAAGATTCCAGTATAGTAGGAACAAGAAAAATAAGCGAGTAAAAGCCGACAAGCGCCACGGTGAAAGGGAAGGCCGACTTTTGAACTGTGCTGAGCGCACCACCGAACTGCTTCAAACACGGTGCTTTGAACGACTAGGCGATTGCACAATTCATAGGACGTGGATGAGCCGTGCAGAACGGCACATCATAGACGGCGTGCTGGTAACAGCGGCAGTGAAGTATGCCTGGTAACTGTTATGTCAGTGGCCCTCCTCGAAGGCGCTCCGCAGGAGAACGGCTGCGCGAATAGAAAGCAGCGAAGTAGACATGCCCCCCCCCATCTGCTGTTCTTTACTCGTCGGCCCATATCCCTTATGATCCAATAAATATTCCCAAGAGCCAGAGAAACCAAGAAAAACGAAGAGCGCGAGCTAACGTTGAACTCCCCGTCCCGGTGTAGTGAACGAGACGAGACTATTCAGACGTTGTATCGAGTTTCAGGTTCGAGCTCGGAAAAAGGAATGCTTTCCAACGCGAGCGCGAGGCAGCCCACGAGACGCGCTAAAGAAAACTGTCGACAGAAACACAGCCAAAAGGTGAATAAAGTCGAGAAATATGCAGCAATTTCGCTCATACTCACAGCCACCGGCCCCCGTACCGAAGTCCCTTTTACTTTTTTTCTTACCGCACACGCACAAAAAGAAAAAGAAAGGCAGCAACCGGACATATAACAAATGTGCTCATTGGCTAAGGCCGTCTCCAGCGCTGCTCAGGACCAATGATCACCGCTGTAACAACATTATCGCCGAACTCTGTCCACCGATGTGGTGCGGGCTTCCACTACTTCACCGCAAAGGCGACTGAAATTCTCAAGTTCCTATCAGCAGTTGTAACTAGGGGCCCATTCCGCAGAGACTGAGTTGCCGCGATCTCCGAAGGCCAGATTATTCCAGCAGTAGTAGTATACATGCGGTACACCTGTCGTTTAAAATTCACGCACGGCACTTGACAGGTGATAGCGGTCGCAGAAGAAATAAGCAAAAATTCAAGCTTACCGTTTCTGAAGGGCCTCCCAAAGAAACTCCCTGAATCCCAGTGAGGGCCACGACTGCTAGAAATGAGAAAAATAGCTACAGAAACTGGCTAATGAAAAAAGGAAGTGTCCTTCGAATCACGTGGCTGCCCTCTCTACCCGACAGATGTCTCTCACTACCCTCCTAAAAATTCCTGCTCCTACTCTACTCTCTCCACTGTATCCTGCTTATTTAAATTCTCGTTATTATTTCTCGTTAATGTGGACTTAACTTTCCTTTAACGGTGACGAAGTGGCCGTGGCCGCTGTCAGCATGCCTGTCACGCTAAGTCACGAATAGAAAGCCTGCGAAAACACTACCCGCATCTCTGCCTAGAAGCTTGTTTTGCAAACCTGTGGCTCTCTCTCTCTCTCTCTAGTGACAGCTGACGTGAGCTAGCGGCGCCCTTGACGGATCTGCACATCGCTGCAGCTGCCTCAGCGATGCTAAAATTGTGCTACGTGGTGTTCGAAGAGTAGCGCGAATCAGCTGAACGAAACCAGAACTACCTAGGTCACTCCAATCAAGTCAACGCCGATACTTTCTTGAAAGCATGGGTGAAGGTACGTCGTTTTCCAGTTTCGTTATTGTGATTGTAGTATGTCCACAACACCCCCACAAAATATTCCGGTCTAGGTTTTGCGTTGTTGCCTTTCTTCAGGGCTGCTTTCCGTGATAGCGTTTTTCTTAGACACTGCTCCGTGTCCTAAAGTACCGCCGGACTGCAAGTACATCCGTGTACGTTGCACGTAAATTTGGATCGTTTGAAAACATTCAATAAGCAGGCACTAAAAGGATAAGGTGCACTGTCGGGAGAGAATACGTATACGAAACATTGCTAGGAGAATCGCGTCTACAACGAGGTACCGTCGGAGTAACCACTTTCGCTTTCCGTAGTCAAAAACACCGCAATGTTGCACATTCAAAGCACATATCGCTGCATTTCGTGTTTCTCTTTTATATACCCCCTGTAAATAGACGCCAGCAGGCCCGTTTATTCAGCAGGCGCTGACCAGCCTCAAGCCCAAAGAAGGGGAACAGGGATAATGATGGCTATATACAAATGATAACAATGAAGGTACATACATGAGAGGTCTTTACAATATATTGTTAGATTATTACAATATTATTAAATTGTTGTGATTTACCTCTTTGCGTTATTTCCTGCTGGCACCATAATCATGTGCATCTCACAAGCAGTGAACCCTAAACTTCATAGTGCATGGACTAAGCACTCTTTCTAATGGTTACTATAATAGCTTAGTTGTCTTACCCGTTCTGCTTGGGTACCTGTTATATGTCTGCATGAGAGGCAGCTCTTCTTCCGTTGTTCTACAAAGTCTAGATGAACTGCTTCAAATAGCGTGTTTGAATACTGTGGAATAGCCATTCTTTGTGTTGGTTGCATAAGTTTTGCTTTGTTAATCTGGCATGTATGACATGATGATACACTAATATATTATGATTACGAAAATGTACACGAAACACACTAGGAAGGAAATACACAGGACAGGCAGTACTTACAACTGCTTTATTTTTCACAGCATCATCATGTATATATGATATAGAATGCACATGTGCATTTTTATTTTGCACCCTGTGCCGTCTGAGCTGACAAAACAAAAAAACTGTCTCCAATGTGCTTCTGGGAATTGATATTCTTTTGAGTGCAGGCTGATAGACGGTTGACTAACGCAGCTATCACTCCTCTTTTTTATATGGTATGCCTCCAGAATTAAGCAGGCCTGTTCATTGCGACCTTTTCCTGGAATCCTTGCCTCCCGAAACAATGCCTCGCACCCGCTGGAGCTTACATGATCAGCCAAATGCGTCTGTTCCTTCTTCTCAATGTCTAATTCGTGTTCTGTAAACCGAAGATTCACGCACCTTGTGATTTGGCTGGTGTAGCTTATTTTGCACGACAGCGGTATCTTGTACACCACTGCACAGGTGCATTTGACGTAGGTCAGTGTCGAAGTGTGCTGCCTTTGGCAGCCTCCTCTTGTTTCACCTGCTGCAGTTATGCGAGGACAAAGATGGGCAAGTTGTTTGGGGGCCAAAAAAAACCACGCCAACGTCGTGTCTTTTTGCTACCTTTTTCAGGTTGTGCGATGCCTTGTGTGTATGGCATGACTTCAACCACGCGTCCTTGCTTGTTCCTCGTTTGGATTTCTTTAGGAGGCTTTCAGCAACATCAGCCACCACTGAGGATGGAAAGCCTGCCACAACTAGTTTTTTTACCTGCATATTGAAGCTCTCCTGCATTGTGTGGTGGCACGATTTGAGAAGTGCAAATTCAAGGCAAAGAGACGCAGTAGCTATTTTTACTGTCTTTGAGTTACATGAATCAAATGGCAAAATGCCTTTCTTAGCCCACGATTTATATGACCAGCAAACATGGTCATTATAAAATCTAAAACTTATATGTACTAAAAATGAAGTGAATCTTGCATGGGTAGTTCACGTGTAAAGGTCAGTCCCCTCCCATGCAGGCTAAAATGTTGCAAAATGTTTTATTAAGCACCTGATAAATTTGGCCTAGTGTTAAACAGAAAACAGCTGTCGCATGCAGATTCTGAGCAGGAAGAAAAGTATAGGATAGCAGGCCTGATTTAAAGCAACACACAGATGTTGATCAGTTTAGATCTGTTTGCTATGACCTGGTTCAAAATGTGAGAGCTTGTGTATTTTTGTATCAGCCGTATTGATGTTGTATGGGGTGCAGTGCTACGACTGTTGGTTGCTTTTTTTTGTCCAACCTCTCAGACAGGCCTGTAGCCAGGAATTTTTTTTGTGGAGGGCCCACTTGCTGAAGGCCTTGTCTACTTGAGAAAAACTTATATTTTAATTGTTTTTGGTAAAAATTGCAGTACGTACATTGACTTGTTAAATGCAACATTATTAATAGGCTTAAATTTTAGTCCTTAGCACTGTACTATGCCTGCTCTAAGATCTTCTACTGTATGTACTTAACATATCTTGCGGTATTCGTTAAAATCCAAACTAGAAGCGAAGCTCAGAGGAAGATGGATGCTTGAATCGATGAACAAATCGCAAAGTACGATTTAGAACAGGGAATGTCGCAGGAGCCAATTTATCTAAGTGAAATCCATCAGAAAACTTGTAAACCACAACTTAACTAGAACCTACATACATGATAGCTCGGACTGTAATTTGAACGTACAAGAAAACATAATTCTGTTACGAGGAAAGTCAAATAATTATAGCATTTTATAGAGAAGGCGCTAATTTTAATGAACATTCTATGAGAACGAGGACCAATAGCACTATGGTGTTCCACTGTTAAAGGCAAGGCTCAAGCATCTGCCAACTTTTGATGGTTCACTGAAGCATACGCAGCATGGAATATGTGGACTCATGGCAGAATGTTATTTATCTGTGCAGCGGGGTTGTTGGAGTTGGACTGCACTGTGCAGAAGTATCACTGGGGCAAGAGGGGTCCATCCAGCTTAGTGGCACAGCTGGCATTGGAGGGGAAGCATCTGGCATCCATTGAGGAATCCACGACGTATGCTGAGGTGAATATGCTGCCCTTCCTTCATAGAATCTGGGCTCGTGCAGTTCATCATGAGTTTTGCGCATGAATTACTTTAGAAGGAATTCTGGCACTATCCTCCTTTAGCTGTTGTGGAAATGAGGGCTAGTGCTACATGGATTTGTCTATGTGCTGGTAACTTCATGCATTCTAATGATACGATTTGCTGTTATCTTTCTATATTTCTGTAAAGCATGCTTTTCTAAACACAGTGAAGATTTTTAAATAGGGACAATGACATATTACATTCACTCATTTACAACCCAGAGTCTCAGCAAGGTAGTTGTGCTACATGCAATAAAACATTCAATAAAGCATAGTTTTTCTAATTGCTGACGGTTCTTAATGCCAGAACTACATAATGATTATGAGGCATGCCATAGTGGAGGGCTTCGGAAATTTCAACCACCTGGAGTTCCTTACAGTGCACTGAAAACGCAGTTCATGGGCCTCTAGCATTTTCGCCTCCATCGGAAATGTGACTGCCACTGCTGAGATCAAACCTGTGTCATTTGGGCCAGCAGCTGAGCATGTAATCACTGCACCACTGTGCTGGAGCATTCTTTAACGCGATAACGTTCGAGAGCTCGTTCCGCAGAAATACCGCCATCGGTGTCGGCATCTCCACGCGTCTCTTGTGAGCGAAAAATCGTCCGTGAGTGAAAAATAACAGCTCCAAAAATGGACAACTAATGTCCATCAAGCGGAAGACATATCAAGCAATGTTTCGACTACCATGGCCTCCGAGACGGTGAGCGTGCCCGCCATCTCGGAGGCCATGCGACTACAGCAGAGCCTATATGCGGTCTCGTCGAATGCTCTGCATCCACTTTTTTAGCATTTCATTCTCATGCCACTATTAAAGAAGTGAAGTACTGCAGTTGCCATTTCACCGACCATAAGGCGATGCTTGTTAACAGATAGCTGACACACGAAGGACGACAGAATGTGACCATTTACGAATAAAAGTGTCACGCCTACGCACAGTTCATAATACAGGACCATGTGACTACATCACTGTACAAAATTTTCATGAAGTTGATATAAAAGTGCTGTTAAATAGATCGAAAACCTCTACCATTACTATAGATACGTTGCGTATGTGCGTGTGTGTGTCTGTGTCGGTGTGTGTGTGTGTGTGTAACAACACACATTAATAAGTATGCACTGAGTGGTTGAAGTGCACACTAGGGGCCGGATTTCGCTATCGCGTTCAACTCTTAATGGCGAAGCTTAAGGGTCCCTCAATTTTTCCTTCTGCTATATCTCTTAGCCTCAAATCTAAATAACCATTGTCTTAGTTTTAGTACCTATGCTATATATCTTACACCCTTTAGAGAATTTTCTTAGAATTTTTACGGTAATCTTACGCTGACCTATCAACTGCACTATTTTTACTCATCACAAAGCTTCATCGTGCTATTTGGGCACCATTGGATTTCATGCTATAAAGTGCCTCGTACACCATCATCATTGCGCTTTACCACTTTTTGGTCCTCTTTGACCATCATGTGACCTTGTGCCATTGAGCACCACGTATTATCATTATTATTTACAGCACAGTAGATTTTCTTGGTCTAAATGCATATCAGAAAGTTTTGAGACCAGGAAGAACAAGTTTTGGCGATAAATATCATGTCGGATCCAAAACCAAAACAACTGACAAATCTGTAGTTGAGCACTCGGTACCTTTTTTTGTAAGGTACGTGAATGAAAACATGTCATGGCTTACTTCTGTCTCCATCAACATCCGCCTCTGTCACTTTGTGCCCTTGTGTTGGTGTGTGGAAAATTAAGCGTGCATGCCTTGTACTGCGCAGCTGTGGATGGGAACACACCCTTCATGCCCAAGCAAGATACGAGGCACCGACAAGACACTAGCTTCATACATTACAGAGCATCCAGAATGTCTTGGCAGCAGTGTTCGGGCTATCTTTGGTGCACAGTTGCCATTCCTCTTCAAAGTACTCTCAGTGGATACACCACTGTCCATACAGGCTCATCCAACCAAGGTGTGGCTCATCTCTTTGGTGAATTGTATGTCGGAACAATTACTGGAGCATCACCTTTTGTTGCCTTCCTGTAGAAGTGCTTCTGTTGATGTTCCTGTTTGTTGACCAAGTCTGTATTTGTAATGACAATGCACTATGCCTTGTACTATATGTATTTGTACAAATTCTTCATGTTCTTCCCAGCCTACTGCTGTTTTTGTTTATAGTAGAGCTGTGCAAATGACTGCAAAGCAAGTTAAAACGTTAATGTTTGAGTGCAAATCGAACTTGATATTAAAAAAAAAAGTTCCAATGTTTTAAAAAATAATACTGTGTCAAATTACAGAGAAATGTACTGCAAAATGTGGGTGAAATAAACAAACCTGTTGCACGATCAGTGTACTCTGATATGTCATCCCTGGCAAAAGAACTAAGTTCTTAAAGAACAGTCCTACAGAGAAGTGTGCATTTGCATGTGCTAGCTTTGCCGCAGCACGCAAGCATTAGCTTCACTGCAGTGTGCAAGTGTTAGCTTCGCCACAATATGCAAGCGCTAGCAAGTACAGTGGCACAGCACCCGAGTGATAGCTTTGCTGCAGTACGCAAGTGTTAAGTTCACTGCAGCATGCAAGTGTTAGCTTCCCTGCTGTCCTGCAAGTGCTACTTTCAGTGCAGTAAATGAGTGCTAGCTTCACTGCAATGCATGAGTAATAGCTTTGCTGGAGTATGCAAGTCCTAGCTTTGCTGCAGTACACTAGAGTGTTATGCGGCAAAACATACCACATGCGGGAATGGGCCACTTGTCACGAGACATAACATATTTTGCCCCTTAATTGCAGACTTCAGATCCGAATAGTAAAGGTTGGATGTGAATTGAATTGAGTAGCAAAAGCTTTTAAAAAATTATTTGAAAATTCGAGTATTTGCACATCTCTAGTCGGTGCCTCCTCTATTTTTCAGTGCCCAGCAGTTTCCTCTCCTGGTGCTGTCACAAATCCACCTCTCCACTGCTCTCGGCAACTGCGTTGCAGTGCCACATAAACAGGATAGCTGCCAATGGTGCAATCCAGTCCTACCTGCCTCTCGAGTGTTCAGTACTGTCTGAGCGCATGCACACTCTTCGCCGTTTTCTGTCTGAACGCAGTCTCCTTGAGAGGGCATACTTTTGTGTGCCGCTTTGCAAGTCTGATAAAAAGAAGAAAACTGCCACGATACTGTTTTACGAGGTGCCGTCACACTTAGAGCTGAGGCAAAAATGGCTTGCTGCAATCTGGTGGGATGGATTTACTGCCCCAAATGACTCATCATGCTACACAAAGGTTTGCAGCTGACACTTTAAGCAAGAAGATTTTATTGAAGGAAATAGACAAAGGCTCTGGAAAGGTACTGTGCCGTCCCTTTTTGATGATTACTCCCCTCATCTTCAGCCAAAGGTGTACAAGAGAAAAGCTTAGCAAGTGTACGCAAATGAGCACATGCTACCGGTGCGCTAGTGACTCATGCTTCTCAAGCTGCCACTTCCCCGTTGTGCACAGTGTCATGTTCAGCCCCTGTGTGATCTACGGCTGAGGAAGAGGCTCCAATGGATGTTTCATTTTGCGCATATGAGCCAGTGGGACAATGCGACACCCGATGTTGCGGTAACAAGGGTGAGCAAAGAGATCAAAGTGTCCAAGTGGACAGCAGGGGTCCACCAAGCATCTTGATTGTGGAAAGAGGAAAAACGGAAGGGGAAACAGAGAGATCTCAAAAGCCAAATGCAGCGACTTTTACAGACAGTTGACAAGTATAAACTGGAGCTCCATCAGCTGAAAGAGGTTGGCCGTGTGGATTATGTTGGCTATATAAGAGAAGCAGCCATGGAGAAGCAACCCGCTGCCTTGTTTTGCTTTACGAGATAAGAAACTTATGGAAGAAAAGACAGGCTTGTTTTGAGGAGACAACTCGACACTGCGTGGTTCTCAGGCACTTGTTAACTAGGGCTTACGAACACATGCAGGAGAAGGAACTGCTAAAACTGCCTAGCAGAGACACTTAGCCGCATACATTGGCATTCAGAACGGAGAGACAGGCTTTACAAAGCTCATTGAAACATGGCTAAAAACAGAATGCCAGAATTTGCAGGCACCACGGTCCAGGGTGTGCTCTCTCAGTGCTGATGAGATGTGAATAAAAGAAAGACTTCAGTACCACAAATAGCAAGACTTTTGTTGACCAAGCAAACCTTGGCTCAGGAGAAGGCAACAATGGTAATTATAGCCAGCTCACTCCTGTGTGTTGTGATCAGTGGACTGGCCATGTTCCACAGTATCCCTGTCAGCTACTGCGAAAGGGCTCTCTGGTGCTCAACTCCATGAGTTGGTTCTATTCATCATGAAGAAAGTAGAAACGTGTGTGTTTTGCATCATAAGGCTGCTTACTGACCACGACAAAGTAAATGTGCACACGATGAAGCTCTTGGGATATGGCTGTCCGATGTATAGGATCAAACATCCCTGCAACTCTGAGCGAACCCTTTTTGCTCAGCTGTGATCCATACCACATGTTGAAAAATGTGCATTCCCAGTTCTCGGCCCGTGACATTGGGCCAAGAGGAAAAGTAACATCTTCACACCTCAAACCTGTATACGAGCTTTAAAAAGACTTGACAGTGAGACCAGTGTGCTGCCTCAGTTGCTAACATGTCTACCCAAACAACATGGAAAGGAGGAATGTTGGAAGGGCTGCGCAGATGTTATGTCCTGCCCTAACAGTTGCCTTGGAGCACCTGAAAGAACAAGCCGGCCACACCTGCAGTGTGTCATTTTCAAGCGCAGGCCTTAGTATTACATTCATGAAGTACTTTTACCACTGGTTTATTCTTCATGACACAAGCAACATGACACAGCATCTTTGTCAGAACTTTGCAGATATGCAGCATTATGATGATGTTGGTGATCACCGGCTCAAGTGGCTTGAAGCACTACCATGCCAATGTACTTGGATGATTTGAAAAAGCGATGTAGGGGGCCATATACGGTAGAACCCCGCTGCTATGTTCCCGTTTTCCTGGCTATGTTTTCCTGGCTGTTACGTTGTTTTGGGCCAGTCCGGCATAGCTCCCATAGGATTCAATGCATTAGGGATCCTGCTGTTACGTCACAGTGTGGGAACATTCCCGTATGTTACGTTGCGAATCGACACTCCAAGCGGCCACTGCCGACTGCAATATTGACTTTTCACGTAGCTTGACTTGGCTTGACTGTATTAGCTGCACTATGGCCTACACCCATTACGTTTCCGGCTTCCGTCAGCAAAATTATGGCACAGCTGTGCAAACTGTTTGTGACGGAATAGCGTACAGTGATTACGTTTCCATCGATGATGCCGTTGCAACCTCCGAGGTTTTCTCTGTCGACGAAATCATAGCCGAGTGTGCCGATGCGTGCACTGAAAGCGCTAGCACTGAAATAAAATTGTGTGCCGATCACCACTTCTCTCATTTTTCCATTTTTCCTGTTTCTCGGCTCTTAAGTTTATTTTCTACGGTCCCGTGAAAAATGTATTAGCGGGGTTCTACTGTATAAGAGTTTCTAACGAAAGAAACATATCGTGTTTCTCATCGCTACATATTCAACTGTGGCATGTGTAATGTACCTACTGAGTGTTGAGAAGTTTTCATTCGTTCTAATGCACAACTTCAAAAGTGGCCCTATAGAATCCCTCTTTGGGACTCTGCAGATGTTTTCTGGTTGTAATGACATCTTGGATTTTCTCGCAGCCCTCTAAGGTCTTGAGAAAGTGCTCAATTAAAACAAATATTGATCCCTCAAATGCACTCTTGAACGTTTCTCATAGCGATCCTGCAGGAGTGTTGAGTGCATTGGTAGAGGCACCGGCAGATCATGTAAAACCTCAGTCACAAATTTCAAAAGATGCACTAACTGTTCTGGAACAACTGAATACTGCACTTTTGCCTCTGCATCCGCACGCCCTACAGATTTTGGCGACAGTGCACACTGGAGGCTACATTGTCCGGGTTACGAAAGAGCAAATGAGCTGTGAAAACTGTGCAGCAGCCTACACTCAGCCAGCTACAGATCACTCCTGGCATTCCCTTGCAGTCAATACCAATGTGGATTGCTCTATCCTTCGCATCAGCTCTTATTTGTCCTTGACACCCTGCTGTCATTTTGTTGAAAAGGCACTCAAGGGAAACTGCATTTTTGAGACACCTCTCACTAGCGTTGTGAAACATGTGGTCCCTGCTCTTTGCGGCTCCAGACTGTTAAAATGCAAGGAGAGTGACGCGTCGCACAGGCTGAAACTCGCGGAACAGATTTCTTTATGGCTTCTGTGACTGCTTCTCTTGAACTACACATTCTTTGTGACTGATTAGTGCGATGCTTATAGGTCGCGAAAAAGGCCCGGTCAAGGAAGTGCCTCAAGTTACGAGAAAATAGCGAGTTTAATAAATGTTGTTCTCATTTCTAGTGTGCACCACGCTGCACGGTGAGCCCCATAACCTGTCTTCTGCCTTTTGCGTTTCAAGCGAAAGCGCATACACCGCTGGACACCATCGTATGGCATCATACCTTTAATTGTGAAAATGGTACAAAAGGAACAAACCACATATATGTGCATGCCGCTGAGCTCTAAAGAAATGTGGGCACTTCTGCCCACACGGAGAAACGTATGTTGAGCGAACAGCTGGCAATGAACACGTTGTGTAGGTGGCGGCGCCTTGCAGCGGCACGCTGTCCTAGCGGCAATGGCAGCACCTCATTTTTGTTGCGCTCATCGGCCAGGCACTGAAGTATAAGGGTGGCAATTCCCTAGTTTTAAGATATTTGCCAGTGTTATAAGCATGGATTTATGTTTTTTAAATCTGGAAAGTAATTACTGCAGATGCAGACTTGAGTTACATTGGGAGACTATTGTATATATAGAACATGACATATGTAATAAACAGTACATTTAAACGGTCGACTTTTGAGCTTAAGCAAGAAGCACAGGCATCTACATGCATGTTGTGTTGTGACAGATGTTGGCCAAGAGGTTGCATGAGGCACACCCAAACCTGTACCCGGACTCCAACCACAAGCCTGAGATTGCCATTGCCCTCACTGAATTTGAGGCCTTCTGTAACTTCCGTCCTCTACAAGAAATTTCTCATCTTTTGAAAGGTAATCTTTATTGGCTGCCTTGCTTGAGGCAGTTCTTGAGCATTCTTACTTCATCATCATGTCTCATGTCTCTGACGTGCCTCAGGCATGGTTATAGCCTTAGAAAGATGTGACCACATAGCATAGGCCATCATTTATCGCCACTCACCTGCACAGTTAAGGGCGGGAGTATGTGCTGACAAGTGGATACCTGTCTCAAAATGACCTAAAATAAGCTGAAAAATGTCTGATTGAAACCTACAATCTGAGGATTTTGAGTTTTCGTGCACTGTTGAACAAGCACCCTGCTTCCCTCCACCTCGCTGGCGAATCATCCTGAAGCTGCCATAACCAAAACCATGCCAGAAATGCTTACGCTTGTGCTCTCGTCCAATTCAAAGTCCAATCCAAGAACGGCCCACCTACATTATCGCGTGATCTCGCGACGATTGCCATTTTGTGGACTGGAGGGTGGTTCGAATGGATACACTTTAATAAAGCTTTTTAATTCCAGTGTTTAGATGGTTTTAAAAGCGATTAGAACGAATGCCCTTTAATAAATTGCTTGTTCCAGCTCACTGCATTTTATCGAGGTGGGGGGGGGGATAATTTTGGCCATGATCTAGAATTTTGGGACAGTTCCAAGTAAAAAAAAGGCGGGGGGGGGGGGGGCACTTGCTCAGTATTTTACTGCATTTTCATGCTAAGGTCTATTTCATATTTATTGCAATGAAGTTTGTCATTTTTTTTAGAAGTGGTCAACTGAGAACAGTATGCTGCCAAGTTTAAAAGTAATTGTTAAAGAAAACCTTGTCAGTAACGCATGTCGTGCACTTCCTTAAAAGGGTTGTGAAATGTTTTCTGAAGATTTTGTACTAAGTGCGTATTCAGAATCATTGTGTGGGTCGATTTAGAGCGATAAAAAACGTGTTTTTGGTATCACGGTGCACTGTTCCGCTTCACTCTGCAGTTGACGTCATGTTAGTCACCACCTAGGCCCCCGAGATTAGCGCGCCCTCGGAGGCTACGGGAAAACAAACCATGACTGCAGCCTTGCTTCCGAATGGCGGCACCGCACGGGTTCTAAGTATATTTTTTTCTTTTTAGCTTTCAAGTAAATTGATTCTTTAAGAGCCAACGCGAGTTTACTATACCTTTTAGGTCGAGAGCGACGGCGGCGGTGGATTGCGGCTGTACGACGCAGAAGGCAAGCAATCGCGCTGTTTGCAGGAGCGTAAAGTCCGAGGACTTCGATGAAGAATAAACTAGGCTTCGAAGTGCGGTGGAAGACAATACGCCTGAAGAGCGCCGAGCAGCGAGACCCTACGATGCCGTTTTTTTTTTTTTCTAAAGAGAAAAACCCAGAACATCACGCGCTCGCGATCCTACTTCGTCTTCTTTCGCGCCCGCTATTTCTATTTTCTTGTTAACAGCAGTGTTAGAACGATTATCGTGTTTTATTTCTCCATTTATGTCGCTACGTCTTCAGCGAACCCTACTACGTTTACACTTGGTCGCCTCGCCTGCATTGTAGACGCTACAATGCACATGAGGTTGTTAGTACTGATAAGACGCGATGCCTAGGCTCTCTTGAAAAACGAATGGCGCGAAGCGCAATGTCAGAGAATGTGGGGCAGGTGAAGGCTCCTTTACAAAAGCGCCGTGGAATCACACGTGTGCTGCACGAAATCGGCTGCATTCTACCTATTGATGGCACTGGAATGCGATCACCGGTGCAGAATGTTCGCTGTGCGCTCGCCTCAAGTTGCATATTAGCTGTAAAACATGGCACCTATGCACATTTAAGACTTTGACGATCGCGCAGAATGTAACGCCATTTTGCAACACTTGGTAATAGCTGCAAAAAACCTAGCAAATACGTAGCCAAGCTGCTACGACAAGCTATATAGGTGACCACCAGCTCCGCAGTGACTCAGTCTCGCGCCAAAAGAACCCCAGGTGGTCGAAATTTCCGGAGCCCTCCACTACGGCGTTTCTCATAATCAGAGCTGGTTTTGGGACGTTAAACCCCACAAAACAAAACAATATATTCACAAGTTTATCGTGCTGGTTTCAGTTTTACCAACGCTGACCTTTCGCGTGGCCGCACCCGTGAAATCCATGCGCCGGTGCGACAGCGATCCCTCAAAATCTACTATATAAACACATGGCAAGTAAACGAAGCTACTGTGTCGAAAAAAAAAAAAAAAAAACGTTGGTTCACGCGTCAACGCATGCAGGCATCAGTGATCGGGACGTTATAAAGAAAGCGGTGCGATGAGCTCCACTTCGTAGGGAAGCTTGTTGACGCTTGTCTGTGGCAAACACTTGGCGCGTATGGTGACATTGTCGTCCCACACAGCTGTGATATCGGACACATGTCCACTATTATAATATGCAGCTCCTTTGCACACACTATCGCCGCAAAAGTAATTATCTGGGACGCGCACAAGCGGCAAATCGCACGCGCGCACTTCCGCGATGCTTGCAGTGAAATGAGGCGTCTGCTACGCGACCCACCACCGGTTCCAACAGCCGCCGCTACGCGGCTTTCAGTGGCGCCCCTATAGGCGCTGCGCATGGCGTATACCTTTATACTTAAAAATGTCTTACTGAAACGTCACCGAATAGTACTATGCTGACCCATGGTGTCGCATAGTCGTTTCGAGAGCACAAGAATGCTGGGATTTCAAATGGGCATTATTAAATGTGCACTGAATATTTCGCCGAAATATTGCATCTCCATATTCTTTTTACGACCCCTTTAAGCCAGTGTTGTAAAGCAGTGCAGGCACTGCAACAGCAAAGTCACATTTGTATGTAAGTTTCTGACATACACATTCATGTACAGCTTCAGGTACAGTAAAGAAAGATATTTACTGTTCAACACTGATCCACTATTGTCAGGCCAACCAACCTCTCTGTCTCCAATAGCACTTTCCTTTCCTGCTTTCTGTTCTTCCCTTCTTTGCACACAAGCTTGCTCTGTGCCTCTTCCACTTTTGAGGCTGGGAGAAAGGGAGCAAGGCTTATGTAACATGCTGCTAAGGAGGTCATCTGCCACCCTGATGAAAACGAGTCCTCTTGTCTAAACATTGGTTCCAGCGACCTTTCTGTGTTCAGCCATTTTTCATCAGTTCTCAAGAAAAAAAATTTAGCTGCACTGTCCCATGATTTTTGAGTTGCTGTCTTTATGCATGAAAAGTGCAGGACTGCCGGAGCTGCGGGAGGTGCTTGGGTCACTTGCCGAGCAGCCATTGTCATCCAAGACTGATCTGCACAACTGGTTCAAGGCTGTCATCACTGCCCCAGCCGAAGTATTCCTTCCTCAACTGGAGAAACTGGCCAACAGGCTGAGGAAGAATGGTGGGTACAGCTATCCAACTGTACAAAATATAGTGAAGACACACCTTGTGCTGTCTTTTGTAGCAAGCTATTTGATTTTCCATTCCTGTCATTTTTCCACCAAGTTACTAATGTATACTGGTGATGACAGCAACGTGACTGAGAAGAAGAATGTAAAATGACATGGCTAGTTATTAAATGTGACCCTATGTGTATCATAATGCAGTGCCACACAATCGGAGACCATATTCAAATGATGCAGGGCACATTTGCATTTCATACTTGCTTGCCTTTATACTTGCTCTGCGTCACTCTTTTACATCGGATGACCAGTCTGTAGAGCTGCAACAACATAACAGTGTGCGTGTCACTGCTCCTTAACTTTCTGGTCTTGGTTCATGATTCTTCCACATGTGTATGAATGCTTATTGTCGCTTGTCGTCCCTCTACCGAACTTTCAGTGGAAGCAGCGGGAATACACAACGAGCTTGCCACTGTGTTTCTGAGGGTGCACACCAGTTACCCGGATGATATTGGCTGCTTTGTCATCTTCTTCCTCAACTACATCAAGCTGCGGCCTGGAGAGGCCCTCTATTTAGCTGCGAATGAACCGCACGCGTACATCTCTGGTGGTGAGTTGCTTTAGTTTGACAATGAAGCTCTTGATGTGTGTGTAAGCAGTCACATAACTCTGAATCAGTATGCTCGTAGGGGTGGTTTTTTGATTGACTGTACTTGAATGGGTTGGGTAGATCAAGGCAATTCTAGTCACTTGTTTTATGTGCCTTTTTTTTTTTTTTCAGATGGTAACTGAGCTTGTGATGCCTTGTGATTTTGTTGGGACCAAATAAAATACAAATGACTAGAGTCAGAAGCTAGTAGAATACTGAGCACTTTTATAGCAAACCTTCTGATGGCTAGAGTCTGGGAAAAATATTTTGTCCATGCATCTGTGCAGCCATGATCAAGCACCAAGAAGTCAGAGGAGGGCAACATGCTTTTTGGGCTCAAGCGGTGGAAAGGGCATTGCTGCCATTGATAGATAAGGGGATTTGATCAGAGCACGCCTTTGGTGTTCTCCAAATCAGGCCATATTGGCTCCTTTGTGGAAGTGCTAGTGGGAATAAGATGGTCGTCCTGTGAAGCCATGGTATCAAGCCGCATTTTAGAAGAGAGAAGCACCGAGCATAGTACATATGCTGGGCACAAGCACAAAGCCAGTTGGTAACTGGGAAACTTTGAGAGTGTGTGGCAAGCAACATCAAATGATGAGGACACAGATTGGTTGAGGCATTGAGCTTAAGCAAGAAGCCAGAAAAGACGATGCATGCTGTGAAGTGGACAATGTCTCAGAAAGACAAAATGTATGAACACAATCAAGCAGTTGGACCTGGTGATATTAGTTGTGGATATGAATGTGCACATTTTCGTTCTAGACAGACAGACTGATTATGGGGTAAGAATTCCACTCTGTGAATCTGGGTGACCAGCGGAGCGCTGTCTCGCTTCCAGCCTGCACTTGGTGTGTTAAGCACGTTTCACCTCTGCGTATTGTTCACTCTAGCACACTGTGTGTGTTACATGTTTCTTGCCCAGCCTTGTGTGACGAATTTCAGCTTTGCTGTTCATTCACCTTCGCGGTGTGGGATGCTGATCTCACTTTTCGGTGATGAAGAGCTGTTACATCACCACTACCATGAAACACTTTCCATATGTTAATGTATTAGGTAAATTATCTAGCAGGTACCATTAGGCTGCAAGTTATGAAGCATTGTTTATCAAAAGTACGAATGGAGCATTAGGAGCAAATAAGCAGTTGATTGCCTTGTGAAGCGTCTGTTGGTGAATGTAAATTAATGCCAGCTATTAGCCAAAAAATTCTGGCTTTGCATTGGCATATTGTGCTGTGCTGCATAACTAAGTATTTGTGTTTCCTCTCTACCATGGCCACCAGGATGAAATTTATTACACTACACTTTTCATTAATTTTTATACTTGATTGTAGGTAATTTGGCACTTAAGACATTTAAGAGCCACGAGAAACATTGGTATTCATGCATTCACTTTAGTTTTCTAATTAAGTAAGGGAATATTCAACTGATCATTTGAAGGTTTTGAATATTTGCACACCTCTAGTTGACTGTAATGAAGTGAGTGTAATAAGACTCTGCACTGAAAGCAGAGCACTATCTCACACAGCTACCGGGCACTGCTGTTTTTGCGGCTGTATCAATGGAAATGCCATGAACATGGGAGTTGGCCAGTGCACCTAACGATTACTTTTATAAGTTGAAGCCTTGTATGTTATGAGTATTGAGTATGCTTTTTCATGGATGTGTGCAGACTGCGTCGAGTGCATGGCATGTTCGGACAATGTGGTGCGAGCGGGGCTGACACCCAAGCACAAGGATGTGGAGACTCTGTGTTCCATGCTGAGCTATAACTCGGTGCCCTTGAGCCAAGTGCGCTTTCCTGCTGTATCCACAAACCTAGAAACTTGCTGCTTTTCACCTCCCATCTCTGATTTTGCTGTCAACATGATCAAGGCAAGCACTGCAGTTTTGTACACAATGTCTGCATTGTGAACTCTCGTAATGGCCTTGAGGCACATGCACTGCATTGTCCCCGTTGGGAACAATTAAAGGTGTGAGCTTTGCACAGACATCTGGGTTAGATCAACAGGATGTATAGGCTGACACTCAGATTTGGCTGTTGCAACTTATTTGGAGGCTTAGTTTTGATAATGGTGTACTCATGCAGCCTTGCTTGTATTTTGAATGTTTTATTTGCCTCGCTGCCAGTACCGTTTTGCTGTAGCTGCCAACCTTTCAATTATGGTACGTAATATACTTTCCTCGCATACACAACAAATCATTAATTATATGACTTCTTACATGCAACACCATTCATTATAATTAAATATACCTAAAAATGAGCCCTGGATCGTTTAAACTGGGTATGAGGATGGGTGTGTGTAATTACCATGCTCATGCTTTTGTGCTAGCCTGAGATCACAAAGCCTTCTTTGAAAGCCCAGTTTTTATAAAATACAATTATTAGACCACTTGGTTTGTAGCAGTCATTATTTTGTATAGAATAGAATATTTCATAAAAACTGGAGCTGATTATCGTATCACCATGCTTCCTGGCCATGCAATCTGTTCATGCACTTTCGATCAGTCCAGTGGTCATGACTAAGGCAGCATGCTGGGAGAACTGCCAAATACAGTTAAACCTGCCTATGACAAACCTTGATATAACAAATTCCTCGATATTACGAAGTTTTTCAATTTCCTGCCATAGCTCCTCAGAAGAACATGTATTTTTAACCTCTGTATAACAGAGTGGCAAGTGTGATAAAACGAATTCCCCCCCTACCTACCATCTAGTAATTTCACCCTAAATACTGAATTTTAGTGCCAGCAGCGGCCTGATCCACTCCCACAGCTACTTCACTAGTGAAGGAGCGTGAAGCGACGTCATTGCAAACGGCGTGCACGCAGCCGCCGCAGCATCCTCAGTTCCGCAGGGTGCTGCCATCCAAACACGAGGAGGGAGGACACTTGTCTGCATGGGCTCCACTTCCTTCTCGGCTCTCTTGCATCACTTGAACCATCGTCATGGTTCTCACCACTGCAGCTGTGTCCTTTCCTTTTCCCTCCAGACCTCGTGTCGCGTTCATAGCAGCTTGTGTGGTGGCGGCCCCACCACTCACTGTTGTGGCTTTCCGCTACTTTTCCTTTTCCCCTTTTATTTAGCCATCATACCGTTTGCATTTTTCGTTCCTCTTTATTGTGGTGCACATGCATGCGACTTGACTCCTGTATTCACACATTCACTCATCAAGGTGTATTATTGCAAGGATGAGGCCTGCCCGTCATGCAGGCACTGCGCGTGAATAGAGCAGCCCTGGACTATGTGCAGTCTGCAATTTTGCGGGATTTAAAATTTTTTTTTGCGGATGACTGCGCTGTCCATATCAAACCTATGTAGGATGAGATGCTTGCAGAGAGTGTCTAATATCACAGTGATGGTGATGAATCTTAGAGGTTAATTCAAGCTATGCCTTCAGTGTTTTTGCCACAAAATATATATGTTCTGGGCTAGGTATGCCTCCAATTGCCCCTATGTTTCATTTGCTTGTTCCTTTTCTTAATTTTCATGCCAGAGCTGGATATAATGAAATCATCTTTATAATGAAAATTTTCGAGCATGTGTCGATTTCGTCATATCCAGGTTTAACTATACTTTGGGCATCTGTCATGTGGGAGACAGCATACGACATTGGAGGCTGGTATGCCACCACAGCATGTTCGAAGCATTAGCTGATGTGCCAAGTCAGCAACACCACATACGACCAAAAAGCGTTGCGTCATTATCACCAGAACTCACGTTTGACAAAAGAAAAGTGGGAATATGGCATGCCTAATGATGTAGCGTTCATGAGATGCTCAGAGGAGCACTCAGCGAAGAGCAGATATGCTACAGCGAGAGCTGCAAAGGAAAGTTAGAAATGCGCAAAGGCCAGATCATTGATGATAGAATGCCTGTAATGCAGTTATAATGGCATTGTGGTGAAAAATCCCTGTGATCTCTTGTTCCTTGTAGACTGCAATACAACTGCCGCTACATCACCACTTTCTCACCTCAGGGTGATTGATGTGCCAGGCAGTGTTTGTTATTGTAGCTTGCCAAGCCCATTCTCTTAGTAAGAGAGACATGACTGGCTGTGTACAAGGGTAGTTTAGGTAATTGACCATTTGCAAAAATCTGCAAGTTCGCTTTTCTGCAAAGATGTTTCCCAACAGAAAACTCTCGTTCACAGATTGCTTTCCTCCTCTAAGTGCGTTCGCAGCTGCACATTCTAACAAGGGTGCATGAACACCACAAAAGCTCCTCAAAGATTTTCTGGTGAGTGAGCCGTGTAGTTAAAAGTTTTCCGGTAAGTGAGCCGTGTAGTTGCGAGTTCTGGGATGTACAAAGGAGGGGGGGCAGAAGTGAAAGAAGGGAAAGACAGGGATGGGTGCTGAGTAGGATGATGATTGATTTGTGGGGTTTAACATCCCAAAACCAGCTCTGATTATGAGAGACGCTGTAGTGGAGGTCTCCGGGAATTTCGACCACCTGGGGTTCTTTAGCGTGCACTGACATCGCACAGCACACGGGCCTCAACATTTCGCCTCCATCAAAATGCAGCCGCCGCGGCTGGGATTCGATCCTGAGACCTTCGGATCAGCGGCCGAGTGCCATAACCACTAGACCACCGTGGTGGGACACTGAGTAGGATGAATGACGATAAATGTGCGGGTGTGAGCATGCTTAGAGTAGGAAAGAAATCTGCAGACGAGGGTTTTTGGTTAAGAAACATTCTTGCAGGAAAGCCAACTTATTGCATATGGTCAATTCAGCACAAGTAATTATTATTATTTTTTTTTTTGATGCCACACCACTTTGTTGCAGTGAACTAGGGTCTGTTGAGTGGAATTCGTAGATTTTTGGAGCAGGGGTTCTCAAACAAAGTTCCCCAAAACTTAGAGGTTTCATGAACGGCATTTTGGGTCTCTGAGCCATCAGAACAAATGTGACCCAATCCTATTTATTGTTGTTATTAAAGTAAAATTTATTGATTTGGAGAAGAAAACTTGCATTGTTTTTTGTTCAAACAAAGCCCTTGCATGCTTCATCTGCACATTGTGAACCTTTGAGGCAAGCGGTGCTCAGCCCTTCCGATCTACTTTTTGTAAACACAGTTTCTGATACATGTGTAGAAATCATGGAGAAATTCTGTAACTCCAGTGCCATTTCTATTGCTGGTTAGCCCTGTTGCCAACAGATGGGTGACATTGGCTATCCAAATGGCATTTCATAACCTACAAGGGAGCAAAAGGTTTTCAAGTTTAATGCCCATGCTGTGCATCTTTTACAGATTATGCCCAACACCAACTTCCTCTTGAAGGGCATTGGCTCTGCAAGTATCGTGATTGTGATTCACGGCGAGGGCAAGATTGGAAGCCTGAACATACACAAGGGCAGCATCCTCTTTCTTGCCGCAGAAAAAGCCCACACCATTGTTTCTACCAGCAGCATGTGCCTATACCAGGCATTCTGCCCTGTCTGAACTATTGGGACACATTGTGCCACTGCTACGAAAAGCCGCTTTCCTTGGTTTCAACAGCAGTGTCAAAAACTCATCTAGAAGGACCGCAAAGTAGTACTCTGAAATGCATGGGTGACAGTGTATGGATATTCTACGTCATCTGCTTGAGTCCATAACATGTCAGTAAAAAAGGTTTCGTCACATACAGCCCTGCAATATTCACAAGAAACTATTGCCCTGTTACCTGGCTAGTTCAAAATGACCTTATGTGCTTATGGACAAGCAACCTTGATGTAACGAAGTTATTTATAGCAAGATATTGTCTGTTAGTAGCCAAAGTTATGCGATATCAATTTGAACGATCATCAGTATACTGTTATGTATATGTATTCAGCATCTATCATGGGCATAGAAGCAAAACTTAACACCACCAGAAACATTTTCCAAAGTTCGCCCAAATTACTTTACTACATTTGTGTCTCAACTCTATATAAGCACAAGTATTGTTACATATTAGTATTCAGAAGGGCAGTGACATCAAAATTTGCTTGTTGAGATAGCTTGCGGCAATATTCATGGTCATGCATACATCCACCAAATCTCAGCAGTGAATTTTGGAAGGTGATTTAAATCGGTATTCACATATAGTGCTCCATCGTATGCGTGATTGAGCACTATGTGACGCACCTCGCATGCTCCATCAATTGATGCGCCATGTCATGACTAAGGGCCCCTAGCTACATAATGTAGAAAGAAAAGAAAAACACCAGAGAAAATTCTTTGTATCAGTGCCCTTTTAATCTGTTGCTGGAATAATGACCTCCAAGAGCAGATAAGATAATCTCAAATGTAACATTGTCAGAGGGATGGTGACCTCTCTTTACACTGACTGCATCAGCTTTCACCTGCATCTATTCTGTAGCCGCTGCACTTTGTGCTGCAAAGGGCCAATTTAAAAACTGTAGCAATCAACAGTGTTCCTCAAATCACACTAACACATTGTTCATAAAAGAATCGAAAATGCTTACTGTACTGTTAACAGAAGCAAGTGTGTAGTACACATGGTTTAGAGAAAAAAAAAAAAGTGGTATAGCCAGTATTGTAGCTGTGATTGTGAGGAAGAAGTGGAGCTGTGTTGGTCACATTAATGTACTAAGCAGTGGTATTCTAAGCTGGAATCACAAGGCAGGTTTTTGTGTGAGTGAAAACACAATAGGGCAGCAAAAACTTGCCACTGTTGACACAAAGGCATCTGCATGAAAGGAGCTGCACCTGGTGCCCACACGTCAGGAGTCCTGCAGATCTTTCCATGCTACGTCAGGCACATCAGTGCCATATCAAAAACCCTCCATCTCTTGTCGTGGTATCTGTGATGTGTGGAGTACCAGACAATGCGGTGATCTTGAAAAAGGACTGTGCTCTGTGTTGTGTTGCCTTCGCGACATGAAAATCCCATTTACTATATGTCGACTATATTTGGTGGCGTTGAAGCTTCTGCTTGTGCAGGCACCAAAATGGTACAGGTGATCTGCCCCACTGCATCAGTCATGCAAGAAATTGACCTTTGGTTTCAACTAACAAAATGGTTGGGAAAGCAATGCAACTGAGGACAGCTGGGAATTGAGTGGTGCAGCAATACTAGCGATTCTTTCAGCTTTAGTATGGATTCATCTGACACAAGAAAGGTATACATGAATAGTTTCACCAGGAGTCATTAGCGACATGATAGTACCTAACAGTAGCAACAGTTGGAGTTTTCTGGGAGAGATCTTTGTCCTGTTGTGTGCATGGACTGCTACTTTTGACGATAGATAAATCTTCCGTCATTGCATAGAAGGCACAGACACAACAAGTATGCTTATACGAGGCAATTTGTGTGTATATACTTTCACTTATTCCTGCTAGCCTAGCTTGTGATACTTTCTGCATAAGTTTAATACAAAACAGAAGTTGAACTGCACATGAACACAACACTTGCAAGATTGTAAGCTGCATGGAATAAAAATTGGCTAATGTCACTCGACACCATAACAGCCTTTTTTCTTTTTGAAGTAGCTCCAATAGCTGCACAACTCGCAGACGTCCTCGTTGGTTAGTCAGCGGCATAGGTTCGTATTTTGTTAAGAAAACATTCACGAAATTATAAGTTCTCGATTCGATATGAGCACCATGGTGCAGTGTAACTACACATGCACAAAGTACATTTACTATGATTTTAGAAGTAACTATAAAATGGAGTGTTTGCCTTTGCAGATAATTCTTCTGCAATTTTAGGAGTGTTATGCATATTACTTTTGTCATTTTATAGCATGTTGGATTGTGCTTGGACATTTTACATTTGCGACTGTTTTAATACATGCCCACTGCCACATCCACTCTGAGGGCTTCCAAAACAGCATTATAGAAATGCAATGCTTGTTCAAGTTGTAACAAGAAGTACATTCATGCTAATATTCTTTGTATCTCAAATGTTTCTGAAGCTGCAACTTGTACATGTAAACAAAAGTGTAGCAGAGGAGTGCTGCTCCACTGATGTACAGCTATGGGCAAGTTTGCTTCATTTAGCCCTTCTTTCCATGCGGTTATCTCAGACTCTGAGCAACAATGGCAGATTTCTATTGTTGCAGATGTCCCTTGCCAGTATATTAGAATTACTTTGTGTAAATGAACCTACTCCTGCTTTCTCTGCCCAACAATATGCATGCTGCCATCTAACTGAGCACAGCAAAGCATAGAGACAAAGCATACTTATCCATGACAGTGCAAGAAAATGTGAAGTACCATAAATGAAGTGAGCTTGCCCTTAGCTGTTTTATTGCGATAGCAATTATATGGACAGTCTCGGCTGGTTTTTGCAATCGCCGCCGTCATGAACCGTATATGTATTAGCATGTATATATATATGTAAAAATACCAAAGAAAAATAATTCAGATAAATGCTTCCGAAGCGCAGAATCGAACCAGGAACCTCTCGCTTCGCAGCGCGTGGCGCTAACCACTAAGCCACAAAGAGCAGATCCTTCAGGGCGCTAACGGCGAGCCTTATATACACACCCTTTACCGCTGGCAGGACTCGGAGACGGCAGGCACTTATAAGCGTTTCTTCATTACCCACGAGATGGCGCGAGGAGCGCAACGGGCGCATTTAAAAGTCGTCGGCCAGCTCGCTCGCCTGCTTCTAATATTTGCGCAGGGCCCTTCCGCTGTCTGCTCGCGCGGTTGTCTCGTGGTGAGAGGAAGAGGGATGTTTCGATCTTTGACCGTGATGTCCGCGCTGATGTTACGGGAGCGTACGAAAGTTACTCAAGCTCAAGGGACGCCGCTAAATGAACAAACAGAATATGAGCGCGAACTATCAAGTGTCACAGCTCGGCACTTGAAGCACGCTAGCTTCCTTCGCTGCTTCGGCCGGCCGTCTTTGCAACAGGAGCGCTGTTCAAACAGAGTATCCATTGTGACAGCTTATTCGCGCTCGTTCGGTGTATATCTGTGCGTTGTGTGTAGCTTTGTGACACACAACGTATAAAGCCCTTCGTACCAGCACGCGCTGCCCACGGGAGGCGCTCACTTAGCAAGTGCATGTTTGATACAATTAATATTGCTCCTGAAGCTGCGAGCCTCACTTCGTATAGCATTACAGTTTTTTGCTATCGCATTCATTGCTTCGCCCTTGCGGCGAAACTGTGACTTTTTTTTACCAGAAACATGTGGATGAACAGCACGGCATGTGGTACAGAATTGGTTAACTGATATAAACGTTTCCATCATGTAGAGTACAAGGTCATCAGTTTTGTCCAATTTCACTTGATTTAACTCTGTTCTTGTATTACTGTACTGCAATAAAGCTGTGTACCTCGAAAAATTTGTGCAGTGGTGCATTCCCCGATGTCCAGTTGCATTTGCTCCTGTGTATTGGTGCATTAGTTTACAACCTGAAGTGTGCAATAAAATGAGATGTTTTTCTTGGCAATTCTTTCAGAGATCATGAGGCAGCTGTTCGAGTCTTGGCTTTATAATGGCAATGTTCAAAGACTTCGAACAGTTCATATTGTAAAAGCACACACATAATGACGACGCAAACACAGAAAACACACGACCAGTGCAGAATATCAACTGAAATTTATTCTTATCCAAACCAACTAGCCCGCCTTTCAGTCTTAGTTGGAACAGTTCATTCACGGTGGCACAAGGCCTCGTGGTAAAGCAGAAAACCATAGCCAGGAAAGTGGATTGACATTGTTCCAACTTTTGCACTCCGCAGGTGGTCCAAGTGATGATCCATTTGCTTGTCATTGGGACAGGCTAGTCGCAAGTTCCTTCTCAGATTGTCACGAGTGATTTCAGTTATGCTTGGTGTGAATGCCAAACTGATTTTCTGTTTATATATATTGGTATTTGCAGCACAGCCTAGGGTAAGTGAAATGGTCTTACCTGTGAACTTGCATATGGGCATTAATTAACCACCTTTCAACTTTAGCAACCACTGAGCCAGTGTTCTTCAGCAACTCTCCTCGGTGATCCCTAATAAAAATTTGTAGCCACCACACAAACTAGCTACTGATGAAAAACAAACTAAAGGCATATTCAGGAATATTGAGTCAGGTAAGTTCATCAAGCAACTCCTCATCATGCGAAGAGCTAAAGATAGTTTTGTAGTTTAACATACCGCACACTCCGAAACAGTGCTGCCTTGTTATAGACTCGAAGTGCTTACAGGCAAGGTCTGTTCTTGAATAAAGAAATTGGCTTCAGCTGCTGTGCACATTGTGGGAATAAAAAGCACTTTCCAAGGATGACAACTAGACATGCGCAACAAGCAGCATGTACCACCCGAGATTTTGCAGGTATCGAGCTTAAATATTTTCAGTCATTGATTAGGCTTTCCTTTTTAAATTTACCTTTTTTACAAATATGTGCCGCCGTGTATTTTCACTTTACGTGCATTCATTTTAGTCAGTGCAGCCTTTAACGTCTCTCGAAGTCAAAGCTTGCCTGCTGTTTCGATCAGTTTCAACCACAGGATGTGATTGACTGCTTGCCGGAGAATGCTACAAATAATGCATAAGTGTGAATACAGGACTTTTCCGGAATGGGGGTAGGAGGGCCAGCCTATGAGAAGTCCGATACTTAAAAGCCAATCAGGAGATGCTGACACCCAAAGAAATCAGCATGCACGCTCCAATTGGAACACATGCAGTGCTTGACATTATTAAAGGTTCACTAACAAGGATATTCCTCAGGTATATGCTCTTCTCAGCATGGGCCTTACCTCCGGACCTCATTTGTGCATCCACCACACGCATGCCACCATATGAACATTGGTGTTTAAAACATACACAACACATGTGCAATAGGAGCCAATTGCTCTGCAAAGCCTTTGTGGCCACATTTATTTGAAAAAAAAAAAAAAGATAAAAAAATCTGACAGTCTCTCTCCAAACCATTAAAACATTCTAAGAAGCTTTGCACCATTTGCTGTTGTTCTTGCACAAGTGCAAAGCTGCATCTCATGATAAAACGAGTCCTTTGTTCTCAAGACACTTCGCATATAGGAGTAGTGAGCACAGAAGGATGTAGACAAATAACATTGAAATAAATATGACTGGCCAACAATTAAAGCATAAACAGAAGTTCTTGCGAGGGCCAAAAGCAGACTTCAGCACTCTTCATTGATCATGTGCTGCAAGGAAATGATTAACCTATGCTACAAACAGCACCATTGAAGAATTTACGTGAAATCCACCGAAACAGTCGCACTGGCTATGATACGACCTCATTGTGCAAAACTTGTTTCCACGTGCATTTCCCCTTTCTTGAAATGTGTGCCCGGCAGTCTAATAACAGAGGAACAGTACAAGATGCTCATTCCATGCACTTACCCTCTTTAAGGCATAAATAAATCTTCACTCAATGAAAGAAATGCGTATTTAGGACATCTTTCTGCCACAGAGCAATAACAGTCGTCCACATACTTTTCCTACGCTGTCACCCGGTTTTCTATATGAGGGTAGGCAGTGTGCACTTTTTGAGGAAGAAAACACAAGCAAGCCAGTTGACAATTAGTGTTGTGTGGCAGAAAGACTCCCCAAACGTGCCATTCTTTCTTTGCGTGTTAGGTTGTAAAATCACATTTAAAGAGCAAAATTTGCTTCCACGCGCTTTTTTATGAAGGTTGTTTCATCAAACCAGTTGCTGCCTCACTAGACAGCTTGTAATATTTTCAACATTAATAGTGTCTTTGGTTGTTACCGTGTTACTGCAGGGGCTTTTAAAACAAGCTGTGCCAAGCAGCCTTATTGCCAACATTGGGACGTAATCTTGGGCAATCACTAGTTTAATTTTTGTATGCGATTTTGAAAGGCTCAGCATCGGGAATGTCACAGGCATCATGCTAGGGTATTGAGTAAAAGAAATGCAGCTGGCCATACATATTGACATGTCTAGTGCTGAGCTGCACAAAATCTTGTAAAAACGATAATTTACCAAAAAGAAAAGGAAGTGATCACTTCAGAATTCTGCCCCGCAAAACGTGAGAAAGGTGCACAGAAATTTCCACCTTCGAGCAGATAAGCCAATGTGTAGTACTGTAAGAATTGTATGAAATATCCACATTACTAGCTGACAACAGCATTTACTAGATAGCAGCACTCAATGACCTAAAGAAAATGGAGTACAAGAACTCAAGTACAGTTCTCTTGAGTACTTCCCATTCGGGCTAAGTCAGCTTGAAAATCTAGCCAAAGTTGAAACAGCCGTGATAAGTGCTATCATTTTAAGTAAAAATCTGCTAGCCTGTAAAGAGCAGTACCACGGTGTCCTGGACTATAATTTCTTACCTAAGTAGAAATCACAAGTGCCACGAGAAGTACAAGCTCCATCTCCATTTAAAAAAAAACAAGTACAGCCATAAAATGAGAAAGGAAAGAAATTCTTATAAAAATGACAACTGCCTATAGCAGCAAGAACTTCATCACATGTTGATTGTTGACCACCTTCCTGCCCTTCCATACCGTATTTATAAACATGCAAAATCTTTCAGACTTTGATAAAAATCTCAGACTAGAAAGGATTCCCATTACTAGGCAGAGCCCCCTCTTGCATCACACAGAACAGATGCTGGACGTGAACCTTCTGTAGCAATTCAAGATAGAAACTGCACCGTAAGAGCTCAAACAGGAACGGGAGGGGAACAGAACTTATTGCAAGGAATGTACACCGAGTGGCAGAAGTTCACAGACCACGTAAGTGACCATCAGCTGTTGCAAGTGTGCCGTGCATATTATGAAAGAAATGTTTGCATTTGCTGACGGAGCAAGGAGCAATATGAAACATTTCAGTAGTTAAAGGGGCACTGCAAGTGCTTTTTTTAACACAAAAAGCAAACATTTGCGCTCAGTAGGCAGTGCTGTTCTGAATGCATTAGCCAGATATTTTATGCTACTGCGTTTAGTAGAGGGCCTACAATTTCACAGGAAAGGCCTGCCCCATGTCCCTTGCACCTATTGAGGTGCACAACAGCTAACAGGTTCTAGCTACTGGGCAATTATCACGCGTTGCCCCCAGAGCAAAATCTTAAGACAGGCACGAAACACGTGCACAAGCTTGCCAATGTGTCCCCCGTTTGCCTTGCTGGCGCTCCTTTGTTATAACATTAAGCATAAGTTTTATGGCCAACGTTATAACACGAACTGATTAGCCCAGCAACGACTTCCATTGGATCATTCCTTTGTTAGATGCCAGCATAGAGATGTTACCACAAATTCACAGTCCAGAGAAGGAAGAGTACATAGCAGGGCATTGATGTCAGCATAGCAACAGTTGAGAGGATATGTGCTATAGAGATCAAGCGAGCGCTGCACGCTTTATGGTATCTGCATTACTACAAAGTCTATGTTTGTGGAAGTAGGTTCCATGGAAGGCATCGCAATCACCAAAGCATTTTCAGTCTAGATTAAAGGTGTTGCGATGCCCCTTAGAGTTAAATGCAGTTGAATGCATATCTCCCCTCCATCACATTAAGGCAAAGAAATGCTTAATGCACGAAAATAAGTCATCCTTGAGGCAGACAAGTACAGGTTGAGGCAATGACATATTTGTCTGTGCATTAATAAGCACAAACAAAACCCCTTTAGTTGGAAGGGATTACTTTCAACCAGCTGCTATAACTGTTAACAGTTGTGGACATTCAAATTCTTCGGGGGAAATAACAAAAATGAGTGCTCATAGCAGGCGAAAGTTCACAGGCCCTGCAATTAACACCCATGCCATGCACGTTTGGTTTCAGGTGACAAAAAGTGCGCTCAGTACTTCACTACACTAAAGCAAAAAGCCCATTAAAACAATTTTTCCACAAGGTGGTTTCATTGCCTATATTAAAGCAATGCACTGCATATAAAGCTATTCATTACAGCTTTCAAGTTTGATGGAAAGCAGTGCAAGCAGGTGTATACAAATCGCGAGCTCCCCTTGTATTTCTGGTGGTGTGCTGTGGCTGGTGGCAGCAAAAGGAGCTGATGAGTGTGAAAAGAAAGCGTTTCACAATGCACCACTGCAAAGGCATTCTAGTGATTTTAAGGTACAACACGCCTGAAGTGCCAATAAAGAAACTATTATTCTTAATATCGTAAGATGCACTATCCCACCCCAAGCATATGAATGCTTCAACCCTATAAACTCGCACTGCCATATGAAACATTTCCACTCACATTCACACACCGCACAAGCTTGGAGAATAGTCTGCAACTTCCAACGCGCTGTACAAAACAAGAGGCGAGTCTTTTCATAAATATATTTCTTTCACTAGTGATGTATCGAATTTTCACTTGCATTGCTGTTATCTTTCTTAAAATATTTCGACATAATTTACTTCTTAATTTTCACAAAGGGCACCATGGTCACCCATGATTTCGTCTGCAATCTTGGTGCCAAGTGCCAATGTTTGTAGTAAAACAGCTTTTTTCCCCCCTGACTACGCATCTTCAAACAAAGTTGCAAGTAAAATCACTTGTGACCAGCAACCACAAAGAACAGTTCTGTGCAGAAGAACAGTGGGATCAATGGTCTTGTTGCTCACAAAATGCAAATGCTAGTGCTGCAGCTTTCTTCTGGGCTAAGATTATAACTGGCTGCCACAGCAACCACACAAACACGACAGGCCAGTGATCGATCGTGGAATGTAAACCAAAGCCAACCTGAAGAAACATGTATCACACAGTAAGCTATGTGGGGTGCTCTGGCACTTGCGAGTGTACTTGTTAATGTTTGGAGGAACCTAAGCCTTCATATAACATATAAAAAGAGATGAGTTCATGTCAGCACTTTGAAAATTGCAGCTTGCAGCGCAAGCCATCTCACTTGGTCTGCAAACTCCAGAAGCCACAGGATACTTAGCAGCTTTCATTTATCTCCCCCATATAAACAACTCTCCTCACCCGCATCGTGCAACTCTGTTGAAAGCTCAATTTCCAGAGGAACATAAGACTTTGTCTGCGCATGCAGCAGCAGAAACAGCTGTGGCAGGCAGCGGTGGGGAGCAACAGGGGTGTGGAAATAAAGCAACGGCTGCAGCTTCTTGCACGGTGCCTACATCTCGTTTTCTAGCAGATGCAGCTGCCTTCTTCATCCTTCATCACTTTTGGCGGTTCCTGAGGCTTCAGTGGAACAGCTGGTAAAGGGGCGATGAGTTAAGGTGACTATCACACACAGATAGATGCACTTTCATTTCCCCTTATTTCATTGAATTCAGGGAGGCAAAAAAGAAAAAGGGCACACTACTGACATTTGGGCCACACAATGAGGCATAGCTGAGGGAAAAATGAGAAAATTAAATGTTTCTCAGCTCTCCAAGCCTGCATTCTTAACTTCAGAAGCAAACATCAGCTTGTGACGTCTCTATGAACATCCACATTGCTTTTTAGGAAAAATGACGCAAAATTTGCTACACATACAAAGCTTGCAAATGGAGAAATCTTAAGCATGCTTACTGACTTGACTGCATTCATCGGTATGTCAAGCAGTTCCCACTAGCTTCGAGCTTCATATAATAAAAGCACTAATAGGCCTTGAACATGCGTTTGAGCTGATGTAACGTGTCGGGGTGCCTTTCATGCTAGTTTGTTAGTCCTCTGCATCCATTCCACCATTTCCTCACACGAGTTCATACACCACTTCCCTCTTCCTCTCTCAATGAGAACTCATGCCCTCACCTACTACACAGAACAATGATGTGTTCGTTGAATGTTCATTCTCTTGACCAATTTCCACAATAGCAGCACATTAAGATGAGATGGCTCATGTGGCGTCGATGCAGGGCAATGCACACATTCCTGTGAAGTATCGAGTCCCTCTTCAATATGACCCCTGACTTGCCAAGAGACCCTTTCCTCACCCATACTTCTCAAAACGTGCACGCATTTGTAACTTGTGACCAGTCACTCGACCACATGTATTGAAACATGCTTGAAAAGCTGTGCTTGTGGTGCAAGAAAACTTTCAACTTGAGGGTGCTCCATGAAATTTCTGCCGTTTAACAGAACACAGCTTTGCATGTTTGGAGTCTCCAGACATGCAAAGCCAGAACGCAGCAACTGCAAAATACACCTTCAGCTGGCAACTTACCAAGAAATACACCATTTGCTTTCTCATCGGGTAAAAGTACAGGGAGTACAAATTCCATTGTAAAGCAGATCTCTATGAATATACAGTAAAACTATGGGCAGTAGTTTAATGCTGCAGTTACAAGCTTTCCTCTGCACTCATTCTTTTAGCCTGCATGTCTGCATTATTCAATCCTTATAGCAAGACCCTGGTCTGTACCATATATGGCAACACGTGTATTCATACAGTGTGTGTACTCGCAGGTGTAGGACACGTGCTTTAACATGCCTATTATACAGTAGACCTGGGTTGCTGCAAAGATGTTTTGCTCTTTCATGGATTCAAAATAGCCGTATGTGCAAATACCATACAGTTATGCCGCACCATGCGAGATAAGCATGACGACTTGACACTGGTACTGAACTGTTCTGCTACTTCACTGTCAAACTACAGCTAGCTCATCAGACTGCCTCATTTCTGACTCCCCCAGATCAAGAACGAGAGCTGGGATAGGTGCTCCTTACTTTCAACTAGCAACAGTGCATGAGCAAGCTATGGGTCAGCATAAGGCAGTACCAGTGCAATTATGATTCGATTTTTTTTTTTAGGCTGGTTGAGTTCAACGCGAACTATCCAAATTTAACTCTAACGTGCAGAGAAGGCAAAGCTTCACTAGCATAAAATGTGCAAAAGGTAATTGGCTTAAGCTCTGTAGCTATGGTCACGTAAATACCCTTGATTTGCAACAGCTGCAATATAAGCAATAAAAGAATGAGTGATAAACTATGAAATGAGATTATCGGCACATGTGATGGATGGGAGTGGCCCCCACTTAGACTAAAGCAAAATGAGAGAATGGACTGCTATCTAGATGCAGCAGATATAGCAAAGACCTATTTGCAAGTGCAAATGTGTAATCAACAAACCTTTTCAGTGTGCAGTCATTTCTGCACAAGAAATTGAGAAGGCATCCACAATGAGCATATTAATATTTGGCAAAAAAGAAAAGCATATAGTATATAGTTGTGATAGTAGTCTAAAAATATGGCAGTCAAGCATGGCAGCCACTAAATTTTCGTGCTCATTTGAATGATTAAATAGAGAAATGTTCATACACGACTGAGAATACCCCTTTTGTCAGTGCACTTAGCCTTCATGTAATCATCGCTTATGCTGATACCTGAAAAATGCTACTACTAGCAATAAGCAACTTGATGTTAGTCTAGGATTCAGTTTCTCTGTGTCCAAATCAGAGGCACCACCGTTGCCTCAGCCGCAGACATGCAAAAGCTGCCTCAAAACAGCTTCCATGAAAACAATTTTTACAGACAATAATGCTACAAAGAAGCAGGAAAAAATGTTTATATTCTACAAAACGAGAACAAACAGAGACACAGAATGATAAAGTAGTTCAGATCAATGAAGGCAAACAAGTCGCACAGTATGACAAAATTCAAGCACACTAGTGTCTGTTAGAATTTAAATAAAAGGAAAAGAGTGAACAATGGCTGCTTCTGAAAACATGAAGCAGTGTTCAAGAAAGGCTTAAATAAAAACAGACAGAAAAGCACGCCCAAACAGATAATTACAAAAGCCCCTGCGTGTGTCTCGCCTTTCTACAGCAGAGTCTATCCTGTGTGCATAGACGCCAAAAGCACACATGTTCAGTGCCTGTGGCTCGAACAACCAAAATGAAACAGACCATGCATAACAGCCAACTTGATGCGAGCCTGAGGAAAAAAAATAAGCTATGCTGCATTGATACAAACTGTGGCACCCATGTTCCCACTGTCACATTTTCGGTCCCTGTTTAGTGAACTCTGTAACACTCGATGACCAGCAATTTCTCCTCTCCACTCGGCTGTCAATCGAATGCATGCCAACTGCCATGTGTGTGCCGGAGATAAATTGCATGTCTGTGTGTCATGTCTGCGTTTAACTATGCGCATCACGTTATGGTCGTAAGTGGTGGACGGGTTTAAGTGCAGCACAGCAGAGCAGCGGGAGTGGCGTGGCTGCCTTTTTTTTTTCTCTCTCTCTCTCTTTTTTCTTTGCGTTTCCTGAGCAGGCCCAGTCTTAGCAGGCACAACCGCCTTCGGGACGCGGTGTTTCCGTGGGGCCATCTTTGAGATCGACGTCCACGACTGGTGGTGAAGAGGAAAACAGAGGATGGGGAGGGGAGGGGCTTTGAGTCAAGGAGACCAACGAAAACAAACATGACAAACCAAAATAAGCAAAAAAGAGTGAGATGGTGCACACCATGCTGCATGCAGGAACAGTAGCAATCAGATGTAGGGATGTGCGAATCAAATGCATAACTGAACGTTCAAGTTACAAATTAGAGTACGAACAGAATGTACAATAAATGTGCTGGTTTGCGCTCTTCAAACAAGCAGTCGCACGCCTGTTTGCGCGCTGCTTAGATGACGTTAGGCAACCATAAGCAGAAAGTAAAACGTATTTGCCTTACAGTGAAACTATAGTAGGAGGCATTCAAGGATAAAGTATCATTGTTTTCTTGTTCAAAGATATACACTTATTCTTGCATTGCAAAGTTTAAACATTAGGCAAGGGTCTGCACATCAATTTTCGCTGAAACCATAAATGATTGATCTGGAGACATGGTGCCCATCTCAAGGATGGATTTGGTCGCATTATGGTGTTTTATCCTTTACACCACCCTGATGAAACTGCAAATTTTGAGGTGACAGTCAAACAATGGCCTAATAATGCTATTTACTTTTGAGTATCACTAAATATTCGCACAGCCCTAATAAAGTAGTCATACAGACAATGAACAAGAAAACAGCAGACACCAGAATGAGTAGCCAAAAAATAAAGAGTAAAGAGGTAGGCAACACATGCTGCACAAGATTTGTACATACTGCTGGAAAAAAAAAAAGAAAAAAAAAAGCAAGGTCTAGAAGAAAATAAAAGAGTATGTATGGTAAATCGCAAGGTAACCACAAGAAAGAAAGCCACCGCAGCAAACAGACAGCCTGACGACTGCAGATTTAGTGAAACCCTAAGCCAACCAATAGAAACAAGAATGCAAATATAAAACTGCAAAGCCACTGACATTTCATGTGCCTCAGAGCTGCTTGTGGAACACAAGTGCAGTAGGTGGCAGTGGCATAAGCGAAGCAATGTTGCTAGTCCATGCATACCTTGCTGAAGTAAGGCAGCATGAACGAGATAGGAAGGTTTGTGCAATGTACAGCGTAGTCCCCTTCTAAACAAAAGGCGAGAGCAAGGCTCCTACAGTTCTGCAAATGCCTGACGCATAGACAACTTTCTGTGACAACAAATAAAAAGACAAGGGTACAGAAATTCTGTGCATGTGTTAGTATTCTAGGGGCATCCAATGGTGTCTTTGGCTTACTGGAGCAGATACTGAACCAGTGTAGATTCCCTGTGCATCTGCCCAATTGAGGGATTAAAAAGCAGACGAATAAGTCAAATTTAAAGCACAACAATGTGATTTGCCTTGGCTCCTTGTTGCAAATAAGACCGCACTGTTTACTTTTGACAAGCCTAAACACTAAGGCAGAAAGTAATGCAAGACTTCTACCAACAGCACCCTTAGTTATGTGCACTGTGCCTCCAAAGCTTTCCCTCCTATACCATAGAAAGTTGTCAGTGAGCATACGCAGATCTGTGTGTGCCTATGGAGCATGTCAAATCAAGTAACAATCTACAGCTGGAGTGCTCCTACCAAGGTACTAGACAAAAAAGTTGCTTTCAGAGAAGTTATAGAGCTCCAAGCTAATGCTGGATAATTGCAGAATGCTTCACATCATGCTGGTCTAACTCATACGTCCAACTGACATCCTTCTCTGAGATAATATTCTTTGGAACCCTGCTTTTAATCACGAGGTGTGCAAGATCACAAAGCAATACGAGCTACAAGGCACAACTACGATGGGGAGTAGTAGATTACTTTTTACCACTAGAGTTCTTTTTACAGCGCACCTGAAATATACAATCACAAAGCTGCTGCACCATAGTCTATCATTGAGGGCTTGTGATGACAGCATTGGCAAATCAAGGAAAGAATATGACAAATACTGGCAAATATGCTTGCCAAACCTAGAAAATGGAATAAAATGCTCCAAAGTGAAAATTTAACTATGAAGGGAAACACTAACAGCACATCTCTGAAACAGCTATGATAAGCCTGAGCTCTTGATGTGCCTCAAGATCTCACTGACAAGTGGTGACATCACTGTGCTGTAAACTTTACACATAACGGTTGATGGTTTAATGGCCACTAAAATGAAACACTGAATCACTCTAGAGTGATAAATTAATCCTCCTTAAAAACTCTACTGCTGTTAACTTCCCCTCATAGTAAGATAGAGTACATAGTCCAAAAAACATACAAGGGGCAAGATGAAAACAGGACAAGCGCTTGTCCTGCCGTCATCTTGTCTCTTTTTTGCGCTATGTATTCTATTTCACGATGAACTACCAACATGCCCAAACATCTTCCCTTATTCACCTCATGGGTTGAGGAGAAAATGAAGGTCCATGTTTGAATTTTAAATGTTGCATTGAAATTTTCACACGACATCACAGATTTTAAGGTGTTCTTTTGAGTTTTATCAACCACTGGCTCTACAAAATTTCCTGAAACTTAGTAACATCATTCTTCAGGCCCCCACAAGAGGAAATTGTACTCAATCTTTATGGATTAAGAACTATGTCAACATTTGTAGATGCTTTCACTATCAATGATGTCACAGTGAATGGGAGCGGAACCTTCCAACTGGCGCTGCTACCCGCACTTTATTTTTCTGTGCTTTCTCTTTTACTAAGCATCTTCATGCAGCAAGAGTGGTGCTTTTGTTTTTATGAGAAGGTCACTGACAAATACGAGAAAAAAATTTTTTTTCTCCTCAGTGTCCCTAAAATACACGGTTCTTATGTTCTTTCCACCTGCACGCGTCACCAGTATCACCGATATTGCCAAGTGCATCATACTCAAACATCCTTGGCACACTGCTTGTGTGTAGTATACAGGAAGTACGATATAGACATGCTGGCACTGTTACCCAGTTTACCCTGCCATCCGCTGCTTGCAAGCACGGGAAAATATTCTGACGTATGCATGCAGCAATGGCAGTACGCATTATATTACAGCATATATGAGCACCATTTTGCCCTCTTTCACGGCTGCGGAAAACTCAAAAGTTCTGCACATCAGTGCGGCACTGCAAAGGTATGGGAGGGAGAAAATGCCCATTCAACGAGTGCAACTGAGTACAACTCAGTGGAATGCTAACACGTGCAAACATCATGCGAAAATAAAGGGAAAAACAATATGGGCCACACTTCGAACGTGCTTTCAGCATGCCTTCACTGTGCGTATATCGCAATGTGCAATAGCCACACTGACTTCAGGCCGAATGTAACAAACTGACACCCGCATAAATGCAGGGATGCATGGATTATTGGGTTTATGAATTGGCAGCTTTGCAATTTCAAGAAGCAGAGTTGGAGTGAACAGTTGACATGTAATAAAGAAAAAATATAATTAACTGACAATAAGGAAGGAAAGACTTCTACCCCACAACAACGGCAACAATAGAAGGCACAGCACACACCAGAGGCTGTGTCCTAGTTTTGATGGATTCAGTTGTGACATGTCAAGGAGTGAGATGCATTTGTTGGAACATTTCCAATGCAAGAGACAGCAAGAACATTGTCACCAAATGGATCATCATCATGGCAGGTCAGAGGAACATTACAACATTTATGGTCTGGCACATTTGTAGTTTTCGAGCAGTGATTTTGATCGTGGACAAAACGGCATGCAGCTGATGGTCTACAAGCCTGCACAGACAACCTCAAAAAAACAATCTCGGTGTCAGTACAATGGCAATTCCAATTCTGCTGCACTCTGCTTCACGTAGTGTGTATCTCAGCCATTGCACCGCAAAGAGCAAGTTGTACAGGATGATCCTAAGCACTGCCACTAGACACGCCAGTAATTTGCTAGATGTGGCAGTATCCCTTTAGGGTCATGAAAACAGCTGCCTTCTCTAACCGAATGTGGTAGCTTGCCACTACAAACACCAGTTAGTCACCATTAATCCGGAGCTCTCCGCAATATCGTGCCTCACAAGCATATTGTGGTTTCAGCACATAAGACCTCATCAATTATTATTATTATTATTATTGCTATTATCATTTGCTTTTCTCTTGGCAACTATCCAGATGAACTTTCTTATTCTGGTAGTTAAAGCTACCTTTCTTCGGTCTGGCCATCCCGCCCTACTACTGACTAAAATAAGCTGCCGCAGATAAAAGCTTTGCAGGTTCACTCAGATAAAGGAAGTTCCATGCCTCAAATTGACAGTACAGACACATATAAAATATGTTGCTCACAATAAGGAGCTATACACACTGACCTTGTGGACTTCAAAAGAAGAAGAAAAAAAAAAAACGCCAGTCTCTGAACATGCTTCCTTGTACTCAACCAAACTATAATTACGAAAAATTTCAGAGGTGTTTCCTGAGGTCCCGTGATCCAAGTATATGTTATGCACCCTGCCTCTATAAAACCATACCAACCCAATTGCAAAGACAAAAATCTTAATGCACAGAAGAAAATAGTGCAGCATTCTTCAAAAGCTGCAGATATAGACTACACATTCTTGGAATCGTTGCACGAACAGTGTAAATGTGTGCAATCCCTTCTTGCCAGCTCTCTAAGCTGAATCCTCATCAGCTCTGACAAGGTTCAAATTCAAAATGTGAAGTATGACATTGAAAATGTGTGCAGCAGGTTACAAGTGCCACTTGAGGGGCAGGGAGGGGGTGTTTCTGGTTAAGTTCAATGACCTCAAATAATTTATGAGCCCACAAACCTATTAATTATGATAGCATTTATCATGTTCCACCACCACCAAAATGTGGCCACCACGTAGAAACAGATACCACGACGTAATGCTTGACAGCAGCAAATCCATAGCGGTAGATCACTGACAAGTGCTGCTGCGTCTTGTGTAAACACTCATTACGACAATCATGGAAAAATGAGCAGAGACCAGTCTGCAAGAGCACAGTGTAATGCAGTACTACTGCGCAATAAGTGTCAAGGATTGAAATAAAGTGGCTGCTTAACTTTACAACTTCTAAATCATGATTTTGGCAGCCCCCTTTGATGCTCAAACGATGCAGGCTGTCCTACTATATGACAGCACAAATGCAGATTGAAGAAACGGATGACCCATGTCCTGGTTCGTGCAATGCAGTATTATTTTGCCACATGACAAGATGTACAAGCTAGCGCAAATAGACAGGCTGCTGTTGTGCGCTACTTATGCATGACAATACCAATTATACTCAACATGTTACAACTGCAGTGGCTAATTCTGAGCTCAAACAAAAATAATGCAAGCTGTATTATGTGTCAATTGCCAATGAAATATGCTTCAACGCCATCAAAACTCAAAAGGCGAGGCAAGGAATGAATTAAACCTTAGCAAATGTCAAAACAAGCCCTCAAGAAGACCAAGTGCCAGGACAAAGGTAGCTTTGGCAACGAATAAGATAGCGACTCAGTAAACCACTTGTCTGACATTTAGAAAATGAGGACCAAAATGTATGATCCAGTTAGAAAATGGCAACCATAATGCCGAAAGGATACTGTCTTCTTTCGTCCTTTCCGTGTTTTCCATTCCTGGTAGGGCAGCTGCTACACGTCTGAAGAGCTGCATGACAAGAACAAATACATCAACCTTGATCCCACAGCACTGATAGGCATGCCGCAGATAATAGTATGCAGCATAAGCCACTGAATTTTAATACAGAGATATTCAACAGCATATGAAGTAAAACATTCTCAACTTTACAAATGCACCTTGATTTGCAATACAGATATGCAGCCTACATTGCCTTGATCCTAAAGACGCAACTCTTCAAATTAGAATGCATGGTAAAATAGCTGCATCGGAAACTGCACACCCAACACGTAGCTTCTCAACCATTGCCTCACAAATATGTAAAAAACTGCTGTAAAAAGGGTAAAGTCTCTAGCTTCAGCTGCACTCGTCATGTGTCAGTCTGCAGGATAAGAGAAATATTCCAATAACAACCTCAACATAATGACAGCAAGGAAGCACAATACTGTTCACAGTAAAGCCTTTCTTTTATGAGGCATGGGCAGTACTTGGATCTGTGTACACCAGAACTACTAACACTGTTGACACATCCTATGCATCTGATACCGTACCTGATCGTTGACAAGGTCTACAAAGCTGAACCAACAGCAAACTTCCTGCAACAATTTGTCCCTTCACTTAGTCTACTGGTTGTACTGCATAAGGTGCTAAGTCTAACTAGCACTTAGCAAGTTTAGAACAGTTTCCAGTTTCCTGCCTTGTAAACAGGGGCACAACCTTGTTCACACCAGCCAAGTTCACAACATCATAAATGTGGTTCATGGCCAAACCATTATGCAGCACTCATTGCGATAACTGCCATCAGATATTGATGCCATAGTTGACACAGCTTCAGGGAAGTGTGGATAGTCAAATAAGTCTAAAAAATCAATAAAATACATTGCCTAAAATATCCACTCATGACTGCACTTGGCATATCTCCAAAGATACATACATAAACATCTTTTGAGCCAGGTACAAAAAAAAAAAGTTTGTTTCAGATGAATTAATGTGTTGGATCCCACATTATTTTTATTACAGTAGGCAAATACACTCCGGTGGAGTTAAAGTTATAGTACCTTCTTACATTCAGTAATTCATAATGTTCATGAACATCAAAGTTGAAATGCCAGAGTGGCATTGAATGTCCATCGACCACAACACCAACACAGCACTCTAACCACAAGCCATGACTGCATATATGCTTCTCTCATGGCAAATGCACCTGTGAAATGATTGGTAGATTTCTTATGTACCAGTTGCTTGTGTTTCTTCTCTTGTGATAGTGCTGTGAGACGAAATGCAAATGTACAAGTTTGTGTCACAATGTTTGCCACTTCCTTCCTTGCACTTTTCAGGCAACCCTAAGCATCAAAAGCAATAGTACAAGCACTTGTAACCTTGCTTAAGGTGAGTTTAATGCGTGCAGAAACATGGAGAATTTCGCACATCTGCTATGGCTAAGAAAGCATGGTTCCCTCACCTGCTTGACATTGTAGCCAGACTTTGCACTGGTTTCTATGAACATAACGTTGAGCTCTTTTGCCTTCCTCTCGCCCTCCTCTGTTGTCACTTGCCTGCAAGTGAAGCAGAGATTGCACATAAAAGAAAGTAATGAAAGGAATGCTCCATGAAAACATTTCGGATTTTCCTGCATGCTGGAGAGAGTGTAACAGAAGTACAAACACATACTCACCTCTTGTCAGAGAGGTCAGTCTTGTTGCCAACAAGCATGATTATGACGTCGTTCCCCCTTTCTGTCCGCACATCATCTATCCACTTGGATGTTTGATGGAATGAGTTGGCATCTAAAACAGGAACAGGGCTATCTGTTACTGAGTATTAACAAATCGATAACTTAAGATCAACAAGTGAAACATCCATTTAACTAAAACAACACATGAGACTAACTCTGGTACCTAACGATGAAGATTATGCTATGCTATATAGTACACACACATGCATACTGGTCATACTGCTGGTTGGATGTCACATGCACTTTTCATGCTGCCGTATAAACTGAGAAGTGGTTCCTACATGAAAATTCCTAGTTGAAGAGAACTGCTCCTGCGCTACTGCTACATGTTTCATGACAAGATCAATAAGAAAGTTGCAGAGATAGTGCTTGCAAAAACCGTACAACGAAAACAAAGCCTATGTGCCTGCCTCCTCATGTGCACAGAACTCGAGTGACTGACAAACTAATCAGTCAATACATAAATCAAACTTGGCATGGGGCCGTTGTGTACAGTTAGGCACAGTCCAACATGTCCTAAGTATACAATGCATGTAAACTACACATGGTGAAGCTGCTCCAATGAAACCAAAGAGAAACATAATGGGCAGTTCACTGAAAGAAGCTTGCATCTCACACAAAATAAGAATACTCAATCTTAACAGATTGTTAACAAAGTAATAAAGCTTTAATGAAGCAATGAGTGAAGCATTATTATAAAGTTAAAGGGGCCCTGCAACCCTTTTCCAAGTAATCTTTGAGTGGCATCAGTTAAAGGGGTCGTGAAACGTTTTCCAAAAAATTTTTACAAATAGTGTAATCGGGGAATCCTGGCCCTACAAACTACAACATACATTGTTTTATTGCACAGGCTGCGCTGATTTACAGTGATAAAAATGCGGTTTCGATTTGACAGTCCGCGCTCCCCTCAACTCTGCAGCTGCATGTTAGTCGCTACAATGGCCTCCCAGATTCGAGCTCTCTCGAAGGCAATGGAAAAACAAGCCGTGCTTCAGCCTTGCTCCTGTATGGGGTCCAACCATTTCCTTACTTTCTAGGCTTCATATAAATCTATTATTTTAGAGCAAATGAGAGTTAGCGATATATTTATGTTTTTAAATGTCTTCAGGTAACGCCACTGAATAGTGCCTATTCCGGCCCGTGGTGTTGCACTGTCGTTTCAGGAGCACAAGCAAAATAGGATTTCAAACAGGCATTATTAAATGTACACTGAACCCAAATATCTTGGAATCAGCATGTCGAATGCCTACCGAAGCAGTGATAACAACAACAGGGTAGTTCTATATTCTTTTGACGACCCCTTTAAGAATCTTATTGCCTCATGAATCGCCTGTCACAAAAAGTTTTGAAATCCATTAGGTACTAGTGGAGCTGCAGCGTCAAGTTTGAGGGAAATTATGCTGCCTGAGCAGCATGTTCGCTCTCGTTTTGTCGCGATGAGTGTGCTGGAAGCTACACGGAGGGGGCTGAGAAAGGGATGACAAGCCACACCTGCAAGCGTCATGACCATCTTAAATATTTCCTCTGCTCTTTTTCTTTGAACGTATTAACACTTCCACAGTGATGACAAGCTTGTGGCCAGAGTCACTGTGGGGACGTGGCGCCATCCCACAGCATCCATGTTTACTGCTGCTGGAAATCAGCTAGTGGTAGTTCTCAGAGCTATTTCGTAGTCTGTGGAATTCCTGACTTGTTTGGTGGAAGCAGAGCGGGCCCTTTCTTGGTGTATGTAAAAACCAAATAGCAATTTACCTGCTGCATGTAGCGTAATAATATTTAGCTGACATGTTCACAAGGGTCTCCGTGACCAAGCAGAATCATTTTCTGGCCATGTTCAATAAGTGTTGCAGGGCCCTTTAACAAGGCTGTAAAAGTATAAAACACAACTACCGCAGTTTTTCATTGTATGTAGTACAGCCTAACTGCTGCTTTACACTGCCATAACAACACTCTTACACATTATAGTTTATGCAAGTTAAACTTATGCCTATAACATGGTCAGCCCCTGTGCAATTCATTTTTTTTTTGTATCGAGCATGCATACATCTATACAAAATGGTGTTCACGAATGCTTAGGGATACATACTAAGGATCCAAGTCTTATAAGATGAACTTCAGTGGCAGAACATTATGACTTACTGGTTATGTCATAAACAACTACAGCAACTGTAGAATCCCTTATGTAACTTGGAATGAGGCTCCTAAATCGCTCCTGGCCTGCTGTGTCCCACAACTGTAGACGGACCTGCACGCAAAAGGCACACACTTGATCACTCTTTGCAGAGGTAATGTTACTGTACTATTGAAGGACTAAAAACAGCAATGACAGCATTCTTTTCAACATGCTGGCTGGTCGATTATAGAAAATTAAATTTTGGGATTTTATGTGCCAAAGCAATCACACTATTATGAAGCATAGTGTAGCGGGGGACTTTGGATTTATTTTGACCACCTGGTGTTCATTGTGCACCCAAATCAAAGCACACAAACTGTTTTAAGTGCGGCGACAGCGCAATTTCACTTCTTCCACCCGTTGGGCTATGTGTTACAGTGCTGTTCTTGCATGTGCGAAACTTCACTCCATAGTACCTATGGAAAGGAGGATGTTCCTTATATTGCCTGCCATGGTCATTAACATATATAGTGCGAGTAACTGACCTCACTCCCAAAGCCCCTCAATTTGGGCCCTTTATGCCCAGATGGCCAGCTCCCTCATTTTGGTTTGTAGTTGCAGCCAGTGAGTGTGGTAACTTTGCATGTGTTAATAATAATAATAATAATAATAATAATAATAATAATAATAATAATAATAATAATAATAATAATAAACCCCTGCTGGGGTTTCATTTGGCAAAACCATGACATGACTGCAAGGTGCACTGTAGGGGAGGGTTTGTAAATTCGGACTACCAAAACAGTGCAGTACAGAAGCCCCTAGCATTTTGCCTCAATCAAAACAAAACCACCACTGACGGGATTGACACATGCCTTCTGGGTCAGCAGCCAAGCACTGTGACCACTGTACACCATGGTGGCCCGTGTTATCAATGACATAACTGCCTGCACCTTTACTTTTCTACTGCTCACACTGCTACTCTATGCAAGGAAACCACAGAGGAGAACCCTGGTCTTAAAGTTGATTTGTCATCCAGCAAGCCTACAGGACTCTTCAAATGTGCTTGGTGAAACTGACAACCATCAACCACACAAAAGCTTTCATTGTGAATGTAGCCACAATGGTGCCCTGTAGTTAGTGCTTATTGCTATATTAAAAATTCAAAATATTTTAGGAGCACTACCAAGTATATATCTAGCCAAGTTTACTCCTCTTTTGTGCCATGGATATAACAAAAATATCTTTACTGCTTTTAGTTGCTCAAGAATTATATAACACAGATAAAACAGAAGTAAGCCCGTATGAAAGAAGGGCTGTAAAATAATCTAGGTGTGTGGTTTCATTTGACTTGACAATGCAGGAAAGTTCACAGCTATGAAATGTTCAAGGAATTTGTCACCAAATGTAAGCATGAAGAAGAGAACTTACTGTGCGGTCTTCGAGGTACATGGTCTTTGACAAAAAGTCTATGCCTATTGTGGCCTGCAACGAGAATGGAGAATGAATTAGGACGAAGCTGCTGCACAATGCACATACATATATCATTGCAATTTCTACTGCAGTAGCAATGACACAGGCAATCTATCTGCATTCCTGCCATCGCTTCTCCATGTATGGAGGGAGTAATACATAATGTGTTTTGCTGGAAAACCAACAAAGTCAAATGGATACTTCATTATGTGCACAACACTACACCAAAGCATGTATGATGGTTTGAGTGTATCTCAGAATAAATATTAAGCTAATCAATCAAACCCTTGCATTGGGTGCTGATAAATCTTTGTTTTCACATATAAATCTCATACACCGCCAATGTTCCTCACCATGCCACACCTCATCATTTTGCAGCACACTGTTTTAGCTGCACAATAGCACTTATATCATGAAGCTGCCGGTAAGGAGACATGAGTACCAACACTAGCACACGCATAAACACATAGCAGGGAAAGTATTTACCAAATGTAAATAAATGTTTGCGAATGAAGATTGACACAATGAACAAAGAAAATGACTCATTTGCTTGCTAACGCTGCAGTCAGTGAACCAGCCTTCAGTGTGGTGAAGGCTGGCCCACCAGCTGCAACAATGACAAACAAGTTCTTTTTTTGTCAATTATGTGAATATCCATACTTAAAGGGGCCCTGAAACCATATTTTACTCGCTGAGTTTTGCATCGAAACGGGTTCGTTGTATTGTTCTGAGGTAAATACAAAAAGAATTTTCGAGGTCGATGCAGGCAAACGCAAGTTATTCAACTTACAAATTCAAAATAAAAGCAGACGACAGATATCGGCATCCCAAGGCGTGCATGCTGCTTCCAATCAAAACGCGGCTTACATCTTGCAGAACCGGAACCGTGCTGCCCTCTGTGGCCTTCCTACCACAACCACCACGTGGGCCGCACAGCGATCCTTGTGTCAGTTACAAGCAAAATGAAGTTGTAATGCCCAAATTTGTACCTTTAGCAAGCATAAAACACGTTCTGAATTTGGAATTTCTTATATTCGGTGCATTATCGATATGTGCGATGTATATTTTTATTCCCTACTGTTCCCGGCCAATCAGAACCTGCAGCAAAGCAGCATGGTGATGTCATATCCGCTCGGAGAAACTGTTGATGTATGGCGCTGCAGTCAGCGCGGAAACCGATTTCAGGTACAAATTAAAATATAATACGGTTCAATTTCGCCGCTTTCACTGGTGTTTCGGTCATCGTCAAGTCCCACACAAAGCAAATGTGCAATAAAATCAATGTGCGTAAAATGCGTTTCAGGGCCCCTTTAAATGATATACACAGATACACATGAATGCACACATGCACACATATCTGGCATGGTGGTGAAAGTGGCTATCAGCATAGTAGAGAGCAAAGTAGGAGGTCTTCATTGAAAACAGAAAAAGCAGGAGGGTTGATTTGCAATGTCGCAACTGGTGCTTCCTGTTCAGCAGGAATAAGAATGCATCTTTATGCTTGTCATATAAACAGAACCTTCAGAACAAGGCCAAAGCAAGAAAAAAGGGAAGAAAGAAAATAAAAAGAATAAGACACATATAGAAAAGAAAAAAACGGGCCAGGGAAGTTATATGGGGCTATCTCAGGATGCACATGATGTTTTAGAACTAACGAAGTATCACAGAGAAGTTGTGCAGTAATGTGTGGGGGATTTTAAGAGCAGTATGTGTACGGCGAGCAGTGCTTATTTTCTTTCAATCAACTTACCAGGATAAGGTGACAGAAAAGCTTTCCTTTTTGCCTTTTGTTATATGTGTTTCACAAAGCAAATCCCTTGCTACCAATGCATATGTATGAGCGAATAGATGGCAGGTAAAGAAGGGAGTTGTTTCAACAGACGTTCAAGTTACACCTGATGCTCAACTTTAAACTTTCAGACTTAAAAGATATCTGTTTATGCTGTAAGCTGAGCACTTGTCCTGTCAATTCCTTTCTTCACCTCTCATGTAGATGCTCATACATTTAAAACATGTCGCAGCAACTAGCCCAACAGACTACCATCATGAACCCTTACTACTACTACACACATGCAAGAGCACCACAATAGCTTTTTGAAAACTAAAGAAAACTACTGCAGAAATAGCAGTGCAGTAGCTGAGGTAAGAAGAAATGAAAGAAGGGAAAGGCTGGGAGACGTTTTGAATGGCAATAATATTTGGTTCTGCTAGTCTGTGGCCAAAGTCATCTAGCCAGAAAATTATTTGCTCGCACATGTGCAGTAACGTTTCTGTAAAGTGCCTATTTAATGCACAGGGAGTGAAATTCAACACAAGGGAGGATTCAGTAACTATTATAAAATAAAGAGAAATATACAAGGAACTGAAAGAAGCGCTCCTAACAAATATTTTTCAATTGTCCAGTATAATTTTTCACTTCTGTGTGTTCCTATCGAAACCTGTTTCTCCTGAGCAAATTCATCTGAAATGGCCAGCTTGCCAATAGGGAGTACTTTTTTACAATGGCATCGGTGGTCACTTCGATAATGGAGGTACTGCAGTCGATCTGTTGGATTAAGGCAGAAAGTTGTGGAGTCTGCCATCTTTTATGTTGCAGTTACATCCAGAAAATAGTTTTCATTCTGAACTATATTCATTCTAAAAAATAATTTTCATTCTGAAATACTTATATTAGCCTTCTCGCATGCCATCTCTCATCCCCTGTCGTCAGCCTGGTTGAAAGGGCAAAGGCAGCACTCGCCGTACAGCCAATGTATACAATATCTTCTATGCATTACCGCACGACATCTCTGTACGCAGAGTGCAGCATGAGGTGGCTTCTGAAACTTCCATTTTTCTTTTCCTCTCTTTATTTGATCACGTTCAAGAAATTGTGTATATATGACAAGAAGCAAGACGTATTATTATTCCTGATGAAGATTTGCCTCCTTTCTATGCATCAAGAGATAAATCCCTTCACCCATTTCAACTTAACTATAAATATGTATGCATGGCCAGTAAAAATGAAGAAGAAATGGCTTCTGTGCTGACATTCAGGATTTTTACAAATATTGGTGCAATAATTGATTAGTAGAAACTAGCTCAGAGCTAACATACAACTCTCACCCAAGCGAACTATTTGAGCAGCAACTTTCCTCCATCAAGCGTGCTACAGTGAGACGGCACTCAAGCATATAAAACAGCAGTGTGCCCGATGACATTGTGAAGAGGAAAGGTCAACTGAAGGCAGCACACACTACCATATGCCACCCCGAACACCTGTGCCTTAGTGCCTGATGTTCACTCTTTCCACCATTTATCCAAACATCTATGATATGCACTTGGAAAAAATTTGGGGAGCTCACACCTTACAACAGCACAAATACATTTATGTGACTTTTTAATATTAATGCATGACATCATGCAAGCTGTCATTGGAGCTAACTAGACAGATGGTAATAATTTCCCAGGCATGGCCACACTTAGAAATAGTGGAACTTGTCATGCCAGAATTGCCAATGCAAATTCTTATAAATTTTATAAGAGCTTTGTGAAAGCAAGCTAGTTGGAAATCATGTTGTGCTGCTTGTGGTGTTGTATATTTCATGCCATGGAAAACCTTTTCAGATCAAGATTGTGTCAGAAAGAAACCGTTCATAACAAGCCCGTCGCACAACTCCCAACAGCGCATCTCACAAAAGTGCGGATGTAAGTACTGACCAAATTCCTTCAGTGAGCATCCAACTTAGCTCATGAAGCCAACACATACGCGAAAAGGACATAGTGGTGGGAAATACAGGACACACCTGGTATGTGTTATCAAAGCTGTCATACATGAAACGTGTGATGAGAGAAGTTTTTCCAACTGAAAGAAAAGAAAAGCATTTTCAATTTATTGCAGCAAGTTTTATGTTTAGAATAGCTACATGAGAATAAGTAGCTTCAAAGCATCCAAAACAAGCACCTTCAAAACGTTTCAAGACCTACCTCCTACAAGGCACTGCAGCTTCCAGAGGTACTGAAGGCTCTAGCACTGTTTATATGTATCATTCACACAGTCAAACTAAGTGACGTTACATCAAAATGACAACTCCTCACATACATATGCACAAATGAATTATAATACAAATGCATACTGAATGCTTATATGTGCACATTTTACAGTGAACTGGAAAAACATGCATCTGTCAACAGTGACAAAAGTGTAAAGCAGGGCAAAAGGACGACGTTTCCCCTTGGTACTGGCGAACAACTTACTCTGGCCTTTGCTACTACGTCATATCAGCGTTGGCACGCATGAAATTTCTAGCGCCATAAAACTGATAAGCATAATACCGATAAAACTATGACCCGAATGCGCAAAACCATTTCAAAGAAGCAATACGAACGCAAGCATGTAAGAAAACGGACAGTGCAGCAGCGAAATGCTTTTGCTACAACATTCTCGCTTGCTTATATATGCCTTTAACGAAATCACTGTTATAACGAATTTTCGGCTGGTCAACATTAACCTCGGTTCAATGGTTCGGCATGTGAGCATTCTGGTGCATGCTAAGAACTCGAAAATGCGCCGCTTGACACGACATACCGTAGTGCAGGGCGGCGGCTTCCGCAATAGGCGGTTCGTCGGCAACGTAACCAACTGACAGCGAATTAATCATGCGCCCAAATAGCCTTCAAGCGCGAGCGCGTACTCCATTCAAACGATCGTCGGCGAGAAAACAAAACTAGGTTAGTCGCTTTCGTCCGCGCACCCTTCTCGCTGGCGCGTTTTCGTTCTAACCATTCTTGTTCCCCTTTTCTTTATACTATCGCTGTCGAGGTCACTTACCCCCACGCATTTTTTTTTTTTTTCTTAGCCTGTGGCGAACCGGCTGCAGTAGCGCCCGCTACGAAAGCAAAACCTATCGCGGCCGTACTCGTCGAAAGTTTCCCGATGCGCCACTGTCACTACGTTAAGCTTCGCTGCTTTTCTACGCTCAGGTTTTGTTTTTATGCACGCCTTCCATGAGAGGGAAAAGCAACAGCTTAACTTCCATACGCGGACGCGTGCTCTAGATGTGGTCGCACCTGTTCAGCACGCGCGCGGCCACTGGACGCAAAAGAAAAAAAAAAAAGCCGAAAAATTTCAGTAGTGACCGCATTCCGTTCGGCCACCGGACAGCGCCCTGGGCAGACGGGTGTCTCCACTAATTCACGCGAAACGCCGACGTCACCCAGCCCATCGAATTTCGCTCGAGCTAGACAGCCGGCTGACCGATCGGTAAAAACAGTTCGAAACAAGAAAGCGGAGGCGTGGACAGCCGCTACAAATTGTGACGCTCGGTCGACATTTTATTGCGCGCTATGCAGACGTAGCGTGACTAGGGAGAAAAATAAAGATCGATGCGAATATACAAGCCCACAGCAAAATTTTTCTACAACTTTGAGAACGTAAAGTGTGGGATTCGGTAAAGTGACAGTAGGCCTAGCCCTGTGTACTGCAACGGGACCCTTGCTCAACAACCGAAGCAACGGGGCTCGAGCGAGGTGCTTTCCGTTTTTTTGGGCTCAGGAACCCGAAGCAAAAGCCCACGGCGCCGTTTTACGACGAAGCACGGTCAAACCGGGCGCCCATGAGGTGCGCATTTCCAGAGACGATTGCCGAACCGCGCGTCACGCCCGCTCCACCGCAAGACCGGCCTACGTGGAAGGGGCAGGGACAAGTTCGACTCACCGCTCTGCTCTCCCAGGAACACAAGCTTGAACTTTCGCAGAGGATTGCCGAAATCACCCGAACTGGACATGACGACTCCTTGGGCGCAAGAAAAAATAAAACCACACACACACACGCCGGCGAACACGCGCACAAGGTATCCTGGGGACACGAGCCCCCGCACAGATATTTTTTGGGCCCGTCGAATATCAAAACCCAGTGGCAGACGCTGCGCAACTTTTTTTCGTCTCTTCTTTTCTTGGCGTCTGCCGTCGAGGTTTTCTCCAACACCTACCCTCGCACGCAGATCGATTCGGCTGGTGCACTGGTGCCGCCATCTGTGGAGAAGCCGGAAAGCCTTCGGAAACGTGTTGCCGTGAGGTGCTCTGTCAACGTTCTGTATGTTAGCCGTGTCGCGGTGTTTGCTGTTGTGTTTACGCGGCTGCCTCGGGGCCTCGGTATTTGTCGTGGCTAGCATAAGCGGATGAGTTTCTGGACCCGAAACGTCGGTCTCATCAGTGATCTTGACCAGCGAACTAGACAGCAGCTCAGATGACGCAGGAGAAAGCTAAGGATGAAAGCTCTCCTCGAAGTCGCAGTTCGAGCGAGACGTCCAAGTCCAAGGAGAAAAAGGAGAGGTCATTTCTCACAAAGGTGAGCTCGCCGTCTTCCCTTGCCAGTCGATCAAAAGCTAAAAAACACCGTGGCGGCCGTTGTTTCCCAGGTTGTGGTCCGAAGGCTGCCGCCGACGATGACGGAAGAACAGTTCCTAGAGCAGATATCTCCTGTTCCTGAAAGCGATTATATGTACTTCGTCAAAGGAGACTTGAGGTGAGCGGCAGTTTTTTTGGTATTAGCGGTAACTTGACGCACGTCATGCGAACAGGGATGCTAAACACCTTTCACCTTTCGCGCAGTCTCGGCCCACACGCCTTCTCGAGGGCCTACATCAACTTCGTCAACCAGGATGAGATATTCATCTTCAAGGAGAAGTTCGACGATTACATCTTTGTTGACGAGAAAGGTAAGCTCGGTGGCGCAATTCTGTCTCATTTTATATGCAGACGAACTCCTCAAACGTGTAAAAGCGTGTGCGACCACGTTGAGCGTGAGCACATGTGACATCCGCGTGTTTGCTAACAGACCCTGCTGTCGCATGCGCGTTAAAAATCTAAAGTGAGCAATCGGCGCATCTGTGCACGCTTTGCCTACTCAACACGTGCCACGAATTTGTTAACGTGCACTTTTTCTGAAGCTTCATAACATGCTCATAGCAATGCTGTGAAGTCCTTGGGTTGGTTTATTAAAAAAAAAACAAAAATACAAGAAAAGCAGTTTGGCTTGCATTCATAGATTTCGAGTTCAGACACAACTGCATAAGCAGGTGGCTATGCATGTGACAGTGGAACATGTCTATGTACATGTACATGTGTCGACTGACAAGTTTGATTTCTTATGTTTCCTTTGATCAGGCAACGAATATCCAGCTCTGGTCGAGTATGCGCCCTTCCAAAAAATACCGAAGCGGAGGACTCGCAAGAAGGATCCGAAGTGTGGCACCATAGAACAAGACCCGGAGTACATAAAGTTTCTGGAAAGCCTGGAACAACCAGAAGAAGTGACGCTACCTTCAATTGACACCTACATAGAAGAGATTGAGGCTAGGGAAAAGGAAATCAAAGGTATTTATATGTTTCACGAATAGAGCTGACCAGCATGTTCTCCGAGTCAAAATATATGTCTGAGCGACCACGGGAATGTCATGGTGGCTCGTAGTTAAGTGAGTCAGATGCACATCAGTTGCATGGGATGCAATGTCAATATTTAAAGTCATCACCAACTAATGTGTGACAAAAGGATGGACACATGTGAATAGCGTTCGCCTGTCTTTTCACATCCATGTTCCGGGCACTGTTAATGACAGTTTAGATCAGTGGGAGTTGGTTTATGTTAGTGTGTACTAATTCTGCGTGGGTGGCACAATGTTAACTTGGAGAAGTAATTGCATATGAAACAGCTGTACATTACCTGCAAGTTTACAAGCAGACTGAAAACACTTTCCCGCTCTGTGACCTTCAAATATAACAAGCATTTGAGTAGGCACCCCTGTCATTTCTTCATTAAATGAACATGCTGCAGCAGGAGAAATGCTGCATTAAGTGGGGTATCAGAGAACCCCTGTTCATTGACACTGGCTCGATAGTAAAACTGACACCAAAGCATAAAAGCATGAACTCAGGGGACAGGGCACTGATACAGCTGAAGCAGTTCTCTGTGTACTGCATCTTTTGCGGTTCATTGTGGTAGTTGTCATAAAGCACTACTGTAATCAACCCGCTGTAGTGTATGGCTGTACCACTGGATGGCAGCATTGCATCCACAGCGACATGTAGGTGGTCAAGGTTATCATGGCCAACCATGGTCAAGGTTATCATGGTGTCTAGTTCTGCAAGCTTTTTGTTCTTTCTCATCCGAAGGACACTGGATGTACAGCACCTGCTTCAACAATAAATTGTCGGAGCGCTTTTATAATGTGATATACCTGGAGGGAAAGCATTGTTGAAAATAAATTGTGCTGTAACTTTACTTGTTTTTTGCCTGACTGCTTTATTGATTCAAGTAAATCTGCCTACATTGTATACAGTGACACTTGCACCTGAACTTGAAACTGCATGTGGTAAATAGATGCACAGCTGGCGAATGTACTTGTCACTGCCAAGTTGTGTTTTTGCTGGGGCCAACAGCTACCCAAAAATGTCACATGACTTTTCTGTTGCTGATGGCCTGGTAATTCAGTGCATCAATATGTACCAAAGGAGCCCCGCCACGGTGGTCTAGTGGTTATGGCGCTCGGCTGCAGATCCGAAGGTCGCGGGATCGAATCCCGACCGCGGCGGCTGCATTTCGATGGAGGCGAAATGTTGAGGCCCGTGTGCTGGTGCGATGTCAGTGCACGTTAAAGAACCCCAGGTGGTCGAAATTTCCGGAGACCTCTACTACGGCATCTCTCATAATCAGAGCTGGTTTTGGGACGTTAAACCCCACATAACAACAACAATATGTACCAAAGGAACTGTTGCTGGTGTGAATGTGCCCACAGTGCAAACACACTCTGTGTAGAAGTATTCGGGGATAAACCATTCTAACAAGATGTTCAAGCCATTTTGGGGGGGGGGGGGGGGTGAGGCAGAGGGGAGGATTGCGGTAGGACATAGGGTCAGCAGAGATCATTGGCTGGCATATTTGTGTGAACTGTCATCGTGGTGTTGCCGTTGTGGCACTTAGTTTGTAACTGTCTGTGTGACCCTAAACATTTGCAAACTTAAGAAAGATACTTAGGGAGGGGATGAAGTATAATGTAACACCATAAACTTATAGTTTGTTTAATGTTTGCAATCTATTGGAAGTCTAAACACAAAGCTATGTTTCCTGATATTGCCAGAATTTGAGGTATGTTAACTGCATTTAAACGTGCAATGGCAATAAATAAATGTGAGTAATGCATTGCACAAATGATTAGCTTTGCTATGTATTTCTTTCTGTGCAGCTAATAATGGCTGTCTCAAGGTGGTGACCCCCCTGATTGAATATTTGCAGCAGAGGAAGCTGGAAAAACTGGTAGGTCATCAATTTGAGAATTTGACTGCTGTAAGGTTAAAACTGCTGAGCCATAATAGTGGTTGGTTCAGGTTACCTTTAATAATTTGTATGGGTCCCAATGCAATATTTATGATCCCATCTTCTTTTCTATGATTATTTTAAAGAGGTTAACTGTTCTACATACACACTGTACCTGCATGAAATACTGTAGAACACAAGCAATCAGGATGGCATTGTCCACACTAGTGGAGACACTGGTTTCTTCAAATATTCACGTGGAATGTTTGTTTCATGCTACTTTCCATGGAGCAAAAAGAAAATGATTGAATGTTTATAGTTGTGCTGTTGCTGAAGTGTTTAAATGAGCAGTTGAGGGTTATAGTAGCTAATCAGTGTCGTAGCTTTTTGTTGTTATTCTGTTAAACTTACTGCTATATGAAGCTGGCAAGAGCATACCTCCAGCATCTTCCAGCAATAGTACTACTATATGCACGAGCTGAAAATTGTGAAGTCATGTTTGCTCCTTGCAGAAAGGTTACTACTGCACACTAGTGCAGTCTACAGATATGGGATTTATTGCTCTTTATAAAAATGTACTGCAATGACAGGCCAGCTTAAGTACAATCAACGAATGGTCCCTCCATGGAGGCACACTGAGGGATTAATTAAGAAAGCTCAACTAGCCATGCTGTATCAGTCGCGGAGACAAAAGTCATTTGTGGTCCCACTCCCATCATCGAAGAAAGAAAATATACTAGGAGAAGCCTGCAGGCCATATTTTTGATTGCAACAGGTGCATCTTGTTCCCTCAGCTTCTTTTCATCTTCAGTCAGGTCTCCTGAGCAGGTGCACACAAGCTTCGAATTTGCACTGTGATGGGCCACTGGAACTGTGCACCACCGATGTGAATCATGACAAAACCTATCAAACATTTTAAAATCTTTTATTGAAGCAGTCTCCCCTCGCCTTTTTCCATGACCCATTGACGATGACAAGACCCGCGACGTGATTTCACAATAGCCTGCATGTGTTGCCGGTGCACACAAGTAGCTAATGGGCCCAAAACACAATCTTGGAGCTCACACACAGCACGACAAACACATCTCGTCTTGTGGATGGAACATGCTGTGAGAAATACCCAGGGCAGGAATTCTTCTATGATGTTCCAGGAGTCATGAGCAGCTTCGACAGTGCGGTTTGTGTAGAAATGTGTATCATTGGAATGCATTTGTGAGAACTGTCCGTTACTTTCGTTGTTTCCCCTCTAATGCAGCCAGTCTTGCTGGGGCCTTCCTTTCATGACCTTTACTGCCTTTGCGAGTCACATGAACGAAAACATACCCAGTATTGTTTGCCCATATGGGCTTCACTTTAAAGCTAAACAAGAAGCCTTCAGTGGTTCAGTTACTCTGGATAGTTGCATCACTGTCTCACAGTCAATGAGGAAGAAGTGTATTCTTCTTGCACCCAAGCTCTCCAAGCCATCAGGCATCTGCACCATCTCTTCTTGCAGCTGCGTGATAAACTGAGACCGCGTAACTAAGCACAGACTCTCAGATGCATGCGTGTCATGCGGGGAAGCAAATGTTGGAACATGCAGGGAAAAGAATTACAGGAAAAATTACGGAGTTTTCAGTGTTCAAATTAAGATATGGCTATGAGACAGGGGGACTATGGCCTAATTTCGACTATTTGCCATTATCATGCACCTAATGCTGTGAGCATGGACATACTTGAAATTCGGCTGCTGTGGTCATAAATTGAACCTGCACCCCTGCGCTTTGCACTGCAACACCATAAATACTTAGGCAAGCATGGTGGGTGGAATGCATAAGTTGTCCAGGGAAGACCCTAATATCCCGACGTTACCCATAAAGGGCAGTGCAGAATGTACTGTTGTGGAGTAAGAAACCTAGAGCAAGCTAGTTTTAGCTAAAACCCGAAGGCTTATTACTATAACTGTGCATTCATCACAGTTTTATCATCATCATCACAGTTATATAACTGTGCATTCATCAGAGACATGACGCCAGAGGTGCAAGAGAGCTACCATACAGAATTGGTCTCGGTAAAGGGAAAAAACCAATGCAAGCATTTAAAGACTGTCACTTACTTACCATGGTAAAAATGTGCAATGAGAGGTCCCCACGTTATCCTTTTTCACAGACCATATAATCGAGAGAAGACATTCATGACCACCACTTTTGTGCACATACTGCTGACTTGCAATTTCCAGTTGGAAAGATAACTTCAAGAACCAAAATCACCGGACAGAAAAACCTTGAAGCTAGAAATGTTCGAGATGCACTCTGGAACTCTAAATTTCTCTTTGTGATGAGCAGCAATGTTTTTGCTATCTCGAACAAATAAGTGGAAGTTGGCGCATTGATGTCAAGACTGATTTAAAGCTATTAGCACGAAGAAAAGACACGTGCACATTCTTTTGTATAGATTGTAACTGCACCATGCAGTTTCACCTTGTGGCCATGTTATTGCTGAGGAATTATTGCCGAGTATGTGCTCCTCTCTCAGCATCATGAACATTTAAAGGCTGTGCAAGATTAAGGCATATTTGTCAGCTATGAGGAGCCATAAAACATAATATAGAATCATCTAAGAAAGCCATTTGGTGGACCTCAGCAACAAGGCCAAGAGAGCTTTCTATGAAAAAAAAAAATGATAAACAATGAAGAGAAAGATCTGCACTGTTATGACAGAAGGATGTGTGCTTTCAACCATGCCTGCATTTTTGGCTGTGTTTCATGACGGCGGCCCAGAAACTGCGTGAGGAGCGTCGGGAGGAGCGCAAGAGGCGGGAAGTGGAGAAGAAACGTTTGCGCGACGAAGAGAAGAGAAGGCGGAAGGTGGACCGTGACCGCTCGTCTAAAGAACCAAGCACGCACAGGGAATCCTCATCAGCCCATTATGATGATGATGTTCCCCAATTCGATGACATAGAGCCAGTGGCCACCAAGCCGCAGGTGGTCAAGGTAAGTGAATTCATAGAAGTAATCACGTTCTTGTCGGAGCTAATTACTGTGCCAAGTTCTCTAGCCTTATTGACAGCGTTCTTCTTTGTGCACTGTGCCATGTAACTGATGGTGTAAAAGGGTTGGCGCAAGGAAGGTTTTCTCAGGTGGCACCTGCATAGTTAATCTCTCTGCTGCTTCCATTGTCCAGTAAGGATATACCTAGCTCTTCATTTTATGAAATGGAGGGTTCTCAGTACAATGTATTGCTGTAATATCAGCATACTAATACTTTGAGTTGGCGTGAAGCTATTTTTTCTGTTTCTCATTTGGCTGGAACTTGCACTTAAATTTTCGATATGTCTGATTTCATGTCTTTCCCCTAGTTGCCAGAAATATTGTCTGTTTTGCTGCAGTCAGCATTGCAAAGAACAGTGATGTGATAGCTGCGCCAATTGCGCCAAAAGGCAAATCCTGCTACATCCCGCTACATTTTTGCTATTCTGCGCCAAAGCTGCGCCAAACGCGTGTTTTCACATTCCGAAAACGAAACTAATATCTCGAGGTCGAAACGTCCACGCGCCGCACAGTTGCGAGTGACATAAATCCTCACGTCGACATCGATCTTCATCGGCATTGCACACTTCGCGCGTAAAAAGCAAGGAAAACGTGAGTGCGTGGGTGGTCAAGTCGAACTACTGGACAATGACGAGCTTGGAATGCTGCAGTTCCAGCTTTCTTGTTGTCCATTTATAAGTGCTGTCCTATATATAGGAGTTTGGCAGCTATAACACAACACTGACCATATAAATTAAATGATGCTGAAGTTCTAAAAATTAGTTATTTGGGCCAATATATGATGTTGCACAATTGCCTCTAATTTAATTAAATTATGAGGTTTTACATGCCGAAACCACGATCTGATTATGAGGCACGCCATGGTTGGCAACTCCAAAATAATTTGTACCACCTGGGGTTCTCTAATGTGCATCTAAGTACACGGGTGTCTTTGCATTTTGCCCAAATCTAAATTCCCCTAACACCATCTTTACGGCACATCTCTTTGTTCCTAAAAGCTTTCTCCTTATTTTACTACAGTAGAACCTCGTTATAACGAACCCGGATATAACGAACTATCAGATATAACGAAGTAATTGCCATTCCCCTTGAAATTCCTATAGATGAAATTGATATTGGTTATAACGAACTAATGGTTATAACGAAGTAATTACCACTCCCCCTTCAACTTCGTTATAACGAGGTTTTACTGTATTTTACTTCTCGTAAAGTCAGTTTCTCCATTTGGCAATGAGCCTTGAGCTGCTCCAAAAGCCTGCTTCCCTGCTCCAAAATGCCCTTTTGGCTGCTCCAAAAAGCTGCTACAAAACGGCTTCAGCCAATCACATCACTGAAAGAATCAGTTTCAAGTTAGGGGGCTGGAAATCCTAAAAGGGAAAATTCACTCTTTAGAAGTTCTTTTGCTGCTATATTATAATCTTCTCATAGTGTTGCTTTACATATGTCCTGATTGAATGTGATTGCCAGCTTGTTGTATGTGCAAGAAACCTAGAAGGTTCAGCTAGTTTCTTTCTTTTCTTGTTTGATTCTGCCACATGTGATAGCCCACAGCTCATGATTTCATTCTTACTTTCAACTTCATTTCTTGCTTGTTGAGAAATTTAACTTCATACTTCTTGGCAAACCCTTCGTGCTAACTGTAGCAAAAGAGTTGCTGTCCTGAGAAGGAGCACATGTTCAGTTTTTGAATTCACTTTTATTTATTTAAGTGTTAAGTGACATATAGCTGAAAGCTGTGCGTTTTGTTGGCATTTTTAAAATCTTAACAGGTCCTTTCATGAAATTTGTTATGCCAGGCTCAGTACAGTAGAACCCCGCTGATACGTTTTTCACGGGACCGTAGAAAATAAACGTAAGAGCCGGGAAACGTAAGAGCCGAAAAACAAGAAAAATGGAAAATGAGAGAAGTGGTGACCGCGGCACACAATTTTATTTCACTGCTAGCGCTTTTAGTGCACGCATCGGCACACTCGGCTACGATTTTGTCGACAGAGAAAACCTCGGAGGTGACAGCGGCACCATAGATGGAAACGTAACTACTGTACGCGATTCCGTCACAAACAATTTGCACATCTGTGCCATAATTTTGCTGGCGGAAGCCGGAAACGTAATAGGCGTCGCCCATTGTGCAGCTAATACAGTCAAGCCAAGTCAAGCTACGTGAAAAGTCAGTATTGCCTTCGGCAGTCACCGCTTGGAGTGTCGATTCGCAACGTAACATACGGGAATGTTCCCACAATGCGACGTAACAGCGGGGTTCGTAATGCATTGAATCCTGTGGGAGCTATGGTGGGACTGGCCCAAAACGACGTAACAGCCAGGAAAATGCAGCAGTAGGGAACGTAACAGCGGGGTTCTACTGTATTAGTATATAACTGATGTACATGGTTTAGCGTGGTCTACCTACTGCACTGGACGGAGGCATGCACCTCTGTAATGTGATTAAAATCAAATTGAACTGGAACACGGGAAATTGGCTTTTTAATTCTCCAAACTTCTCTCAGTGCTTACCCTAATCCCTGCTGCATGATTTGCTTCTTTATGGCTTTAAAAAAGTTCATGCATAATGGCACTACCTGCTTTACTTTTGCTGCATGGTTAGCTCACACTTTTTGCTTTGATGATTCATTGTGTTGTGCCTTCACGAGCATTTTGGCAGCTTCTGGGAACCTCTTGTTACAATGAAGCGTGCTTTTAGTGCAATAACTGGTTGCTGTTGTCTAGAGAGAGCATGCTGTTTTCTATGCTTTTTTTTTCTAAAATTCAACGACACCATGTTGCACATTCAAGAGTTATGTATGTCTTAGGACAGTGGTGGCCATACTGCAAAATGGCGAGCGGCATGCCACTCTTCATAGGCTCTTGGTACTTATATAAAGCATATGTTTCTGCGTATAGAAGTGTTTACTGAAAGAACAACTGGTTGTTAGTGAGCACCCATGTTGTCCTTTTTGTCTTCTCTGTGTCATTTGTTTTCTTGAGTGTTGGGGAAATCCTTGTGTACGACAACTGCCGCTGTTGGTTTGGCTCGGAGCACCTGAGGCTAGCAAGTTTGCAAATGTTAACAGCAGCAGAAGAACTTACTGTTGACCGATTCATGATCGCAGTCTTCCACCAAATCATCACAGCGACGACAGAATGGCCCAACCAGCTCCGAGTTGCGCCGTTGTCTGCCAGCTCCACCAATCGACGGCAACGACTCCCGCAATCGCAAAGCTACAGTCGGTCAGGACCGATCGCGGCGAGAAGTGAGGCGATAGCATAGCTGAGAGAGAGAGAGTTGGATTCCCATTTGTGGAAAAGTGGAAAAGGATGTGCTGTTGTTTCATGCTTTGGGGCAGCTTAGGGAGGATGGAAAGTACAATTTATGGTACCCGTGCAGGTTCTGTAGGAAGCCCCTTAGCTTTATTTGTCTTGCATCCATACTACTCTATTTTGCATATTACATCCGTGAGGTGGTCTAAGCAGGGCAGAAACAGATGCAGGTAACCAGTTCAAATTTAGGTTGCTGCTTAATATTATATTGCATGTTAGTTGGTAGTAAAAGAAACAGGTAGCATGGGCCACTAAGGGGTTCATGTAGGCTGGGCTACTAAGCACCAGCTTTCAGGTTCAGTCCTTGGCCGCACCACTCACATTGGGCACGACTGCCATGGTCTGGGAAAGCTAGGCAAACATTCAAGAATGGTCAGAGTTATCTTGAGTACAGATATGTGCACCTTGGCACATCTAAGAACTCATGTGTTGTTTCAAAAAATAAAGCTCAACCCTTAATTTAGTTCCGAAGCAAACTTGTCTGTCAGAGAAAGTACAGTTCTCATACTCACAAGGCCAAATTTCAGGCCCGATGGGGGGATAGTGCCTGTCTCACCACCAGTTATGTGCACACTTAGCACATAGTTGGTGGCTGTACACATAGCTCTAGGATTTGCAGCAATGGCGCACGGTGCAGTAAACTTCTGATTTGGCTTTACTACTTCCATATCATGTTGCCTCTATGAAGAACATTACTGGATGCACTGAACTGTCTCCTCTGCACTAGTGTGCTCTGGGAATGCAACACATTAATTTGGGACAAACTACTGATGCATGTACAAACTACTGATGCATGCTTCATACATTTCTATCATCTCCACTTCATGCGATATCAGTGCAATTCTGGCTCGTATACATAGACACTAGGCCCTGTATTTGTAGTGATAGGATATGGCACTCTCAAGTAATTGCTGTGGGGGTGGCCACGGGGTTCTCCCACGCTCGAGGAACAAAGGACACAGTTCACTGCATTGCAAACCAACAGTAGGGGCATTTATTTGCACCTTCTACACATAGTAAGCACACTAGCCGAACTATACAAACCAGGACATGCTAATGCAATACCCCGCGCGTAATCGATGACATTCGACTCACCGCATCAGGATACCGAGCGAGTAGTGTTCGCCCATGCTGGAACAGTCAGCCTATATTGCTCGCATGAACAGAGGCGCAGTCGGTGATCGGGAGAGGCCTCCGCGGAATCGTCCCAGTGGAGCTCATCGCCACCACGCGCACGAGCGTCGACCACGCGCGATGACGTCCCAAGGCCGAGAGAGCGAGGATCGTTCCCCGTCCGCGGGCCCGCGAATCCTCGCCGCCAGGTAGCGCTACCGCGGGAACAACAATGCCATGCTCTAGCGCAGCGGTGTGCAGTGACGATGACGTCACGTCTCGTGCCCCGCGGGAAAGCCACCTTAGAGGAGCTTTAAGGAAAACTGCGAGCGCCACGCGATAGAGTCATCAGGGGATGTCAACATTCCCACATTGCATATATGGTTTTTCCTACTTTGGAGCTTGTTTTTTATTTTATGAGGATATTGCATACAGAGGTACTATGTCCATAATTTTATGTGTTCAAATTCTTGTTCACAGACTGGTAATGCATTCTGGAGACAGTACAGGCAGCACACTCACATTTAAACAGGCATTACAAATATTTAAAATAATTTATGACTATTCAGATGCATGAGAAACAGCTTATCCTACATACACATGGTTGGCATGACCTTTTCAGCATACACTTCTGTTGCTTCTTGAAAGCTGATTTTTGAACATTACCTGCACTTTTGCTTCTGTGCTGATCCTTATTTGATATGCTTGACACAGTGGTGACCGGCTAGCCATCCTTGCACAAAATTTCGCAGTACTTTTCACCAAGCTGCCCCATCTTCCTTTTCTTTTTCTTTCTTGAGGAAGGTATTGAAGCTTAAATGGTGCCGAAAAGCCACTCTGTTTTAACCAATTTGGATGCAATTTTTTCATCTAAAGTAACACACATAGTCTTGCAAAGTCATGTTTTAAATGAAGGCGCAGTTCTGTTTCCCACTGACAAAGACATTTTCATCCAGAGCTTTATCGCAACATGAGATCAAAACCTTCCAGAAACTGCTGAACGTGGCACTTGGAACTTGCATGGTTGCATGTTATGCCTGTGTATGACTTTGATATTAACCCTTTGAAGGTCGAACATTTCGGAAAAATACCTTCCCAGATGGTCAAATCATATTATTGTGGATTTTAATTGTAGAACATGTGTAAGGTTGGGAAAGAACTGTAAAGAATATTATGAACAGTATATTGGTATCAGGATCATTTAGAACTGCGAAATGTACAATAGTATTTCAGTGTGCAGTACCTCTTGAAACGCGGCGCTACATACAGCGCCTTTAGAGTTAGGAAGTTCGGAATTGAATCTGAAAAGTCATCGCCATTGGTGTCAAGAGAATGGGCGTACTCTTCTAGTTATATCACCACTTTGCCTTGAATCCAAAGAACTTGAAGGAAACTCGGTATGCAAGAAGAGTGAGAATACTTCATGATCGCCGGTGATAAGCAAGCTAAGGGCAGCACCAATAATGACAAAAATCAAATTCTGCCGTTTCTTCAAGGGAGTGCCTATAAAGATAAAAATCAAGTTTCATGCGCCTCCATTTCGATCACGTGGCAAAACCGAAACCACGGAAGGGTGTCGCAAACTCATTAAACGAGAAGAGTGAGAATACTTCATGATCGCCGGTGATAAACAAGCTAAGAGCAACACCAATAAAGATGAAAATCAAGTTCTGCCAGTTCCTGCAAAGAAGTGCCTATAAAGTTAAAGAACAAATTTCATGCGCCTCCATTATGATGACGTGGCAAAACCGAAACCGCGGAACGATGTTGCCTCCTGCTTGCCGCAGACTACGCGACATGCTAAAGTTAGAAATCGGCTCTGTTTTATCTTTGTAAAAAGGTAGCATAATCAAATTTCAATGCTTCTAAGTCCTACGAGGTAGCTTCACCTACCAGTGAGCACATTGTCATTAGGGTGAGAAATTTCAACGGAGGGTTGAAACTGTACCTGTGCTGCAAAGACCTTGCAGGACAGAAACGCGGTGCCCTACATGTACAGCAAAAACCTTCAAAGGGTTAACGCTTGCATGTGGCTTTTAGCATGAGACTTTGCATGCCATCACACTGCTTGCCTTTGCTTATACACAGTTGCTTCTGTATTGCTAATAAGCTTAAATGAGGCCTTGCTTGCTTGTTTGTTTCTTGAACACCCTACGAAATGCATTTAGCTGCACAACATAGCTGCTAGTGGTTGAAATTGGAAATTTTTAAAAATAAACTTGAAAATAAGACAAGTGGTATTCAGGTTAACCGTGCATGCACCTAAAACAAGGTTAATCACATTCATAGAAGTTTGCTCTTCGTGTGCTGCACACAAATGTTGCATTCACAAGTTCTAGGGCTTATCGGGATTGGGCACGTCTCCAAAGGAGCTTGGAAAGAAAATGAAGTACTAGTACAACAGAACCTTTAAAAAGACTTAAAGAGGTTCAGCCTAAGGAAACAAATAAATAACTTCTCTGTGAGGTATGCAGGAAAAATACAAAAGCACATGCGATGCATATTATGGGTCATCAATGATTCTGATGGCCCTCAAGGGCCTGCCAAGCTGACGTGCACTACTGACAACAGTGTGCCACACTGTTGTTCAGTAGTGCATAAGCGCATTAATTCATGTTTTGTTATAAGTTTTCTTTATGTTTGCTATGATGACATTGCCCTGCACTCAGCTTGGTAGAGAGTTTCAACTAATACCAGGAGTGTAGTATGGGGCAGCTCTTTGTGTTTTTCGTGCATAACTCATTTCATTTTTACACTCTAAAAAGCCCAGAAAGATGACAGTGATCGCTTCAGGATACTAGAATGTTGCAAAGTCAGAATGATGTGGGCCATTATTGACAGTGAGCACTTTCAAAGGGTGGTGCATGTTGTAACGTCACCTGCATGAATGCATGACATGCACGCAAGCATGTGCGTTTGTAAAGGCAGCATGTCATACACCTCTTTTCATCTTCTGCTGCAAGCTATTGGACCAGAAACCTGCAAGCAGGTCAACGAGTCCTCGAAAAGTGAGGGGAGGCCGCAATGCAAAAAATGAGCGTGTTCCGGCTGTTCTCAAAGTGCTCGGCGTGGTTGGCCGAGCTGCTCGAGAAAATCGGGCTCCGAACAAACGTCTTGAGCTGCCCGTGGTGAGTTTGGAATAGGCAGCTGTAGCAAGGTACTGAATTAGCTACACTTGTTCCACCACACATTGCAGCATGTCAACGACTGAATATTAATATCCTGTAGCAACGTAGTGTGGCATAAATAAGACTGATTTACTCATAATGTGTAAACATAGCACCGCAGGTGTGCTTGACTCATCAATTGATTGCATAAATGAAAAGCCACACAGAAAGAGCAGAGCATGCACATAGCTGTGAAAGGAAAATGATAAGGACTTGCGTGATTGCGACAGAGGCAATCACTACTGCAGGTAATAATTTGTTTGTGTGAAAAGCACCACCATCTTGTGTGTATAGTGCGAGGCCCATATTGTTTCCTTAATTTTTAATGTTTATGAACCCTCTTGAATCTTATAGAGCATTGCGAGACTGTTTGCATAAAGTGTGCATGTTTGCTTCTAACAAAAAAGTTTCCTATGCTCATCACCCTCTTTGTTTTGTTCTCATTTCCACTCATCACTGAGCGCACATTTATGCACATCTGTTGACCCAGTGATCCATCAGTACTGTCTACATTCGCCCATCATCTTGCTTGTTTCTTCTTGCTTACCTTGCCGATGTTGCTGGTGTTTGTCATTATCTCTCCCACTGTTCCTGTTCTGAGAGGTATTAATAGTATTCAGGAGTGCCTTTTTTGTTTTTATTTGGTCAATGGCATGACTAGTGGTGGCAATTTGGAATATAGGCTCTGGCTGTATCTTGGAAAGCAGAACTGGATCATTGGTGTTGTGGAAGCAACAAAGATGGTACAAGGCCATCTGGTGTTGCTGCCGAATACTTTTCTAGAGTTTCTGTAGTCTTAGAGTTATGTTTGCTGTACTTTGCCTAGGGTGGGGCCTGTACTGTTAGGTACCTGTTGTGTGGAGAAGTTTGTGTGGAGAAGTTGGAGGGAGGCACACGCTCATACATTTAGGCATGGCAGTGTCATACAGAAAACACTGTGGCATCTTTGTGTTACTGGACCTTTTCATGGGAGCATAATTCCTCATTTCCTTCAGGCCTGAATCACAAAAAATACAGTCATGCTTCTTGTATGGAACGCTTTTGTGAACAGCTACAACCTTAGCTTATAGGGCAAGCTACGGCTTTGGCAATGTGGCCCATGGACCAGGAAACCTTTGGGAGCGGAAACTTTGCTATTTGCCATGGCCAGATAAGGTCACAAGCCTATGGAACAACTGTCATGTGGATTGTCAAGAAGGAAATTGTTCCTAGTTCAGCTGACATGGCAACTGGTCGCGTCTGTTGCTCCCACTTGGCCACATGCTACCACTACGAAGCAAGAAACATTTCTTTTCATGCTCCTGCTAATACTACATGTCTCAACGTGCCTCCACCACATGCACATCCACTGTTGCATATTTGTGATGTTATGTGGTCACTCGCACTGATACTCGTTTCACAATCTAAATATTGTTGCTCCTTGATGTGGCTTAAGCAGTGAAAATGAATGCCAAGTACATTCCTTGGTTGTGTGTAGTGCAGCAAGTAAGATGGTTTGTTTGGCACTTGTCTAGGTATTGAGAAACCCTGTGCGAGAGCACGAGCCACCACCAGCATCAACTGCAAAGGACTCAGGAACAGGGGTAGTGCCAAAGTCAAGCGCAGGCACAGGTGGCAGCCATTCCAAAGCCCCACCAGCGCGCAGTTCCATGGGCAGCGGCAGCAGTGCGCGCAAGGACTGGGAGCGGCCCAAAGCGCCTAGACCCAGCAAGGACTACCAGGGTACCAAAGAGTACAGCAAGCACAAGTCCGAACTGCCTGCATCCACCCACAGGTTGGCCTGCGCAGAGTTGTTTTGTTCAAAATATGATGCCATGATGGCTTCCCATCTCTATGTTAGAAGACATAGAAGATTGTTGGTTTGAAACGTTGCGATTCTGTTTAGTACACTTCCTGATCAGTAAAGATGCTTTTATTTTTGCAACACCTCAGAATGAGTTCTTTAACAGGAATGTCAATTTCGCATTATAAAAGCCAAGTCATTAAGAAGTGTGCTTACCTTAATTATGACTAAACAAATGTTCCATTGGTGTTCTGCTTATTGTGTTATTTGACCCAATAGATTTATATGGAAGCCTTAGCTAGGAGAGCATCAATTTGCCAGTGTGGTATAGCAGGCAGTTTTTCAACTTTCAGGCGACTGATTACTGCTGCACATAAAAAGTAAGTATTTGAAGAAGAATGGCCTGGAGCGGGACCACTCAGGTGACCTGTGGCACTTGTGTTAATGTGCAGTTTGTAATTCATATTCGTGCCTTATTCCCATAAATTTGTTCCTGTGCATGATTGCCAGAAAACTTTGAGTAAATTGTGCTAGTTAATGTGGTATGCCAATGAACTGGTCAAGGCTCACTACTGTCATCTACATTGTGTGAAAACATAATAGCATATAAAATCAACCATGTTTCCTCAGTTATGCAGCGAACAATTGGATACTATTCGTACTTGTTTCTTTAATGTAAGAAAAAAAGAAACAGTTGCAGAAGCATTTCAACTGAGCGCTGCGCTGGTACTTTTCTGGCTAATTCTGTTGATGTTGCAGTGACATGTTAGCCCTGTTGTTGGTAAGCAAACATGTGCCAAAAATTGTCGCCTTCTTCTGAAAGATGGTGTCAAATTGTCTGCTGCTCTGTGCATATACTTACAATAACAGTTTATATTGTATTGCAGTGTACTGTATTTATGTGAATAATTACTGTGTAATTACCAAGTATGTGATGCTATATGCTTCTTTTGTGCTAGAAAGCGTGAGGTAGGCGGCTAACTTTCATATTAAAGCAACATCACTTCTGTAGGCTTCTTGCTGTTTTGATGCATGATATTAATAGTGCGCAATAGCAGTAGTAGAATAAGCAATTCCTTGAGATGGTTCCTTCTTTTGATTTACTGATTATATATGTACCTCCATCACTGCAGGCGTGGATCAACAGGTTCTGATGGTAGAGGCCAGGAAACGAATGCCACCTCGAAGGCATCAGCAACGACTCCAGCCACAGATGAGGAGCGAACCATTGTTGAAGGCTCTCGAGGTGCCACGTCTGCTACAAACACTCCTGCTGAGGGCAAGAACACCAGTTCAGAGAAGGATCGCGAGCGACCATCGGCACCTGAGGAGTCCTCGCAGTCCCGCCCTAAAGACCCTCGAGCAGAGAGGAGGATACGAAATAAGGTAGGCTTTCTTGTGCTGTATTCAGAGTAGGAACAGCCTGAACACATTTACGCAGTGCTTTTAAAGGCTCTGCTTTGTGATCTCTAGTACCTTCATATGTGTACGCACCAGACGTTGAGGCATTATTAGGAGGCTGTGGGCTTATTTTTGGCTTACGTGTATTTTCCCGTTCCTGGCCTGCGGAAACATCCCTAGGGGGCCTGCATGACCGCGTGTAGGCTCCCCATCTTTCCCAATCGCTCTCTGTGTTACTCACGGTTGCAGGCCTCGGCCACGCAAAGAACATGCAATGCACCTATCTTTAGAGCGAAAAATGACTTTCTGTGACGAGAGCTTGATAATAAATGCAGTGCACCACCATGTGAACTGTACAACGAACAGAAATCGAGTCGCATGCAAAGCGAACCACCACAAACTCACTGAAGATGCCCTCTGTCGCCATTTTGTGATGGCGACGACATTGCATCTAACCTCTGATGGGAACTTTTACCAACGCTGCCAATGTGGTTTCGGTTTTGTACTTGGTTCAAGCATGCAGGCAGCTTTCAGAACAAAAGTACAGGAGATAGTTTCAAGTCAACACACCAACTGCACTTTACAGCTCGCGGAGTGGTTGGGAGAGGTTCCGATTATGGCAAGAATGTGGCGATGCCGGATGTTGAGCTGCACGGAGGCATATGCGATGATGGCAGCTGACGAACTTGCCAGCACAGCTTATTGCTAACTAAATCTAGCCTGCTTGTTGTCATATCAGCAAATCTGAATGGTATGGACAAGCATATATCCAAATCTAAAGCCAGTGAACATATGCAAAAATGGGTTCTTGCTTTTGTAAGCCCTATTATTTTATCTTGAATTGCGACGGACACTTTTGCACTTGATCTGATGAAAGTAGCGCTATGTTGGGAAAAATACTTTCTAGTATTTTTCCTCAGTTGGTTGAGTTTCCATTCATCAAAAAGTGTGCAAGGGCAAGAGATGTGCATTTTGTAGTTTGTGCTACTGTGATATCAACGTTAGGCAAACTGGTCATTGGGACATTCTGTTGCATCTGAATACAAAGAAATACAAGGACTCAGCAAAACTAATGGATTGCAATGAGAAGCTTGGATGATCCTGCAATCGTTCAGTGGATCTTGGTGCTACTTGGGCTGAATGCCTTTTTGATGCATTCTTGGTCGTGCATAGCTTGCATTCACAGCTGCTAACCATGGTGCAGAACTTTTTGAGAACATACTCCCAGGCTTGGATAGCCAAGAGCTGTGCTTTTGCCCATAGAAAGACTGCTGTGGTCGTGAGAGAACTGGCACCAAAGCGATCAATGAACGATGTGATTACCCGTCTAAGGCATGCTATGTTTTTGTTTGTGAAAGACAGGAACAATGGTGTGGGAAACAGTGTGAAACTTTATCTAATCATGGTGATGTTTTGTGGCATTTTTCACTTTTTGTTGGATGTGTTGCCTGTGCTTGAAGGTAACTCTAGAAGAATAATAATTTGTATTTACAGAATACTTACATGTCACCATAAAGGAGGAGTGAGGGGGGCAAAACATATTATGTAATAACATGTACAGTAGAACCTCGTTATAACGAACCCTGATATAACGAACTATCGGATATAACGAAGCAATCGCAATTCTCCTTGAAATTCCAATAGATGAAATTGATATTGGTTATAACGAACTAATGGTTATAACGAAGTAATTACCACTCCCCCTTCAACTTCGTTAATAATGAGGTTTTACTGTAACTAACATACAGCTCTTATGTTTGTTCACAGCATGGAATCAAGAAAAACCTTAAAAAGCATGGCTGCACTAGAAATCTAGGCAGCTGTCTGTGGGCTGCAGTATGAAACTGCTTGTGGAACACCGGCACTGCGTTGCTTAGGTTCTTTCTTCCATGGTGAAATAAGGCCTTCTAGCCAGGTCTTGGAAGCTACCTAGCAAAGCAAATGAACGTAACACTGACCCTCAGAAACATAGAAACGTAGTGGGGAAGAAAGACACCAAGACTGGACAGCAGCACCCCGGCATCCAATAAAGTTCCCACTAATCAAATCCCAAACTGAGGTAGCAGCATTCAAATAGAAGAGAACTGCTACACATGTTCTTGTCATATTGTCAAGGCATATTGTCACTTCTTGCTTTCATTCACACCAGAGTTTGACAAAGTTGGCATGTTCTTGCAATCTGCTGCCCCACAAATACATTTGTGGTGCTGGGCAACTTTCTGAGGATGCTGAAGCTGCAGTTTGTCAAACTGTTAGTGATCAAACAAGCTGTGCTGCTTATGCAAGTTGACTACAGGCGTTCTCTCAACCTAGGACATGCTGAATGTTTTGTAAGCCACTGCCTGACAATAAAGAACTTGCAGAATGTGAAAAATAACAAAGCTAAGCAAGAGTTCTTTTGTTTGGATTGAAAGGCTCTTTGTTGCAGCAACTGAATAATACATTGATTGAAATTTCCACTGAAATATGAGCTTCTCAAATGTGTGAAAGTGGCCACGTTGTGTACTATTGTGCATGCCGGTGGTGTTACCACTTAAGAGGGCAATGTATAGATCGTGCTCTGGACAGCGTTCAGCCATAATTCAGTCCTTTGTTGGAAGCCCTGTCTGCTGAAGTAACTTCTCTGCAACGAGTTGATGGGCAGTCATGTGTGCTCCTTTGGGAAATGTTTGGTAGTTCTAAGTATGCTAAACTTTAAGCAGATATGTTAGGTATCCTGACACATCTGCACAGCAGGTTTCAGAAAAGTTAATGAGGCACACACCCAGTTTTGTCTGTCCACTAAAAAAAAAAAAATACAGTGAAGAAGTTGCTAGTGGCAAGGTGTGCTCAGCCTCGCTCGGAGAAGTTCCATGAACAGGTCAAGACACTCTCAGGGAGGCCAAAGCTCCAACACCTGTAGAGCTAGCTTAGTCCTCAAAATCCATGACGTAAAGGAGTTTCTTGTGCCTTTCACCTACAAAAATGTTTCTTAGCAATGCAGCAGGATTTTTATAATCTTTTTTTGTGAGTGAACTGTCTTTCATCATTTCGTTTAGTTATTCTAAGTCGTGCGGGATTTGTAGACACACTTCATGTATTGTGCGCAACATCATTTACTTAATTGAAAGACAGAAACCTTGGTGCAGTAAAGTTTGTGGTGTGACAAAACTTTCCACTGCATGTATGACTGTTATATTGAAGTTCAAATTTACTGCATGGTTGCCAAGCCTCTGGTTTAGGCACATCATTGAATTTTCTAGTCATGCTAATTTTGTTCTCATATCTTCGAAAATTCACTTTATGTTCTGCAGTGGTCCAGTTGACATTTGAGGTTTCAGCAAATACTGTTATTTTTAATGTGCTCTTTTGCAGTTCATAGGCTGACAAGACTCTGAGAGCAGCTCATTGGCGATGCTGCATTCACAACATTGCTGACGGTTTTAGGCATTCGATTTTATTTATTTAATGGTCTCCCGTATTCATTTGCAAAGCATTTGTGGATTTTGAACCCATTTTCCTCTATTTCAGTATATTTGCTAAATGTAGCTGTGGTATGTCACCTGATCTTTCAACAGGATCGGCCATCTATTGAAATATACCGGCCTGGGATGCGAAGGCTATCACAAAAGGCCTCATCATCCCAGGAGGAAGCACCGGCTGCCAGCACAAAACCATCAAAGAGCACCAACAACAGTAGCAGCAAGCAACCAACTTGAGCTTCAGGCACTCTATTTCTACAGAAGCAAGAGTCCACGTCTGTTCACGAGTGACCTTTTCCTGTACCTTGTAAATAAATTTAATTGTGCTGATGTTCAGTATCCAAGTATTCAAGCAGGACCTATTGTGCAACCTGTACTCAGTCGCAGGAACATTGGCATTGCACAAAACAGCTAATTGAAATGGCAGTCAACGCCTGATTTGCCGGGTGCCCGAATTTCCGGACATGTCCGATTTTCCATTCACTTGCGGTACTGCCAAGTTGTCCACGGGGTCATTGTATAAAACTGGCCAAAATTTCGGAAGCTTATGGCCTTCCCCATCTGATTTTCCCACTACTTTTTACTGCTAAGCGCTGACCTGAAGCAGCTACCAAGACCTCCATTTGTATGACAAGACACATTGATAGCTGCAGGCCAAGCTGCGGCTATCACGGTGACTTTATCATTCTTGATAAAATAGTGGTGAGTGTAGAGCTTTCGACAAAGGACGTGCGGGCAAGCCGATGGCGATCATTGTTGTGGACCCAAGGGGCAAACCACATTAACATGATTTACGAGCGACAGGCGACAACGACAAACGACAGGAATTCCTGTCGCGGAGGGCCCTCTGTCGCCTTTGCTTGTGTCACTGTTTCCTGACAAGCTAGAAAAGAGCGCTTGTGGCCGAGTTATTTTGCAATAACATGGTGGCTACCAAAGCGCCAACTTCAATTTTAATTCGCACTAGTTACTTGCTATTTGCACCGATGGCAAAAAACAAACATTAAATTGAGTCTATCCTCTAATCTCATGTGCTAAAGGGGACAAAGTATTTGCGATGTTTCGCTGTGATTATTCAGAAAACATGCTAGTTTTGACCAACGTTACTAGACTTTGGTTTTGAAGCTACCAGGCCTAAGTCACTACCGTGAGCCTCAAAAGTGGTTGCGTTATTACGCACTAGATGACGCTAGGTGCCGCGTTTTCCTACGTTTTTTGCTAGCGGCATGACATTTGTTTTTAATGGCAATGACGGCGTATTTTTTGAAAATCTAATGCAATAAGTTGAAAGAAAGTTGGCTTCTCGGCGTTTGAAATATTTTTCACTCGTGGATGATGCTCATTACTACAGTCGGATACAACTCAAGTCTGCAGTGAAGCCCCTCTCATGCCCTTATAGCCGCCAGCCACTCTACCACGGAGCCACTCGCACGGAGCAAAGCTTCAAATAGTTCCTCCTTTGAGGTTCCCATGCTAGCAAAATAAGGCGAGGGCGGCAACTGTAATGGAGAGGTGCATAAATTTTATCTCTTCATTCGTTTATTAGAGTAGAACACGAAAAGGATAATTCCGTATTGAGCTGCGATCAAGCGCTTGCAATGCAAAAACCCAGCGTGCCACAAGCGCCGCCACCCGAGTTTTTCAACTTAGTCCAGCGAAGTTTCCCGCGTATAACGGGCTTGGAAGCGAAATGAACTACACAGCGGCCTTTTGCAGATGGAAACGATGAGACTCCACACGTTTTTGTCTATGCTTCTCGGGCACATCGTGGTTATACCGATGAAAGGACTCAAGAACAGCAGACGCTCCGCAGGTACCGAAGGCATAAACACGGCGCCATTTTGAAGAAGTCGCATGACGACGATTTTGTTTGCTTCTGTGATTGGCTGGCGGAGTAACACAGACGCGCGTGGTTTGTTGGTCCTTGTTTCCAGCTGCTGTTTCTTTAAGTTGTAACCCTAGTCTCGGAGGCCATGATTTAGTACCACCGGTATCACTTTTTTTTTTTTGCATTGTTTTCACGTGGTTGCTGCAGACGGCGACGCGTCAGTGCGACAGTGTCTGCCAGTCGCGTCGCTTGTCGCTCTCGTTAGAATATCGTTCGAATACCTACTGCGGCTAAAAATGCGCAAATCACGCGCGCTCATCCATGTCGTGCTGTCACAGCAGGAAAAGCTACGCTGCTGGCCTAAGGTTTGCCGTGGGTATGGTTGAAGACTCGCTGTACAACGAGCCGCTTCACAACTGCTCTCGCGAAGCGCGTTTCACATCGAGCACCGAGACGGCGCTCTCACCCGGAAGAAACTATAGCACGTGGTCAACTTCCTTCCATGGACGTTGTGTTAGACGGCGTGCGCGTCGCTAGTGCAGGTACCAAGGCGGAGCCTACGACGGCGATTCTTCGGAAAGAAATATAGCGCTATATATCTTCAACCCATTGCGGCAGTACGGCTCGCCGCAACCGGGCTCCTCGCGAGTAAGGGCTGCGTTGAGTCCACTGATCTCCACTCAACCCCCTAGTGGAGATCAGTGTTTGAGTCGCCACCATTCTCGGTTCACCGTTTTGTGCTTTCCCTCGCATCCACAGCGCACGTGTTGCTTGGGACGGAGCATGGCGCGCGATGGTATCTCGTGGCACTTGCACTTTATACAGAACATCAAGATCAAGACAAATTATTGCTTGAAAACGCCATTGCAGCAAACTGACGGCATATCCCGCGCGCGCAGTGGGTGAATCGATGCAAGTGGTGCATCATGACACAACCGTTATAAGAAACGGAGCAACGATTTTTTTTCTTTCTTTTTTTTGGGGGGTGGGGGGGGGGGGGGGGAAGATCTGCGAACGTTCTGGACGGGGGCACGGTGAAAGGTGTACTCTAGCCGGGACAGTACCGTCAATGATATAGCGATAACTTCCGGTATTCCGCACACACTCCAGAAATTCGCTCCAATATGACGGACAGGGTATTTGGTTTCGATAGTTTCGGTTCTGCCGAAAATAATGGCTTTAATCCGGTTTACGTTCGGTGTTCCGCCTCAGGCGCGGCTCGCTTGGTCACCCTGACCGTAAGACATATAGTAATAGGCTTTTCTGCAAGGCTTGATCGTCTGTTGAGCATAGCCACGGCAGCTACATACAACGCACACGGTGTGTGCGTGTTCAGCGTAGCTGACGTGGTGCACCTCGCTGAAACCAAGGATTTATGCAGCACCCCCTTAACAGCCCCACAGGTAGATTCCCCGCCCCCCTCAAAAATAAAAAAATAAAATAAAATGCTTTTCAGCTAACCAACAACTGCATATCCAAACCGCTCCGCGTTCTGGTAACACCATGGGTGACACGCCTCCTCCTCCTTCAGCCCCTCCTCAAGAAAAAAAAAAATCGAAATTGGGGATAAACCGCTGGTTCCTCGAGCGGTGGACCCCTGGCAGCCTAGACCCGGGCGTCAGCAGTAACCGTTATGATATGATAGGATAGGATAAACTTAATTGTACTCGGGCACAGGTTTAGAAAAAAGCGGCTGCTGCTTGCCAAAGGACCCCCTCCAGCCAACAATGACGCCGCATTGTCAACGTGACGTCGCGATACTCGCTCCGCGCCGCTCCGATTTCTCTCTTGGGCGCGGTGCGGGGGCGGTCTGCCGCGACGTCACGTTGACAGAGCGGCACCATTGGCTGAAGGGGGGTCCTTTGACAGGTAGAAGCCGCTTTGTTTCTGGACCTGTACCCGAGTACAATTAAGTTTATCCTGTCATACCCTATATCCTATTCTCCATAGCGGCAACATTTTAACCTAATTTCGACATTCCGACCTCTTCCTTCTTTCTTTCAGATTTCTTCTTTTTTAGGTTTATATTTGTATTCATACTGTCAGCATTCTGTATGCTTGTAGCCCCCTTTCGCCCTCTTGCACCTGAAGAGGAAAGAAGAGAGAGAGAGATCCGATATTGGGGGTCAAGCAAATGGGCACTGACTGCTCATCCATCAAAAGCCGTTTTTTCACTGCGATGGTGTATATGGTTAGGTTCCGGCAGATTACGTCCGCAAACAAAATGACGCGTAGACCAATTTCTCACCGCTAGGCCGATCCCGGGGCCTGTGCAGGTTGCGGAGCAGTGGCTCGTACGCAAAATAAAATGTGAATAAAGTGAACCAAGTGAGAATTGAAGTGAATCAAAGGCGCATTAAGTGGATGATGAATAACATTAAGTCATGGACATCAGTTGTGAATAAGCGAATGAACTGTTTAAGTGATTCAGGGTGCCCTTAGTGAACAAAAGGTATAAATCATTTAATTAATGGCCAAAAGTGCGTCCGCCCATCGGGTCGCGTCTAGAGAATTTTACAGATGTGGGCTGATACCACCACCACAGCATCGCTGGTCGTCCTTCAAAGAGTGGAAGGGCGCTGACTTTTTTTCTTTTTCTCAAATTCGAAAATCGGAAGCATTTAAAGTAGGTACGAAGTAAATTATACTATTATTACGTCACACCGTGAATTTTCTACGGTCACGATATATCGCGACCTAAATGACGTGTAGCCACCCTGAAGAAGAGGAAGATGGGAGACAAAATCTGGCGCTCGGTGACCGAGTGAATCCCACACTCGTTTCGCGTTGCGCAGGGCGTCTCCGCAGTCTCGTCGCCTGCCGAGGGAGAGAAGAGGCTCTGTTCCGCACTGCAAGATGGCGAAGCACATCCCGCTCCTCACGCTGCTGTGCCTTGTGCTGCAGCAGGCTTACGGATGGGAGAACACGCGTAAGCATGAGAACCATGGATGGTTTCAAAGTATATTTGGCGGCCCTAGTCGCCGAACTGATGCTTATAACGGCGAAAATTTTTGTGGCGCATTATAGTGACTGCTGAGATGTCCCGACCACGCACAAAACGAAGGGGGGGGGAGGCGGTTCTACAATGAGACAACTCTGAGCTGCTCTCGCTCAGCTCCCTCTGGCCACACATCTCAACAAACAACCAAATCGTATTCGCGTGCTGGGGCCGGGAAGAGGCAACAGGTTCTTTTAAGTTAACACGTTATTAAAGACGATAGTCTTTCTTGGGATACTTGAACGCAGAAATTTTGGTCTGTCTGTCTTTCACACGATTCAGCCACCCGGTCAATGTTTAAGCACTTGCCTAACGCATCTTGACCTGGTAGCTGCGTTCATACTTGTGAACACTGTCGATCAAAAAGCAAATATTACGCATATCTGAGGCGCAACATCAATACGTAAGTATTAGGTGGTGTGTTCCTTTAGTAGAAAATACATAGACACGTAATTCTAAAGAACCTAGTGTTTGTTAGGCTGCGCTAAAAATGCGACGCTATGCACGAAAAAGGCCTCTGCCGACGATTTGGTGCTGCCACCTGGCAGTTGCCCAGGGATTCTGCACAAGCTCCCGACGGCGTTTCCCGACGGCGTTGCCAGATGGCGTCCATATCTCACGCAGCGTAGAGTTACTGTATAAGCTCCCTACCCCAAGGGGCACATATACAGTAACTCTAAGGCAGCGTAGTACGGCCGGCGACATTTTCAGCGAAGCAAGCAGATACGCGGCCAATTTTTTATTTCTATACATCACTAAACTATATATATTGTGCTCTGTGGCTGACACAACACGACACAAAAAAGACAAAACATGACAATAATGAACGGCACAATACAGCACGCCAATATGACAAACATCTTCGCCAGTAATGCGCGACACAGTAACAGCATGAGGTCCCAACGGCAGTAGCAAGGTTCGCTTATCTGAGCATCCTGTCCCGCTGGCGGCCTTTGGACTGCAGGGTTCGGAAGTCGTTCTCGATGCCGCTGTGCTGCAGTAGCTCACGGATTCTTCCCGATCATTTCCGCTGACTTCTTGGAATGCAAAAGTATGGTTGCACGTAACTGAAGTAGCTGAGTCTTTTTTCTTTTTTGGTATCGGTTAATTTCGGTGGAATTACCGTGATCCGAGCTATGTAGTGCTGAGCTCCGACCTGTGCGTACCGCATAGAACATGTGTACCGCTATTACTCAGCATATTTCTGTCCAGCTTTGCTTGACACCACACGAACATTCCAACAAACGGCGCTTATGATATGCCCATCAGCGCACCGGAACGCGCTTTTTTCTCCGATGAAAGTGACGTCTGACGTCAGTGCCGACATTACGTGCTACCACGACCGACCCCTTGTAAGCTGCATTCGTAACGTGGCTTTACAAGGCACCCATGTGCCTTGTAAAGCCACGTTACGAATGCAGCTGCTCAGTTTGCACAAATACGTCAATTGATCCTGCTTGTAATTCACTTGGCTGAATGCCAAATGATCTAGCATAGGCATTTTCCCCGTCGAATGCTTGGCATGATATCGATTCGCACGGTGTGTGGAAACTACCGTTTCCTTTCCTTTTTCTTTTTTTGTGCTAAGCCAAGTACCCATAAAAACCGGCTCGCCGCTGCTCCTTATAAGTTTGAAAATGGAGGCGCTTCGGCTTATGAACCGTCTGAACAGACCCACGAGAGAGCGGCATTGTTTCGGTGCATATAGACGACCCCAGGAGAGATATCACCATTTTGCTGAACTTTCTGGCCATGAGCAGGATATATTTATTCATTATAACACGAACATGTCCTTGCTCGTCTACAGTGACAGTCTTCTTAGTGGTTGTGATTCGGGCTTGTTGGCAGTGACGCGTCATATAAAACAGTGCAGCAACGTGACGGGCCCAGGAAAGCACAGCAAAACAGATCTTGCATGTGTGGAAAGAAAATGTGCACTTTTCCCTTTTCCTTACTCACTCATGTTCCTTAGTGGTGGAAGCGATATGCTTGACAACTGAACTCAATGTAACGCTGCTCATAATACATGCATTTGCAGAGCACCATCATCTCCGAAATAAATCAATATACCAATATCTCTATTTTTGTATCCGTGTACTTCTGTATCTGTATTGCGGGATAGTTGTTTTCGTGTTTTGCCATGGGTGTCTCCGAAATATCCCACTAAGTCAAAGACAAACGTATTTCAGCACATTTATATTGGGCTTCCAGCGCATGCGTTACGATATCCGTATTTCGGAATACTCTTTCGAGTATCTCTGCCCAGCGCTGCCGTGTACAACGGTGAACGAACGCAGACATGTTCGGCGACGTGTGCTGGTTGAATGGTTCGAGCCTGCTGTTGCTCCGGCGGGGCGAGCTGCCGTCGGCCGTTGTGGGTTTGCGGTATCCTCTCGATACTGCGTACAACTGCAGCTTCGCCGTGGCCAGTGACAGCGGTGCACTCATCGTGGTCGTCCGGCTGCTCGACCTGCGTAGGGAGTCCAACGGCAGCTGCCTCGACCACGTTGTGGTGCGTGGGTGCTTCAGTAAAAAGCCTTCTAAGAAAGTATGGGCCTTTCCGGGCTTCTAAGAAACTGCGCGAGCTCTTAAACACATCTTTTGAAAGAAAAAGAGGTACTGTGAGACTTCGAAGACAGGAGGACCAAGAAAAGACCGCAGGGAAAGCAGGGTGAACAGGAACCACCCTCCTCTCCCTGTTGTATTTTCTTGGTTTAGCCCTGTCCCCGGCATGGGAGACGGAAATTAGCGCCTTTTCCTTTCTCGCAAATCACTACTGTCTTACTCTATTTTCGAAGTCTCAGTGGCCCTTTGAAAATCATGTACCAGCGGGCCCAGCAAGCAGCTATTATGAAGTTTTAAAAAATACCACGGGACTAGGCACCTGCTCACAGCGACATAATTGCCCGTGAACATGCTGCGAAAGATCGGTGATGCACGCATATAGCACGCATAAACAGGCCGAGAAGACGAAAGCTGTGGCCACATCTTATGAGCTTCCATAGAGTGCAGAAAACTCTATGTCCACGTCTCTCGCGGAGTTGCGTGCTTCATCGTCAGTTCTTTGGTATTGGTATACATGTTTGAGAGCGCGAATATGTGACGGCGCGCAGTCACGTGGTACTTTTTCGAATTTCTCGCACTTTCTTAGAAGCCCACACAAAGTAAAACGGCTGCACCTATTATTAAGGAAATTCATTATCCATACGCTAAATAACATGCTATTCACTTCACTGTCAAACATTTTGCGTTTAAGGTGACAGTCTAAAATTTGGTCAATTAAATGTCACCTATTCTTTAACGCATTGAAAATAGCCCGAGGTTGTCAACACGACAGTAAACAGCACTGATGCGGTTTTTGTAAACCCTGGTTCAAGTTAACAGAAATGCCCTCTACAATATATCAATGGTGCGCGAAGCTCAGCCTTATGGTCAGAGGACGTCTTCTATAGTGTAGAATTCCACCCAGGCGTATGTGTGAATACTAACCTGCAGGACGCCATGTGTTTCAGGGATAAGAAAGAGGCGCATAGAGTATTGGTGGTGGAAATGTATGGAGCACATAGAAACACAAGATATTTCAAATAACACTGTTACTTCACAGCGGAACGCTAAAAGCCAAAATAGATAGGTGCAGAGAAATGTCTTTGGCGGAATGCGTGTAATTCGGGAAAACGAGCGTTTGTAGAGGTAAGGATAAAGTTAGCGCCTAATGGCCTGCGGACCCGTTATAAAGGGGACGCTCGTAACATCCATCCATCCAATTAGGGCGCCTCGCCCTATGTAGGATCATTTGTCTACACTGTAGAAAGCACAGTCAAATCCCTGCGTTCTAGAGGCACAGATCTACCGTGCCTATGGAATATCACCAGCTACTGCTCGCGCTGTCAAGTTAATCACTCCGATGGACCACTGCAGCTGGAAGAAGGACCGGCTGGCCGTCCTCTCATCTTTGACGGTCCCCAGTGCTGGTCGAAGAAAGGCGACCTGATGCACGCCTTGGTGCGCGGGGTCGTGCACGTACGTCTCAGTGTGACGCCCCCCGTCGATCGCGCCTACAGGGGACTCAACATCGCCTTCACCTCCTACTTCTACGGCGAGTGACTACACGCACTTCCCTTACATTAAAGGGAGACTGAACAAAAATCGGGAAAACTGGCGAAAACATCGAAAACCTACTCGGAATACGTCACTGTTCCGATTAACAGAGTTCATTTTACGTATGTTCGAACAGATGGCCGTATTTTTAGTGGATTGTGAGAGCGCGGCGGCTGTATGCCAGTGCGCTTGTCGACAGCCGTGACGTCACGTGCAACCGGCGCCCTCTCTCCTCCAGCCACTTTCCTCTCCACCTCTCCTCCCGAGAAATACTTGTGTCGCGAATTGGTCGGCGCGTCAGTATCCGGTGGGTGTCACGCAACTTCCTTAGTTCACCGCGAGGCCGCTAGACGCGCGAATTTGAGAAAAATGCATTAAATTCAATATTTTCCGCTAGTCTCTGGCTGAAATGAAGGTTGTGGAAACAAATTTCAGTACCCAATCTTTCAATTGGATCATTTATCTCGACGGCGAAAGCTTCGTTCAGAATCCCTTTAAAGTGAATGAAATGGCATGACCTTACCTTATACGAGTTTGCATGAGCACGCAGCTTAAAAAAATGAAAAAAGAAAGGAAAAAAGAAAAAAAAGTGAGGCTGACCGCGCGCACGTCATGTCGAGCCCTTCGAGCTTCACGTCGCGGCACGACTGACTTCAGCCTTTTCCGTGGCAAATCGATTAGCCCGTCCCATTGCTTCGACCTGACTTCGAGGGCTTCCCAGTTGCGATCCCGAAGAAATAATAAATAAATGCAAAATTAATAATTATACGAAACTACGAAACGAAAAGAGAGAAAGACACGCACAAGAAGAAAATATGAGCAATAAAACTCGCCCATATTGCTCGTAAGGAACCAGGTTTATAACGATGCCTAAATGATCACTGAACAAGCGTATTTCTCTTTAAAAAAAAGAGACTAATTGCTCGTGTATTTAGAACTGGATGCACGTCAACGAAATTTCAAGTGGTCGGAACTTATCTGACCTCTCCGCTACACGTGTCTTTCGTAAGTATAGCGTTGCCTCGGGACAGGAAACGCCCATGAATCATCCACTCGATCCGTGGTAATATACAGAGCCGGGCGACGCGGTCGATTGACGCACATTCGTTACAGGCTCCCTGCTAAGTATTGCTGTTCTATTATAAAAACATGTTCTCCATTCTTGCACTAACTGTCGGACGTGCTTTAATAAGCGATCTAGATCCTCGTTCGCAAAACGCTTAACAACGCGTGCGCATCGTTTAAGAACAGAACACTGAGCCAGGGTTTTATACACAATTTCTATTTGAGGAAAGTAAGAGGCAAGCGGGAGGGGGGTGAATAATAATCCATTGTATATCGGAAGAATTTTTGGAGGTGCATGAGGATCCAACTGAGGGGGAGGGGGGGATAGGGTGTTAGGGGCGTGTTCGGAGTGTGTGTGTAGTATTTATTGTATTTATTACAATAGAAATGTCATTAACCCCCTTGGTTATCTCTTCGCACCAACGTACGTCTCAAATCGACGAGATAATTCACAGAAAATATTAGAATACTCCTACAAAACCCACTCTTTTGGCAGTACCTTCTTCGTAAAAACAATACAGGAATGAAACCGACTCCCGGATGATATCGTTAATGAAACTGATAATGAAATCTTTTTTTTTCTTCCCCGTAACAACGCCCACGATACTACTGTCAATAGGAGTGGTCTGTTGTCCCGAAGCGTTTGGGTGTTTAAATGTATGGCTGTGTCACCGTTTATGATTTGTGTAATTCACTGTTATTCAAGTGTTTTTTTTTCTCTTAAAGGTATCTTGGGGGTGTATCGTTGTATTTGTCGTAGCTATCGTATCGATTGGTAACTGCGGTATGTTATTACCTATGTGTACCTCCCCCAGGCAATGCCGCACGGCGATGTTGGTGAAGTGTAAATAAAAAGTAAAAATAAATAAATAAATAAATAAATAAATAAATAAATAAATAAATAAATAAATAAATACCCTCGCTGAGCCGTCCCCTGTCGCGCATGAACGGTTGCGGTGATGCAGGCAACCAGTGCGACTCGGAGGAAATGTTCCGGTGCGCCGCGGGCAAAGACGTGTGCATCCCGCGCCGGCTGACCTGCAACGGCGTCAACAACTGCGGCGACGATAGCGACGAGCCGAGGCACCTGAGCAGCGAGCCCTGCCGTCAGTGCACACGATATTCTACTTAACGTATTTACCAATAGAGAAAATATCGCTGTTCTATATGCGTGACTGAACGACCTGTTTTGATAAGTCATGGTTTCCTACTTGTGAATCACTATTACAGGGGCCCTGAAACGCTTTTAGAACACGGTCATAAAACATACGGTGCCGGCCAGTTGCGCAGGGTGCTGTGAACATTTATATGAGTTAAATATCATGTCACAATGTCCAAAAAAAAAAAAATGTTGCTTGACCCTTTTAACATGTGCGCTGAGCATCGCATGCTGCTGTAGAGGTGCTGTGGCACGCGTGCCTACTGCTCCGCCTCTTCTATACAACGCGCAATGAACTACAGCGATACTCAGCGGCTAAGTTATCAGTCGTGAACCACAAATTGAAAGCCATGAAGTATCAAAATATGGTAATCAAACATGTGTCCATAATTTATGCATGCAACGTGCCCAACATTGAGAAAACAATCGGGCTTCTCGGATAAGGTTCCCGTATAGCTTCGTTTTATGAGTGGGATGGGCTATATATGATACGAACATACGGGGTAATACGCTATATTCCTTTACGTCGATCCTGTGTTATTGGACATGCGTGTGACACTGCTTGCTTGGTTGGGTTTCTGTTCTTCAGTTCGCCTAGCAAGAACTGTGTTTTGTGTATGCACGTGCACGACTTTAGCTATTCGTTTCAAACCAAACATGCACGTTGAGTTTGTATCATAGCCATTTAGTCTAAGTTGCCTTCGCTTCTCCCGTCCGTTAATGCACCATGTATTGCTTCTTTAAAGGAGTACTGCCACGAAAATTTTCAGTTGGCGTTTTTTTTTGCATGAAATGAAAGGCCAAGCCCTCCAGGGCCCAGAAAACGTACTGGTAAGCGTGAGCGTGCCGTGAAAATTTATTTACAGCATGCCTTTAAAAGCTGGTTTCGGTTCCTACTGTAGCCTGACGTCACGACACAGTATGGGCATAGTAATGAGCCTCTCGTGACGTGCTCCGCAAAAAATCGTGACGTTTTCGACCAGTGATCTCTCGCGCGCAGCACCTGTAGCAAGTGTGGGGTCAACGATGTACAAAATTTTGTATAGCGACTCTGCGACGGCAGCAAATTCTTCGGCACAGTGCAAGATGCAACGTACGCCACGCACGGTTGGTGTCGGCGTGGCTCCGGAGCCTACGATAAGCTAAGGTGGCCTCTGAGACCTCCGCGGCATTTCAAGAACAAAATGCCGGCATTATAGCGACCTTGCCTTCCGATTATATGCGGGCACACATGACGATAGAGGGTAATTCGACCTCGCTCGCCTCACGGGCACTCTTAACTACGGCGACTGAACGGCGAAAGTAGACGACCGCGAGTGAAGCGCGAGCGGCCATTTTGTATGTTTTTGTACCTGACGTCATCACAACTTGCCATACTGCTGCGTGAAGTCACCAAAACTTGTACTGTAGCCTGACGTCACACTAGTGTCGATGTCAGTAGGCACGCAATGTGAAAATTGACTTTGACGTCAAATTAAAATATCTTATCAGCATTTCCTAAGCTTAACATTTGCTAGGTGCTGTCTACGCATATAGGAGAGTTGTATGCTGGAGTAAACTCAGCTTCGAAAATTGGTGTCAGTACTCCTTTAATGCAATACAGTTATACGCGTGATCCTGAAAGTAAAAAAAAAAAATCTGGCGTCCGGACGGACCCTGGATTTTTCCGTCATCATGGCGTTATTGTCGACGTCATGATGACGTCAATTCGTGAGACGTGATGACGTCATCACATACAGCATCATGATGTCATCGCATCAGGCTCGTGTGAGGACGTAATGTCATAGCGTTAGGTGATGCGGACGTCGAAATAGTGGTGATGTAGATAAAGCCGTCGTATATCCAGACGCGCTGCGTTTTCTCATTATATGCAAACAAGCAGGACTTGCGCGCCTCTTATTTCTTTCCTGGGTTTAGGAAGCGGTGAAGTATCCGAAACGATTTGAAATGTCACATTGCTTACCTGCTAAGAGGAAGCAGGAAGCTTTTAAGCAAGTGCGATTCCCAAGGTGGGGTTACAGACGTCCATAAGGCCTCGATGCTGCATTCCACGGATGTGGTCAACAGCCGGGCACTTGATACGTGATCAGGGATAGAAGGCAGCGAGCGCATGCAACAGTTATCACCCTCAGGTACTATGTTCAGACAGAAATTAAAATACTCCAAAACCGGCATTTGCGCAGGGTATAATCTGCAGAATAAATGTCAAGCAAAACTCGGAACGATATCGGTTTCTCGCATCTCCAGCGCCTTGACTTCTCTGTGAAAAGCACGCGCACCTTTTTGCTCAAACGACGCGAACGTCCCCTTTGTTTATTTAGTCGAGCTTTTTTTAGGACAGAAGTTGTCTGGCGTTGTAACAAAAAAAAATCAGTGTCACATAAAGGCGAAGCACTGAATGCGATAGCAAGAACTTGTATAGTGTTATACGAAGTGAGGATGGCAGCTAATTCATTTCGATACGATTTCGTGTAACTCTACAAAACACTGATGTTAGAGAATACGCTTGCTCTAGGAACACTTTTTACGGTCTCTTCGCGTTGAGAGCGCATCGCGTAGAAGGGCTTAGAAACCGCACGCTGATGGCTGCCGAGATAGCGCGCGCGCCAGCGATGCCGACAGCGCGAATTCGACAGTTGCTGTTTCGAGCGACCCCCCCCCCCCCCCCTCGCGTCTTTTCATGCTCGTTAAAGACGGGCGGGACGTTTCCTGTCCGCTCCGACGGCAGGCGTCCCAATCGGGGTGATGTTTTCGCATGCGCCCTATGGGCGGCGGTGATGGGCCGGGCTCGTTTCATCTATGCTTCAACCCCGTTCGTCCCCCCCTCCAGAGTAGAAAGTACGATGAGCGGGGGGTTGTTATCAAATTGGACTATACGGGACATTACGGCGACGACAAAAACCCGCCGAGACTGTACATATAATTGCGCAATAAAAACAACAAAACAACTTTCGGATGATAGGTCTTTTCCTCCGGTTCCACTGACGATATCTTCTCAACTAGACTATAGGCTGCATAGGATTTGTGTGCACTCCAGACAACAAACGCAAGCGGTCTGTCCTTTCTCGCAGGTGTGGATGCGGAGGACATTTGGGGTCCCATCGTGTTCTGCACCATACTGGTGATCTTCTCCGGGATCGTCCTCTACGTCATCATACTCGACATATTCATGGCTCACATGTACTTCCGCTCGAGCTCGACTAGCACCATCAGCGGTGGCACAAGCACGGACGACACTGGTAGCGGTGACACCACGCTAACGCTGCTACGAGAGGGCGACCATGCCGTGCTCTTGCACAATGCAGATATCGTGATCACGACCTGATGTGCTGACGCTTGGGGATCCGGGCGAACTGGGGTCTGCGACGTCCGACAGGTTCAAGTGCGGAGCGCGCTGCAAAATTTCGAGAACGTCCTCGGTACACGTCCAGTGATTCGATGAAAATTAAAGTCAGTGAAGTTCTGCTACGTGCTTAGGAATATCGCCACTCGAGTACTCTTTGCAGACATTGATTGATTGATTTGTGGGGTTTAACGTCCCAAAACCAGCTGTGATTATGAGAGACGCCATAGTGGAGGGCTCCGGAAATTCTGACCACCTGGGGTTCTTAACGTGCACTGACATCGCACAGTACACGGGTTTCAACATTTCACCTCCATCGAAATGCAGCCGCCGCGGCCGGGATTCAGTCCCGCGACCCTCGGATCAGCAGCCGAGTACCATAGCTACTAGGCCACCGTGGCGGGGCTGTTTGCAGAGAGGGAGTTCTGATGATGTAATATACAAAGGGCGCGTCAGTTGCGTTAATTTAGTGGGAAGACCCTTGCGATTGCATTTACACTGATGCTAATGGTTTGATACAAGTTAGCGTATACTAAATACGACGGGTTTTTCTTTGTATAGAGCATCCAAGATAAGCCGGCCCGAACCATGTATAAAGGGGCAGTGATGATGAAACGACGATGACATTTGCTTGATGCCTTGCTATACCCACCGCCTGGCGCCATCTGCTGAATTTATCTGTTAGAACCAGTGGAATTTAATTACACAAATTAATACTTTCTTGACTAAGTGCCCATTCTCCTTCGTCAAACTGTGGACCACATTAAGGCACATCGTATTTGCTTGTTTTCAGCTCCTTATACACGTTTCCAATAAAAACCTTCCCGCCCTTTAGAGTTGCTGGCAGTTATGACAGTTATCTGGAGGCATGCTGCGAAACAATTGACCTCATCCAGGCGCCTCATTGGAAGCACCACAGAAGGAGCTTATTGGCTATCACTTTTTTATGCTAAAATTTTTGTTTGTTTGTTCACTCTCTCTGTCTCAAAGTTCGAGGGGTCCTGGAACACTTCTTCAAGTAATTCTTGAGTGGCACCTCTTAAGAAGCTTACTGCCTCACGAATTGCCAGGTGCAAAAGTTTTTCAAACCCGTTGGGTATTAGTGGAGAGAGAGAGAGAGAAAAAAAACATTTATTTAAACGAAATGAGGGATCTTCCTCGTAGGGTGCCGCCGCGGTGGTGTAGTGGTTACGGTACTCGGCTGCCACCCAAAAAACGCGGGTTCGATCCCGGCCGCGGCGGTCGCATTTTCGATGGAGGCGAAAATGCCAGAGGCCCGTGTACTGTGCGTTGTCAGTGCACGTTAAAGAACCCCAGGTGGTCTAAATTGCCGGAGCCCTCCACTACGGCCTTTCTCTCTATCTCTTTCACTCCCTTTCCCCCACCCCCACGGACGCTTAGCCGTGCTCCCTACATGGGCTGCAGAAATTAGCGTCCTTTCCGAACCACAATCAATCAATCAATCAATCCTCGTAGGGTGGAGCCCTTAGTTCAGGGCCCCATTGGCTCGCGCCACTCCACGCGCTCGCTGGATCAGCCGACGCTGCTCCTGCGGCGCTGAGCTGGTCAGCGCAGTCTCCCAGGAGGAATGTGATGGTGATGGGATAGGGGAACAGCCCGGTGGACATGGGCATTCCCACGTGCAGTGATAAACTGTGGGCTGCGCTCCACAGTAGGAACAGTATGAGGGATATTGTGTGGGATGAAAGAGGTGTAGGGTGAAGAGACGTGGGAAGGAATTAGTCTGTAGTTGCCGCCACGCGACAGCTTCCTCCCGGGTAAGGGAATGGTGTGGTGGGGGGAAATAACGTCGGCTTTGTCTGTAATGTTCTAGAGTGTCAGCGTAGTTCAATGGCTCTGTTGGTGCGTCGTCTGGATTGGACAGCTCTTCCGATGGCGCCCGGTTTGTGAGCTCTCGGGCTACCGCATTAGCGCATTCATTGCCATGGAGAGAGGCGTGTCCAGGTGTCCAAATGATACGCACCCTGTGTAGTAATGAGGGGTGTAAAGATGTCAGAATACGGTGTGTGTACGGTGTCACCATTCCTTGTGCTATGCTCCTGCAGGCAGTTTGCGAGTCAAGGACCACTGTCTTAGGTTCGTCCCGTGCTGGTAGGAGAGAAGCATGTACAATAGCCAGGGCGACAGCCGCCTCTTCCGCCATGACACTGTCGTTAGTGTTAAGCGTGGCCGAAACGCTCAGAGTGTCGGTGTTGTCTACTACGACAAGACACATGGCCTGTCTTTGTGGGTACCGTGCCACGTCAGTATAGAGGACCGGCGTATCAGATGTACCATCGCCTAGAACGTGCACCCTTGCACGTCTCCGGCCTTTATGACGGTCAGGATGCATATTTCGTGGAATCGGGGCCACCTGAATTTTGCTTCGAATCTCAAGTCCAAGGTTCTTGCGTTCTTGTAGCGCTTTGTTCGGCATAGTGTATCCCAATCGGGAGAGAATAGCAGTACCTGGTATTAGTAGAGTTACGGCGTCAAGTTTGAGGGTAACTCTGCTCTTCGAGCACGTTCACTCTCCTTTCGTCCCGACTAAAGTCCCTAGATCGCGTTTCTCAAAAATCTAGGGACTTTAGTCCCGACGGGCGCGCCGGAAGCTGCACAGAGGTAGGGACAGTAGGGAGCCTACATGGCAGTCATGTAGGCTCCCTACACAGAGGGGACAGAAAAAAGAGCAAGCTGCCACACCAGCGCGCGTCATGACTTTCCTTTTCTCTTTTTTCTTTGAGCGTATTGGCAGTACTGGCACTCACGCAGGGGCGACAAGCGTGCCACGATCGAGTCACTGCCGGGACGTGGCGCGGTCCTGCGGCACACCGTTCGGAAATCGGCCAATGGGAGTCCTTTCCCTCTAATTCGCACTCGTGCCCGTCTCATGTGACGTGTTTTGTTGAAAGACGGGCAGGCGCTTTTCAGGTGTGCGTATATTGAAACAAAATTTTCAAATTCCCTGCAGAGTGCAGGGCAATAATATTTGGATGGCATGTTTACAGGAGCCTTCGCAAGTGATCGACAGCGTTTGCTCGCTATGATAAAAAAAAAAAAAAGTGCTACCGGTCCCTCTTAAAACGCGAATAGCTGGCGAACTGGGCGCACCTCAGCACCGCTATCAGAAGTGGCTTCAGGGAATATCACGTACGCTGCACCTGATCAGTCGAGGCGCACGGATCTGACGTACAATTTTACGCGACCGCTTACTATACTATAGCAGTAAGAGCCAAACCGCTGCACTGTCCCCTTAAATCGCATTCGCCAAGTAATCCACTTCCTCCTTTGAAAGCCCGTTCGAGAGCGCTGCCGTCATGCGCTTACTTTCCGCTCACCGTTCGGACCTCTGTTCTCATTTAGCGGCACACCACTGAAACTCGATTCAGTTTGCCCTGTCCTCTCCTCGAGTAAAAACGCGTCAATACTGTGCCAGTGCGAACTGTACTCCTTGAAAGGTTCCTCTAAAGTTTTCATTGGTTTCGTGCCAGCCTTTAAGCCGTTAAATTCTAGCGCGTCGCGTAGGGATGTATGTAGTCGAAATGGAAAGCAAAGGCAAAATACAAGCAAATAGTTGATGGAGACAGTGACTCCGTAAGTCTATATATACGAAAATGAACCGAACCTCACGACTCTCTTTCCTTCTTTTTTATTTGTCTAACTCGCGCTATATATGGTAAATGCCAGCCGCAGTAAGCTAATTACCAGATATGCCTCATAAGTTATATACACCGCGCTACAGTGCATTGCAAAACAGAAGATTGCCGCCGCGTGCAAGCGTGGAACACGGCACTGCTTGCTCGCACGCCCACCACGCCTTGCCCCGAAAACTGACCCCCTCCGAAGCAGGTGTCCGCGACTGTGCTAAACACGCAGCGCGAAATTAACATTCGCTCCGCGGTCGCCATTACCGTTCCCACACCTCACCGTTGTCGCTCGTATGGGTTTATTTTCCATTAGTGGCTCCCGCGTTTAGTTAATCGCGGCTCCTTTAGCGCACAAACGGTGCGGACGAAATTTACGACTGAAATTACCCCGGCGGTTAGACATGACGCGTGCGTGGCACTGCGAAACAGGGGAGGTGGTTATTCGGTATATAGGGTCAAAGGTCACGGGCGCGTTAGTGACCCTCGCTCGCAACTTAGTGCCCGCTCGGTCGGCAATGCAATATTCCCTGCTTCACGATCTCCCAGCTTTGTACGCTTTTCGCCAGCGAACCGTGATTAATGCGGCGCTCAAAGCAGTATCTGAGGCGCAGTCAATCAACTCTGCTCGATAGTATGCTCGGCGCTGCTTGCTCCTAGCGGTAAAATTAGACGCATTTTGTCTTTCCGTGCTTCGTAATGCATGCTCGCTATAGTAAGTATGAGGCGGCTCATGTGGACGTTCGAGAAGACCGACGGCGCGCTAATTAGTTGTCGGTAGACACATCTTGCGTGCGCCGCCGCCGAGCCAACACAGTGATCAGTCAACGGCCGAGAGACGAAAGCTGGGCCAAAAACGAATTGCGCTTTCCGAGAACGCGAAGTGTGCTCGGTGCGGGCCTCGGTCGACGAGTCACGGGATGTAAAATTTTCGACGTATGTGCAAAGAACACCGAACGCAATACCGGGGATACAGTGCAACAAACCTTAGCCTTTAAAGCAGAGATGACAAAGAAAGAAAGAAAGAAAGAAAGAAAGAAAGAAAGAAAGAAGGAAAGAAAGAAAGAAAAACCCAGGCAGCCAGATAGATAGATAGATAGATAGATAGATAGATAGATAGATAGATAGATAGATAGATAGATAGATAGATAGATAGATAGATAAAATGAGAGCTTGGAACCGTTCAAACGGGATCACAGGTGTGCGCGAAGGGAGTGCACTGGCGAACTGTTTTAGCTTCAATATTATGGTCGCGAAAACTCCAATCTTGCGAATACTCGTTGAATATTACATATTGAATACTCAATATATAATCAATAAGCACAACATAAATTGCATGTTCAATATATATTTGATATATATTCAATATATTCAATTCCAAGTTTAGGTATTCGAAATTTTCTGAAATTTGAGGTGATTCGACCATTCCACGAGATTGAATATGAGGTGCGCTCACTCCGCAGAAAGTGACTGCTCTTCCGCGATTGCGCACGTTGCCGAAATCGGCAATGCATATGCGGGTATAAGCATCAGTATAGCAGAATTTTTGGCAGCGCAGCAGAAAACAAAGGGCGTGTTGTAGGGAAGGGAGCACGTGCACACAACTCTAGAGAGATACATTCTACGGATGCTGCCAAGCATTCTTGGTGCCACAACCACCACCGCAAGCACCTGAGATTGAGAGTTGAGCTCCTATTGAGCTGGGTTGAAATCCGCACAGGCATGGACAGACAGACAGACAGACAATGAACTTTAACTAATCCTGAGGAGCTACGTAAGGACTCCCTAGCGGGAGGCCGTTGTAACCGCTGGCCGCACCCACGTGGAGGAAAGAACGCCATGACGCTCCGCCCTTTCGTGGGCCCTCTGGATAGCCTGGGCTTGCTTTTGGAGCACCGTGCTTGTGATGGCCTCCTCCCATTCAGCTTCGCTGGAGAGAACGTCGTTAGGCAACGCGGGACATCGCCAGAGCATGTGAGCCATAGAACAAAAAGTTTCACTGCAGTCGGGACAGCCAGGGTCCACGTCCGAGTACAGCTTACTGAGGAAGCCCCGGGACGGGAAAGAGCCCGTCTGCAACATTCGTAGAGTAACTGACTGACCTCTGCTGAGCTTCGGATGAGGAAGAGGGTAGACTCTCCGGCCAAGTTGGTAATGTTTAGTAATTTCATTGAATGTGAGAAGTGGGTCGTTCTGCTGAGCCTCTTCCTGCCCCTCCGGAGCCGCCAGACACAGGCATGGAGTTCTTTTTTTTTTTTTTTTCCCTGGTTGCGAGCGAGAGCATTTGCGGACACCGGCGGCGGCGGCGGACATCATCACGGCAATAACAGGTTGTTGTAACGAGCCCATAAGAGCTTACGCTGTAAAACTGCGTTTGTTCCGAATGGCTGTCCATCTTCTTTGTGCCAAAGACGAAAGAATTTCGGCGATGCCACGTTGTGCGGGGCGCGCTTGTGTGGCGGCGATTAATTACCTAGTCATTGCCATTAACGGCTTCATAACAACGCAATATGTTCGAAAATACTACGTATCGGGACATATAGTACGACCTGTTCTTCGTAACTGTAACCCAACTAGATTTGCTTTAAATGGAAATTTTTTACTACCTGCTATTCGTACTAATTATGGTCGTTATAGTGGATATTTTTTTTTGCTTTATTCGCATGGAGTTCTTTACCATCCCACATCAAACAATGTCCACAATCGGTCTTTTCTTAAAAAAATAATTGTATTCTTATTTACTTAATTACTAATGCGTATTTTTCATGATAAATTTCGTTTTATCACTTTTGTTTACTTATAACAGTCTTACTGTTGTTTTGTCTAATCACACGTTTTCTTGTTATGTTTCTGTCACTGCTAATTAAGTTATTTTTTTCTTTGCAATTTCGGATCCCCCTGCAGCTTTCGGGCCTCCTTCTGTATATTTATCCTGCGTGATATTGTATTTTGTATTAATATCTGAAATAAATATCTGAAAAGACCTTTGTGGCCAGATTGACACATGCTCTAATCGTAATCCTCACGCTACGTAGCTGCCTCAGTAGTGGCGGAGACGATACTTGCATATCTTTCTTGCGAGAAGGAAAGATTTCTGAGAATGGCAGAAGGGGCAGGTCCGAGATGCGTTACTCTAGCCGTGCCGGTACTTATAACTACATTGCTTTGTAGGGTGGTCTAGGGGGCAAGAGGAGCAAGATGAACGACTATAATGACAGTGGGCGGAGGCAATACGCATAACGCGCAAGTCTTTACATTCGTATAGCCTGCCTTGATATGCGACCGTACTGCACTATACCCGAGCGCTTGGAACCAGATTCAAAACTTCTGTCATGTTAATGCACTCAGCGGTGACCTTCAATCGCTGGCTCTGTCTGTGGTACTATACCGTCAAGGTGTCATCGAGGCCATAACCAATAGCGAATCACGTAGAACTAAAACAACAACCACGGCGGCGACGACGAAGTAGGTTGCCTCTAGGAACTCGTCGGATGCTTGTTGGAGCAAAAGTTTGTGAGAAGTCATTCAAGCTCTAACACGCTAATTGCGAGGAGGCCGAGTGTTATAGGGCAGCTTGCTCGAGTTCGTTATATATATAGTAGTAAAAAGACGATCGAAGGCTTGCACTGTACCGTACGAGTTAGGTTTCCGAGGAACGATGGCACGCCTTTCGAGCGATCGTCATTTCCACTGACCTCGACTTTGCGCAAATGAAGCGGCCGCACAGACTCAAGATGTTACTTGCGCGCTATTCATGAGACAAACAGCGGAGACAGCGTAATTGGGCCCTTATCTCTCTGCGCAAGGGCATGCATAGAGGATCACGTGAATAAGGTAGGAACGTAAATGACTAAATGAATTGATATCGTTTCGCCCACTACTTTCGCCCACTACTTTCGTCCGCAGCTTATGCAAGGTCACGGAGTCCACGCTTAACGAGGCGAGGGATGAAGCAATGGAACGTGCAACGGGGGACATTTTCGAAGGGTTTGCCATGACTTTAACGACTGCGGAGAAACGCGCAGTATATATATATCTTGCTTACATCATTGTTCTGTAGTATTTATTTATTTATTTGAAAGTACCGTAAAGGGCTGCAATGGAATTCAGCAAGAAGAGGGGGTGGGGTTTGATAGAAATCATACAAATTAAGGAAAACGGTAGCAAAACTCCATAAGAGGTACACAGAAGAAGAAATTATATACAAGATACGGCATTTAAGATATATATATATATAGTTTAGAAACAAATTGCACACTTGCGATAATCGCACGTTTATTATTCAACGTTTCGGCCGTGGCACGGCCTTCGTCAGAATGCGAGTCGCCCAAGATGGCTGTAGATGAGACGTTGTTAGGGTACTTGCAGTCAACGATTTTCGTAGTGGCTTTTCCGGGGCCCATAGCGGTGAAACAATTCGGGGAAGAAGTTCTGTGGGTCCGGTTCAACGTTTCGGCCGTGCCACGGCCGAAACGTTGAATAATAAACGTGCGATTTTCGCAAGTGCACAATTTGTTTCTAAACTACTTTTGAACCGGACCCACAGAACTTCTTCCCCGAATTATATATATATATATATATATATATATATATATATATATATATATATATATATATATATATATATATATATATATATAGTGTTTCGCTCACTCACTCCATGGTGCGGTGCCGTTGTTTGCGGCAGTTCTTCATAACAAAAAAAAAGTATCATACGTTTTCATTTTTTCACAAAAAGAGGAGACGGCGGCGTCTGCGATACATGCAGACGTACCTGATGAAATCATAATGTTAGCACCATGACGGTTAACCATCACGCGCACCTCTACACCACTCACTGGTAGACCGCAGCGCGTAAAACGTAAAAGCAGTGGGAGGTAACACGCATTCGACATTTGAACTCGTTGTAAACCGCCCGTTTGACGCTGCACTTGGACATACGCATCGCGTATACGCCGAAATCCGACAGATCACTCGAGTGTGTACGCCTCCCTCCAATTACCAGCCACGCTTACGCCGTGATGTACGCGGCCGCTGCCAGTGATAAATGACGGTTGTTCGCGGCTACACGACGCGCGTCCGTTCAGCCCTGCCACTCGCTGACAGCTTGAATAGAGCTTGAGCATACACAGCTTCGCAGCAATATGGCTTGCCAAACAACCGCCGGCTCCTCTCTGGCAAATGACCACTGTAATAGGATCCCAGTGAGTGTGTGCTCCTTCGGCGGCGGCTACACGACGATGACCATCGACTGCGCTGAGGCGAGCGAGACTATAAACGCAGTTTGCCAAACAAGTAACTCGCACAGAAAGATGACCCCTCTAACGTCACACCGCATTCTCACATATATTCGGCGTGAGCGAGTGTGCCGCAAGATCTCGAATGTTCACTAAGACGAGCGACTTCGTTCAGACGACGAGTGGCCATGTACGAATGCTGTCCGATTTCGAGGGGTGGTGTTCGTGCGAAGTAGATACGATCCTTAATTGTCGGGAGTGGCGTTCAAGGGCACGTGCGTTGCTCGGGTGAGGGTCAATCGAGAGACATCCTACGCCGTCGGGCTTGTACATTTCCAGGTTACGAGCCGAGTGAGGTTTGCATTCTTATCGAGTTTGCAGAGCCTATGCAAGCGTGCGATACAGAAGGTGGACATCGGGTTTAACTAGTGATAGAAGAGGCAGAGAGACAGAGCAACAATGAAGTTGCGGTTATATGCGGTTGCTACTGCACGTACGAACGTTTGGCGGGTCGAAGTTTCTTTTTTTTTATTGCATTGCATGAAAATTTTGTTGCTGAATTCACGCCGACAGTACCGACAGAAAGAAAGAAATTAACAAAAGAAGGAAAAATACAGAAAGCAAGATGGAAAGGAAAGGAATGGAAGGAAGGCCAACGTACCTGCTGCGAACGGTTTCTTCGCGTGATTCTCGCAAGTGAACGCTGGCTAGCCAAGCGTACAAGCGAATGCATAGAAGTACACACATATGCGTATTTTCGAAGCGTGTAACAAAAACCCCTTGCAGTGAGTGCCTACATTCGATAGGACCCGGTTGACTCAGCATTCTCTATTCTTCTAGTGACCAACCTGACTGCTGTATGGCAAGGCAGGATTTTGCGCGTGCACATTTTGTAAGACCACTGTTGAGCTGAAAACAGTCCTCAAGGAGCGACATTTCTGGGACTTCGCATGGTGAGGAACAAAACAAAACAAAACATTTAAAAGCAGCTACGAGTAACGAAAGAAGAGGTGGAAGAAATGTATTCCATGTAATGGCGATGATCTTGAAGGTGACGATGTCGATGTTCCTAAATATGTGTTGAACAAAAAGATTTAGGCCCTCCTGATCGCATGCTTAGCGAGAGCACCTCGCGCAGTGTGGCCCGGTGGACGAGTGGATGAGCTGTCAGGCGCACTGACGATCTTTGACAACATACATACATACATACATACATACATACATACATACATACATACATACATACATACATACATACATACATACATACATACATACATACATACGCGCAATCCGCAGTGGTATTTCAGCAGGTAAAGTGTCCTGCTAAGATCGAAGATGTGGGTTCGATTCCCCACCACGGCGGCTGTACTTATAGATGATGACGAAATGCATAAGTGTCCCCGCCTGACATAAGAGCTCTTTAAATAAATCCTGGTGGTAAAAATCCGGATTTACCCACTGTGGCATATTATAACACGCTTTTTTATACCCTGCAGACGCATGCAACCAAACCAAGCGCACAATCACGTATGAACATTAATTAACGGTTCAGCAATTTCATACCTTTAATTTGTATTCAAAATCTGCGTACTAATAATTCATGTAACTGTTGATTGAGCAGAATATGTAAATTTATACCGTAACCTTTTGAGGAAAGTCGAGGTGCGTTTCCCATATATCGTTGGAATGGGAGCAACCGAAGTTTGGTGTGTGCGTGCCTTTCTTTCTTTCTTTTATTTATTTATTTATTTATTGCTCGCACGCTTTCTTCCTTTCCATCTGTCTTTCTTTCCCAGCGTTCTCTTTGAATGACTCAACGTGGGAAGTAGTTCTCCAATGACCGCAAGCTTGATGCAGAGAAATATGATGACAATTTGCATTAATTAATTAAAGTGTGATTTTCATTTTCACGTCGGTACCTGCATGTAACACCCATTCGCTCTCAGTGTTTCATAACCAAGTGGACCGTGATATCACACATCCCAGGTATGCTGACTGCAGTGTTGATTTTTTTTTACTTGTGGTTAACATCCCTGCCTTGCCTTCCTTATTTCTCTCTCTCTCTCTCTGTTACTCGTGACTGACAATTCGTGGTGTGTATAATACAATATGCATCCTAAATGTGATTGATATGGAAATTCAATACTGCATTTGTGTCAAAATACAGCTGTTTTCCTACGCATTGTGCATTTGTTTTGCTACATAGTAATGGTAAATCCTAAATGATGTGTGTTTTATATGTCGTACGGCGATAAGACACTAATAGACTTACCGCTGCCATGGACGAAGGAAGAGGGGGAGGAGGAGGAAGGAATTGTGGCTCCAGACCTTACGTCGCAGATTTTTTGTCTTGAGGTCCTCAAAGAATTTTTCTAAATATAGAAAAAAAAATAAACTTCCTGAACATTCTGAGCATTGCACTCCTCTACAGCCTTTCACTATCGTGGAAGCTTCTCTGCTGTTTTGTGTGCGGCGTTACGTGTGGAAGCAACTGTACACCTTGTCGGGAGAAGGAGCAGACAGAAAGTGAATCTCATCGAAATGCGCGACAACAATCTTGTTTCCTGTGCCGCGATTCACACCGATGACAACACCGATACAAATACCGCATCCGCACCGAGCTTGCGGTGGCAAAATTTGAGCAAACTGTTGCGCAACATCTCGTATCGTCCGTGGCTCCGAGGTGTCGGTTAAGGAAACGCTCGTTGCCACGTGTTCGTACGTGTTTTAAATGCCGCGGAAGCCGGGATTTTCCTCGCAGCGGAGGGCTTCGGGGGCTGCGTATCGAACGAAGACCGGACGCCAACCCGTGCATGTCCGGCAAAAAGGACAAAAAGAAGCACTTGCACCCCGTATTTATAAGCGAACGTCGTTTCAAATTCGCGGCTTCGCTGCAGGGAACTCACACATAGGACGTTGGGTTTCTTGCTATGGTTCATGGTATGGATGTTGCAGTCGTAAAGCTCAGGTCGAACGCGGTCTTCTTTTGTTATTATACCTTCTCGATTCACGATGGGAGTTCCTATTCGAGGTTCGCTAAGGACGTTCCCCGGCTTTGTGTGTAACGACGCTGCTGTCATGGAAAGCCGGAGGAGGTTACAAACCACTCGGGAAAAGCCCACGAGGTGTCCTGCTCGGCGCTTCTCTTGCAGTCACGCGCTGTTGTGCGGGCGCGTGCTTTTCCAGCGGAGTTGCAGCGCGAGCGTTGATCCCTTGCATGTGTGCAAGGGGGCGAACGAACGAAACGTATACCGACGGCACGTGCGACGCGGTGCTTGACTCGACTCCGTCTTGAATCTTGCTGTGATCTGCGGCCAAGTGTGAAGGGCGCCGCCGGGTTAGCCGTAAGCACTGAAGTGTGTCGAGGTTCTCGTCCGGAGGCCTTGTGTCTTTTTGTAGCACTTCAAAGTGCATGCCGCCGACGACGAAAAGGATGCTAACTTATGTAGACGACGGCCCGCGGAAGAGAAAAGCCGTGCAGTGGGTATGGAAACTCTATACGCAGTCGCCGTTCGGGATAGACTTGCTTCCTTCTTTCCGATTTGATTCTGCGTATACGCTTCAATTGTTTTAGGGGCGAAGCTCCTCTTAGTCTAACCTTGTCCTGCGTCAGGCGTCAGGCGTAACCGGCGTGCCGGGAGGCACGCGCTCGCCCTCGGCGCGTGCCTCCCGGCGCGTGCCTCTCTCTCTCACTCTTCCATCTGCTGTCTTGTGAGAGAGAGAGAGAGAGAGAGCGAAAGGCGCGCGTTGACTATGGAAACGCTCTTTCTTAGACGAACGCTCAACCAGCTCGCAAAGAAGGAGAACGCGCCCTCACACGCGAGAGACAACGTTGGCGCAGGCAGCGTCTCCTAGCGAGTTTCTTGATTGAGAAATACCGACTGCTCGCGTTGGAGAACCGTTCACCGGCCACCAATATATATATATAGGCACTGGATCTTGACTTGCAATGAAGTGCCGGTGGAGATTTCACTTGTGCATAGTTGAACCATAAGGATTCGTAGCGTGCGCGTTAACTAAATTAATCCGGAACTCGGCACGATCTACGATGAACCCCCCGAGCTTCGCCCACTCATCATCATTCACTCCGTGGATATGCTGTAATTTTTTTGCATTGCACCTTTCTTTGTTGTAATAACGGAAGGACGTCCTGGCGGCGGCTGCATTTCGAAGGGGGCGACATGTTGAGGCCCGTGTATTGTGCGATGTCAGTGCACAACCCCAGGTGGCTGAAATATCCAGCCCTCCACGACGGAGTGTCTCATAACAATGCCATGGTTTTCGGACGTAATACCCCAGAAATCAAATCAAGGACGTCCTTGTACGGACATGATCTGTTGAACTCACGGCGGTCTCATGCAATCGGGCAACCAACCCCATGATGCGCATTTCTGCCACATTCTTGACGTTTGGTCATGCGACGTTGGCTCGCATGCATGGAAAACTGTGTGATCGCCAGTCTTAGCCAGAACTGTCACCGGGGTGCATATGGTAACCAGAGGAAATTATTTTCGGGTAATGCTCGTACGCAGTGCTTTCGAGCAGACTACATGCAGAATAATCCGAGGAGTAGCAAGCTAATAAACAACTTGTACGAGTCAAGGACCATCTGGTAAAAGAAAAACGACACCCCGGCGTCGTCTACAAAATTCCGTGCCGAGAGTCACAGGCGCGCTGCGTAGGCGAGACAGGGAACTTAGAGGGCCCCCAAACCACCCCTGACATTTTTTTGAACATTTCAAGTTAACATGCGCACCAAGTTGGGAATGCTGTCACGATGAACGATGCCAAATGTGGCAGCGCTAGGCGCCGCGGCCGCGCCGCAAACTCGAAAAACAAACCCGTGCACCTCTCCGGGCATTGCCGGCTTACCAAAATTAGCCGTGAAGACAACATGGGACAACTATGTGGTTTTTGGTGACGTCAACAGACGCAGAGCTCCGCTGATTGGTCCAAGGAGAACTTCGACTTCCGGTTAGTCTGCTAGCAATTGCACGCGCACCCTGCCTATCTGTTCTTCGCCGTCGTGTGTCCGTTGTGTGGTGCGTCGTTTGTGTGGGCTATAGAAACTGTAACAACTGTACCAGCGAGCCGAACACGATGGGGAGCGTTAGCACAGAGCGTTGGCACAGAACCAACAAAACAATTGCGCGAGCGCGGAAGCCTGCGGAGGCGCGTCAACCGGAAGTGGACAGTTTGAACTGCGCGTCATCGACGATGTATGTTACGTGACATGCGGAGGAGCACTCGGCAAGGAGGTTGTATCGGCAACTGCAAGCGGCCGGTGCGGGGCGCAGGAGAGAGCGAAAGAAGCAAGCGCCGCGTTTCGAAAAATTCTTACGGCTGCGTGTTCGTTGCGGACACCGCCACAAAAGCAGCACCACAACTTAATTTTGACCTCTGGGTGGTTTAGGCGCCCTTTAAAAGAGGGCTACATCGACACCGCAATTACGTAGCCAAAGGACATAAAGTTTCCAGCCTCCTGGCAGAGCATCATGAAAATATGGGACACGGTATTAACTGGCATGAACTTGTCTTCTGTCATTGAAAGAGATAAGAAATTACCATTCCACTTGCTCCTTCAAACGTTCTGCACACAGTGTGCTACTAACACGATAAATGGGACAAGGGGCCTTCTCCCTGACTTGCGTGCAAGTGAACTGCGTCTTTTTGGCGCATATATAACAAATACCACTGTGCATTCGTCCGTCGGGAACAAGACACCCGTAGTGGACGTCGAAACGTCAATAAAGTCTATTATTTCGGGTCTTTTTTTTTTTTTTCAGTTAGGGATTGTAGGTCTCTCCAGCCATGTTCCTTCCTTGCCAAATGAGTTTTTTGTCAAACTCAAGGCTTCTTTACAACAAAAAAAAATATATGTAATTATCTGGATATGTCTAAGTTTTCTGTGAGGCACTGCCCGGAATGTTATACTCTATTCGAAAGTGGTACCACCTGATAGCAGGGTTGATAGCTATCAGCAGATGGCGTATTCCTTTCACGCGATCCGTTTAATTCGCATCGCCGAAGGCCCGTTATGCGAGCTGCACAAATGAATTTAGGGTATCACGAACGCCTCGAGTTCTTTCGTGAGATAGACTAATAAGATCCCGATCTGAATGTCTGTAGACGCGTAGCATGATCTGCAAACACTTTGACGACGCCGGACGTTGAAACGTCCCTATCGTCAGTGACTACTTGTACGAAGTTCCATATAATCACGGCCGACGACTCGCAGTATCCGGCATGCGTCACGCGAGCACTACCGGATACCTTTATTACTACTCTTCGGTTGTTCTTGCACTCACACTCCACGATGTCCCCTTCATCGTCCAGTTCACTTACCTCGTACCCTCCTTGCCAGACACAGACAAATCCGCCGTCTGGGACACCCGCTTATCGGTACAGGCACAATTCTCGCGAAAAGAAAGAAAGAAGGAAAGAAAGGCGTGCTCTACTTGGGCCGGAAATGCTTTATACTGTACAGAAGGGATGAAGACTAAGTAAAAACAAATTACGTCTAGACGGAGCGGAGAGAAACGACCAACGTATACAGTGCGCTTTGGCGTAGATAGCATGCGTCAACGATGTGGTCATTGGTGTTTGGTCACGTGATCAGAGGCTCGTGTGATGCAGCCACGCGGCTTAATTGCAGCGGATGGCTATTGTGGTGAGACATATGCATGGAAAAAAAATAATGTCGGTGGTACGACACAAATGAATGGGAACACTCGGTTGCGGTGGGTGAGCGCTAAACACTTATATCCTTTTTTTCGAACAGCGTTATTTTTTCTTTTTCCATTTTTTTTATGGCAGCGGTTGCAACCGTTGAAGTTGTTGTCTGCTTGGAAATTATAGAAGACCGCTATTGTAAGTCGAAAGGAATTGTCCTCGTGCAATGTTGTGTGTGCTTAGGCCAGAAATTGGTCGCGGTCGTAGCAGGGAGAGATTGATTGATTCTGGGCTGTTACGTCCCGAAACCGCAATATGTTTACGAGAGACGCCGTAGTGGAGGACTCCAGCAATTTAGACCTCCCGGGGTTCTTTAACGCGCACTGACATCGCACATCACACGTACCTCGACATTTCGCCTCCATCGAAATGCAGCTGCCGCGGTGGGGATTCGATCGCGCGACCTTCGGATGTGCAGCCGAGTGCCACAACCACCGTGGCGGGGCTAGCATGGAGAGACAAACGAGTAGAACAAGCGAATGCATAGAAATGGAACACGATAGAAGCATAGGGCATGCCTGAAGCTTTCGAGCAGCCTGTCGTCTTGTTTTTTTTTTTCTTCCCCCCCCCCCCCCCCCCCTCCCGCCCGAGGATTTCTGCAATTGCAAGGCATCGGAATTCCACAGCGCCAGAGTCACTGGTCATTGCCCTCGTTCAAGTCATCGAAATGTGGCAAACCAGAATATGTCGAGCTCGAGATTTATACACATTTGGTTCACTGTGCGCGCATTATGCAGTCATAACCTCGAGGTGTGTGTTGCAATTTGCTCTTCTGATTTACGCCGACACACTCTTAAAAGTGGTGCCTGCAGATCGTAGCTGCTTTAAGGCGCCGGGAAGAACGAATGTTGTCTCTGTGTGTTTCAGCGCTTAAAGCAGCTAACGAGCAAATACCATCTTGCTCAGCACGAAGTTATCTTAAGGTGCTTCAGAACTTGTGAATATTAAAGCAACATTTACAATACGATTATCCTCTTATTTATAGTTGTCTAGACCTGATTTGACGAGTTTAGGCGTCTTAATGATGGGATACACAGATATCACTTTGGTGATTATATACTGGTATCAAGTTTTGCATGCAGTGCTGGCCATCTTTATTTCATACTATTAATTATATACCCGCGCGACAGGCCGATCTTTCGTTGAAGGCTCCTGCGGCCATCCATATCAGCACTTGCAAATCGCGAAACTTCGATTACTTCGAAACTTCGAATAGTGAAATCGCAGTCTTTAGCCGGTCACGTGCAATCCTTTCTTTTGTATAACACCACACAGAAATAAATGATCGACGCCGCTTCGCGGTCGCCGCTGACGTCCGAAACCGCGAAAGAAAAGCCAGTGGTCACGAAATGAAATATTGCCGGTGCCAGGTGAGGTGAAAGATTAATCGCGTGCTAATGCGCGACGTATTCCAAAGCTACGCGCAGAGATACGAAGTAAACAAGCAAGCACCGCGCGTACGTGTAGCACGGAGAAGCAGGCTTCTGAACAAGAGTGTATAGCGCAGTGCATCGCTCTCGTCCGAGAGGAGGAACGTAAGCTAACGCGTTCGGTAAACAAGAAACCGGACCTTGGCATAAGTGACCTCGAAGAGGTGACCTGTGACCTCTCTCCGTCCACACGCCTCCCCCCTTTTCTTTTCTCATCCTCAGTTTTTTACCTTCCCGAACGAATTGTTGCTCGTGATTCACTGCCCTCGAGGTTGCGCAGGGCACCAGAGAATTTCACTTCTGTGCTGCAAATATTGCTATAGCTGCGCGTTTTCCGCCTGCAGGGCCGGTGTTAATCACGTGGTTAAATTAGCGGAGTGGTCACGCAGTAGCAGTTCTGGGAGAAGAGTGCCGATGGGTGGGCCGCGGATGCGGGCGAATCGAAGTGGGAACGGACACCGGAGCAGTTCCCCCGTTGTGGTAATAACGAACCACAAAGATTAATCATTGGTCGGCTCCGTCTCACGCATACTAAACTTGAAAAGCTATTGATACGTCGGTTTTTGCGTGTCTGATTATCCTTATGCCTTCTGTGTCTTTTCAACCGCTCATGAAATGAATGGCGTAGCCGGAAGCCTGTTGATTATTAACCCTCCAGTTGATAGTTAATAATAATTGCTGGGTTTTTACGTGCCAGAACCACGGTGTGATTACGATGCACGCCGGAGGCTCCGGAGATTTTGACCATCTCCTTTAAAGTGCACCTACATCTATGCAAGTGGGCGGACCTCTGGCGCTTCTTTATCGAGATGCAGCTGCCGAGGCTAGGGTTGAGCCCGTGCCATTCGGGTCTAGAGCCGAGCACCGTGGTTAGCGAGCCACTACGGCGGTCAGGCCTCCCGGCTGAACTTACCCATACGAGAAAATGAGAGTGGGAGAGGAGAGGAATACCACAGGACGTTAAATTAAATTTATCTGGACGTGCGGCTGGCTTCTTTCTAACCAGAAAAAAAAAAAGAAACATACAGAGGGCAATAGGGATGGTGAGAGACGAAGTAGATATTAAATGTATCCGTCCTGTAAACAAAGACGGTACGTTTACTGCCATTTCAATAAGCTGCCCTGATTGGTCATTGACACCTTTATTTGCGTGTTTGTTTCTGTGTTTTCTTGCTGATGGATATTGATTTTTGAGGTGAAACTGCATAATGAAGTATTTTATTTGTACTGCTTTCAGTGTATCTTTGAAGTGAAAAGCTGTTCTATGTTGTCGATATTTTTTCCTTTCTGGAACTTATTTTCTACGGGTGATCCTACATTGACGTAGGTGTTCTGCCGCATCGCAAAAGTAGCTTTATATAAATCCTGCGCTTTATTTGCACACACCTTTTATACTGTTATAGCTGGGCATGGATTCATAAGTTGTATTTGGGCTCACATTGCTACCGGGTGCCAAGGAAGAACAGAGACCTAGCAAAGCCGTCTTAGTGATTTTTTCCTTTCTTTTTTTTTTCTGTGGCCCTTCAATCCACACGAAATAAAGATCGAGTTCGACAATCGTGAGCAGATTAAATTGCTTAAAGGAACTTCCATTGCATTCAACAAAAATGATCAGGAGCATTCATCTACAGCATCGCGTAGCTTTCGTTGATCCTCGTAAAAGGGAGACGTATATATTAGACACTGCCAATTTAAAATTAGAAGGGCATAACGTAAAGGCTGGAACGAAGGCAGCATCCTTTCTTTCTTTCTTTCTTTCTTTCTTTCTTTCTTTCTTTCTTTCTTTCTTTCTTTCTTTCTTTCTTTCTTTCTTTCTTTCTTTCTTTCTTTCTTTGCAGAATCGTCCTACGAATTATTGTGTCGCTTCGCGCGCTAAATTTTCTCATCCTTCTTGCTCTTCAGCCCACGAAGACCTTCCCCCATGTGCCGAGCGATGACTAATTCCAGGTATCTGATAAACGACGCGCAGCGAAGCGTACACACTTATCACGTTGAGGGTGAGGAAGGGTAAACGCGTGTGTTCACGTAGTGCGTAGCGTGGAGTGGCGAGCGTAATGGCTTCATAGCGGTGCAAGACAACGGGTCGTTTGGAGCCCCGTTCACGCGATGGGTGCAGCCGGCGGTGTATCTAATATATTTTTTTTCGGCGAGAGGCTGGGCACGAACGAACGGTCCGCCGGACGGCCGGTCACCCTGCGGCGCTACGGGTGTCAAGGTCGCGCGGGGTATTCACCACGAGAAGGAGTTTCGCAACTGGGCTTCGACAGAACACAACGCTCGCACGTGCGGACGACGAGGGAAACTTGTTGCAACTCAGCACGACCACTGCGCATGCCGCGCTCTGAGAAGAGGATGCGTGTGAAGGTTCTGCGGAAATACTTGCAGCGCCTGTCGCATTTGTGAATCCCTACCTTATTGCGTTCGCTTGTTCAGTAATACAGCACGTTAGTTTGTTTATGATAAAGAAACAGGGTTCCACACTGTGACTGGGTTATTTTGTGCCGTAGCAGTCAGCACTTGAACGTTATCAAACGGTCGCCCTCCGGAGCCGCAACGCTGCTACTTTCTGTGAACTGACCACTGATTACACTTAAGTAGCAATCAGTGGCTACTGCAAAGTTGAAACTGAAGCCAAACAAGTAAACAGCGATAAGATGCCCGAGAGATATGGACTTATGCTTCTGTATCATACTCTTTATCATACTCTTTAAAGCCACGCCCCGTAAAACTAACTCACCAAGCACACGGAGGAAGGAAAAAAAAAAAAGCTAGGGGAGGGCGTCACGTGACAACCTTAAAGCGTGTACATAAAAAAAATTAAAGCAGAGGATCATGGGAAATGGACCCCGGTCACGTGGTGGGCAAGCGGTAGAATAACGCGATGGTCAAGCGCCACTAAAGGTTGCCGCTTCCAAAGAACATCGAGCAGTCCTGCAACTATACGAAGGGCCTAGTCCCCATCAGAGAGGCACCGCGCACAGGCGACAGATTGGCTTGCCGATGCTAGCAGTATCACTGTGACGCCGCCTCCTTTTTCTTTATTTTTGCCACCATGGCCGAGCATAATAAAGTCACCCTTGAAAAAGGATAGGACGTGCACCTATCGAAATGTTGCGAGCGACCCGTGTTCATACAGTCTGTGTTTCTGCCTGCTAGCTTCCATGTTTACTAACAGCTAAGCATGCTTGAAACGAATGAAGTTGCAGAGCGGAGTAAATCATCAGAAAACGCAGAAGCGAACAGAAGGCCGCCGAATCTGGTCTTTCGAACGAATCACGGGTATTCGCTTCGCAGGCCAGTAAAGCGAATGATAGATAGATAGATAGATAGATAGATAGATAGATAGATAGATAGATAGATAGATAGATAGATAGATAGATAGATAGATAGATAGACTGTGCGTGAGCGAGAGCTATGTGCAAACAACACGCTTGCGATAAGTGAGAGGCAACGGACAGCTACGAAGCTGACCAAGCAAATGAGACGACATTTAATTTCCCATAAATGATGACAGTTAATCGTTTCACGGGAAAACGTGCTGTCGGGAAGCGAGCGCGTAAGGTAAGCGCTCTTACAGATTAGGATCAGGGGCGGGGTGATTTCACACCCTTCGTGGTCATTTATACGTACTCGAAACTGCATTTTACGCGTTAGATGTCATAAATCAATGCGTGTATTTTTTTTAATGTGGTTGAGAAGGAAAAGGCCCGTGTATGACATGAAACCTAGGCATTATCTCGGACAAAGGCCTGCAGAGTGAATAGAACGATGCGTAATAAAAGCAAGAAATGCTTCTGGCTGGCATGGATAGCTGTGTGCTCGCTGGAAAGATTAATGATAGGAGTAATGGTCGTGTATCGCGAATTCTTTTCATTGGTTTTTCTTTCGTACAGGAATTTCAAGTTGTTTCCTCCGTTTTTCGCCGGCGTTTTGCCTTTCTTGTTCTCCAAAGAAAGCCGAAATTGCACCTATTTTGGTAAATGAAAGGCCTTACGGGAACTCACTCAGGAGACCTGTACAATTAGTACGTTCTTTGTTCCTGCTACTTAATTAACGAAAAATTAAGAAACAAGCGTCGGCGTGACGTGCATGCTCTTCAAGCGGCATCTGTATAATTACAGCGCACGATGAAGAAACCCGGTAATTATATGTCCAGTAGCATATGCGGCCTGAGATGGTGTGGTTTCTATAAACAACGCCAATCGTGCCTATTAAGTTGTGTACGGAGAGTTGTTAGCGGCCTCATCGATGCAGGATAACGGCATTGGACGCGAACACGCAATCGGGCTACGGACCACCGGTGTCCACGAAACTGCAGCCATGCTCTGCTGCGGTGCAAGATGCGGGACCGCGGTATTTCGCGCTGTCGGCGACGGAAGGCACCGCGAAACACGGTGGTTCCCATTCTCCGTCTTGGATCTTGCGCAGGGGAGTGACCCTTGAGTTGTTTGTCGTACATCGCTGCTCAGCGCACCTTCCCTATAAGAACGAAGTAGCCGTGAGTGGCTCATATTCGCCGCTTTGAGCACTGAAGACATGCTGCTGCTGCGGTTTTGCATCTTGATACTCCGTATTGGAATGTAATTAATTAAGGTACTGCTGAAGTCACCGGCCAACGAACGCATTGCTAGCTGACAGAGTCGCTTTCAGAGGTGTCATCTTACAGTAAAAAGTTATGGAGCATATTGCTGATCGCTCGCTTCACATAACCGTGCCCACAAATGAGTCACCAACAAGGAGCTGCAAAACTTTGAATTCGTATTTTTTTTTAAATGTGAAGCATTTATTGGCGTCACTTTGAAAGTATCTATCTATCTATCTATCTATCTATCTATCTATCTATCTATCTATCTATCTATCTATCTATCTATCTATCTATCTATCTATCTATCTATCTATCTATCTATCTATCTATCTATCTATCTCTCGACGCTCTCATGGTCATCTCATTCATGTAATACATACCAAGATTGGTATGGCAGAATATCGATGTTTGGCGAACATGAATGCTTGATGGAGACGATACTAAAACGACATACTCGTCACCTACGATTAACGATGACAAAATCACGTGTGGCTCATAGCCGTAGAGCTCGGGCCTGGTTACGCGGGTGCTTCTTCACAGGCGATTGCCCATTAGCATCGCAGCTTATGTTATCTCAGACGAACCAAAATGAGGACACACAGTGCGTGGGCTGAGCAAGACGAAGGCACAGTTGTAGCTTGCGATCGAAACGTAGGCATCGCAAGCGGACAGACATAGACGAGCGCCAACCTGCCACGCGTTAGGGGGACATGAACGAATCCGGGATCACCGAGGAGCCAAGCAAGCACGCTACCGCTAGTCCGCGGCGGCTCTTACCGCGCTTTACACATTGTAAGTATGCTATCGCATCCGCAGTTGTGGTGACGGTGCTTGTGCTCAGTTTGCAGACAGGCGTTGATCCTGATTGGTTGGATTGATTGATTTGTGGGTTTTAACGTCCCAAAACCAGCTGTGATTATGAGAGACGCTGTAGTGGAGGGCTCCGGAAATTTCGACCACCTGGGGTTCTTTAACGTGCACTGACATCGCACAGCACACGGGCCTCAACGTTCCGCCTCCATCGAAATGCAGCCGCCGCGGCCGGGATTCGATCCCGCGACGATCGAATCAGCAGCCGAGTACCATAGCCACTAGACCACCGTGGCGGGGCGGCGTTGATATTCGCAACTCCAGAAAAAGTGGTTCATCTGGCAACATTGCTGAGAAAAACAAAGATGGCTTCTATATCCAGGGTCACGGCCGCGCTTCCGCTTAGTGCTGTGCCAAAGTTTCTTCATTGCGGGTTCGAATCACGATGCTTCGTCGAATGCGAAAGGGTTCTTGCCGCCGAACATCTGATATTAATCGGTCTAAAAGATCTGAGCGGCGAAACAGCGGAAATAATTGCGCTGTGCATTCAAACGTCGTACTTGTTCGGAGACCCGCAACAGATTTTCTTAAGAATAAAAAGCCTTTGCAGCGAGCCTGAAGTTGAAGAGGGCAGGTACGTGTTCATGCGTAGCAGGCCTCTCCGAAAGATGCAAGCACTTGTGCGCGGTGTTGCTCCATTGAGTACAAATGCGTCACTTATAAACGTGTCAAAAGAGTTCAGTTTGCGCGGTGCCGGAAGACAAACTTAGAGGCGCGGAGAACAGGTCGGAGGCTCAAAAGTTGGAACGAGCGCAATAAATCCTGAATTGTCACCAGATGATCTCGCAATGCAAACGCGCTACGTGAAACGATCACACATTACCGCCGTAACCACCAAACAAATTGCGAGGCGCAGCGCGCGCATGGGACGAAGGCGGCGAACGAAGGCAAGCGCTCGCTTTATACTTACTTACTACATTGCATGCGGGCAAAAGTACGTCAGCAATAATGTTACCGCGGTTCAAGTTGAGCATAGGCACACTCAGAAAACGTTACCAGATATACACGTACAAACGATGTCGCTATTTTGTTCACGCGCTTGCCTAAACTGAACTACACTCCGGCTCTTCGAAAAGCGCGCATGATAATAAACGCGCACACACACAATCTGTGTACTCACCGGGGAAGAAGAAATCGTCGCGAGTGAAGTGCCTGGACCAAACTAGCATAATTCCCGTCACCTTCTTGCCGATGCGCAAGTTCCCAATCCGTGTTGCCCTGCGCGAAGCGTCGCCTGCTTCTTTGGGGGAACGATGAAACGACGTGTTGCTGTCTTTGCATCGCGATGAGGCGCGCAACAAAAGTCTTTTGATGAGGATTCTTTCTTTTTCAGGATGCTTCGAGGTGGCATGGCGTCGATTAAGGAACTACAGAGCTGTTTTACAGCGCGCGGTAATGCGATACCATGCCGCGTTTCGAGGTCGACCTTGGATCGGCTGGTTCTAGGAGCGTCCGCCAGGTGGCGAGCATTTAGATGGAATCGAGAATACTCGTAACCCTTGGCAGAATGCCAAATAGTTCGGCATAGTCGTATTCCTCGCTGATTGCGTCGCATGACATAGATTCCCACAAGGCATGGGACACACCGATTTTCTTTTTCTTTTTTGTCTAATAAACAATTAGGACGTTTCAACGGTGATAAATATGTGAATGTCTGATATGCCAACATGAGGAATGCTTTTATCTTTTACTCTTGTTCATTTTCGTTTTATTTCACGGCTAACTTTAAATAGTCCATCGTCTACAGAATGAGCTGGTTCTGCACAAAAATTGCTGCGCGTATTTTGCGTATGCAAGTACAAGGTCTGAAAAACTGCGTATCGTACCACACCTTCCGCAGTCTATGCAGAAAAATAAAAAAGAAATACACGGAAGGACTTATCTCTATGCATGTTTTGTAGTTTCTCCCCTTCCGGCACTCTTGTCTGCAGAATGAATTAGTTGGAGGAAATCCCGCTTCCGCCGAACGGGGGATTGCGCTTCGCTGTGTAAGGGACAACTACTCGCCCCTTGGTTACAACACGGCCAGCCTTACAAGGTCTGCTTATGATTTTCCCGCTCTCGATAGAAAGCGGTTCCATTCATCTAACCCCCATTCTACAACTGCCTTAAAACTATGCCGAGCAGAAATAAAAGTTTTCGACGAATTACAGTTGTAATCTCCCTGAAATCTTGAGTTTTTGGTGCGAACATGGCCATCATACATCTTGTTGGGCGGACAGTTCAGAACAGAGGTATAGATTATGGTATGGGACTCTCCTATCGGAAAAAAAAAAAGAAACCAAGATTCTCGTTCAAGCTAATTTTTTTCGCTTAACGTTACGTAACGTGCTAAAGTCGGCTCTCAAACCATTACTGTTAAGGGACTGGCTTTACCCAGACAAGAACCGCGAGGATTTCGAAACGAAGGAAATTAATGGGCCAACTCGCGCGCCCGACCGAGCTCGCAGTCGTCTCGGAGTCTCGAGGGGCGAGCTCTCAACGATGTCTCGCGGACTCTCGAATGAAGGCCCTTCGAGACGACCCCCTTCACTCGGCCTAACTACCCTCGAGGATCGTAAACGAGAGCGAAGGGTGAGAGCAGCGTCCCGAAACTGGGATGTTGCTTCTACCCCTTGTCGGATGCCCGGATGTGCGTGGTCCGGGCATTGCACTCTGGACTGTCGCCCTTTCGTCGTTAACTCGTGGAGTTTCATGCAAAGTTTGTTCCATAGAGAGGTATACACGGCCTGGTATACAGTTATAGTGCAATTTGTGAGTTGTAATGAATGCCTTTGAAGTGTTCTATGAGCCTCGACGTAGATGTATTGTGTGGTTTCTTGTGTGTTGTAACAGATGCTACTTCGTTCGCACAATGTGAACTTCAACACTCAGCCACGGAATTATTGAGCGCCGAGGAAATAACAGCTGCTTATTAAATATGCGCCGTTGGTGTGAATCCGGCCAGCAATGATAAATTGGACATGCTGTGTCTGGTGTTATGAACTGTTAACTCCGGCAGAATTTCCCAACTGGGTCGAATATATCAGCATCTAACCTGTAACATAGCGGGGAAAACAAACAAGGACGAAGAAGTGACAGACGGGCACAAACGCCGGACACGGTACAAGGACGGCATGATAACACGGCGTAATCATGCCGCTAATACTTACCCTGTGCGTTGAAAGTAAACTAAGAATCTACGCTTATGACTATTTCTATCGCGAATTGTCGCTCACGGATTTTATGTGTGAAAAACGCACAGGAACTTTCAAAGTAAGCTCTTTACATTTTTCCTCGCCTCCCGCTTCGTTCTGCTCACTCTCCTCTCCCGCCCTCCTCAGAAACACACAAGTAAAAGGTATAATATTATCGGAAATATTACGTCTTACATGACGCATTTATAACGCACGTCGCAAAAATAGCTTCGTGCGTGTCGCGTTGTTGGCTTCACCACCTCATCCCACGCCGCTAATCGAGGTGCCATAAAATGCTCAAGCCTTCAACTTGTCGTGATGACAGAAACAGCGATGTCGCCAACTCTTCAACTTTGTCACTCACTGGGGGGTTGGAATGGCCAAATGCCGACATGGTGAATATTTTTATGTTACGGGGGCGGAATTTATTTATTTATTTATTTATTTATTTATTTATTTATTTATTTATTTATTTATTTATTTATTTATTATACCGTCAGGGTCAACAGACATTACAGAGGGGAGTGGTAAAACACTTAAAAACAATACTGTTAGTAGAAAGAGGCAATACAATGCAATAACAGTTAACTGATAGGCACAGTATAGCATGAATTTACAGCAGAAAGAAGTATACATATTAGAATAAAAAATAACAACGTTTCTGAATATACAGTAATAGCTATTACAAGGCAAGATACAACTGGTAAGCGTGCAATGTATTATTTATGGAAGTATGACTATCAAGATGGAAAATACAACAAGGTTTACAAAATAGTTGTGTTGACAAAGTCACAAATCTGTCATGATCTGAAATAGTTACTAGTGATGCGGGAAGGCGATTGCAATCATTTGATGTGCGCGGTATGTATGAATGTCGAAATGATTCACTACTAGACGACGGAATGCCAACCTTATGAGCACAGAGTGACTCTAATTGTATGCACTGAGTGAGCGAGCCAGTGAACTCGCATTCGCTCTGTTGAAAGACAAGATCGGTGCCTGTCGATATTCCATACAGGCTTCGCGATGGAACGCTCGGGCTGACCATCTCGAGTTAGTTGACCTCTCAGCTGCCGAGTCTGGGCTGTACTCGTCCTACCAGTTTGAATACCGATAATACCGAAGACGACTTGCATAGGTGCGATGGCGGCAGCCTAGTTAGGCAGCCTCGCTCGCACGAAACCGACAGTAGCATACCCTCCCTGCTCTTTATTTTTGCTTTTTGCTGTTTATGTTGACAACTATACACTGATTTACTTTGTTTTAAACTGTGCCCTATATATGACCATCGCTCAGCAAATTATATTTTACGATATCGTTATTTCAGAGTGACACGTCAGGACAGAAAGTAGAACGCTCTTGCATTTTCTTGTTGTTGGTTTTCTAACCTCAAACTCTCCGCAGCACTCAAGTTAGAACAGAACAGAACAGAACAGAACAGAACAGAACATCTAGTTCGCTGTTCCAATTTGTCGGCGTTCGTTTTTCGAGCACATTGTCGGCTCCATCATCTGACCTAAGACGTTTTTATCTCTCACGAACTCCCTTACCCCCTCCAAGGTTGCTTATGGACTATTACGAGCATTTATGCGTTTATGCGTTAAGAGTGGGCTTACATAAAAGGCACACACTCACTTATTGTTGTAACTAAATATATGTTGCCTTTAAATCTGTCGAAGTTACGTATTAGATCATCAACGTGTCTCTGTAGCTAGTTCATTTACATGTCTCTACAGCGTTTAGTTCACTTACACGTCTCTTAACACTATAGCGTGTTTCTATAGCGAAAAGTCATTATCGGTTAGCAAACGAAACCGATAGTGAGTTAGACGACATAAAATTATACCTGTGAAAGTAGACAAAGTGCCTCGTAACAAGCCAGAAACACAGGCTGGTAGGTTTGGCTTCCTCGTGGAAAATTTGCGCACTCTAAGCGACGACAATACGAAAACGACTGCGCTGGTCTTGGCGTGATTTTCGTGTTGCCGTCGTTTAGCGTGTGCAAATTTTTCGCGATGAAATGTCCCGATTCGACGTCCCTGAAGCCATTCAGGTCTAACGTCTGTATTTCAACTTCACAAACCGAGTATATGAACACTGTGGGTCGCAAGCAGATAAGACTTTCAAAACATCTTAAACCCCCTGACCGCTCCCCGCCATTTTTTATTTTTTATCGTGTATATTTCGTTTGAGTGCGTGATGTGTGCGTATAGTTGTGACGCGCACATTTCCTTTCTGCTCCCCGTCTTTTACTTTCCTATTACTATTGCCCAGTGCCGGGCAACCCACCAGGGCTTAGCCCTGCCAGTCTCATTGCCATTACCTTACTACTTCTGTCTTGCTCTCTGACTGCAACCGATGCATTGAGCAACAGTTGCTTAGTACAAGTGGTTCTGTTATTGTGTGACTATGGCTCTACCACCGCAGCTATACACCAAAGCTTTACTAAGCGAAGTACGCTTTAGGAGTCCGTATCGCCATACCGAACCACGATAGAAGGCGCCAATAATCAATCTCATTTGTTTCGAACCGAGGGACGAATTGTAGCTGAGAAATACTTTTCTAAAAGTGCTGCGATGTTAGTAACCCTTGCGCACGGAGGAGCCAATGGCTCCAATGATGCACACGCCACGTGACCGAAAGCATTGTACTTGATCAGGAACCGGAAAAGTTATGCGGGGTTTTACGCCCGACTCCGCCTTGTACCGCGAACACGTATGGTGAGCAAGCCTTAGGCGCAGTGGTGTTTCCAATGAACGTTAAAACATAGGGTTCAAGTCACAGCCGCAAATAAAAAGATCAGTTAGGGCAGAATCAACAAGCTACACTGACCTATTCACACAGAAGACGTAAAAGAAGATGGGTGGGGGGAGGGTTGCGCGCATACCGTGACGAGGAGAACATACTTGTTCACACCTGCACGAACTATTTCGTCGTGTCGCGGCTAGGCAAACTTGCCATACCTATGTAACCTGCCTTGAATGACGTGATCCTTTGTAGGAAAGCCGGAGAGTAATTTACACAGTTAAAGTATTAACGATCTTGGGTCGTGTAAACAAGCAGATATATGGAAGGAGAATTTTAATGCTCCTATGACACTGTTGCTGAAAGACAAAGTCCTTGATCTTAGAAAAAAAGCGAAAAAGTGGTCAAGGTTCTAGAGAAGTATCCTGTTCGACTCCACAGAGCATATTTTGAACGTATTAACCGGTAGTGTGACCCCAACGCATCGACAAAGGGATTGATTGATTAAAACCTTATTATGCCCAAGTTTCAGTCCATCAATGCTATAAAAGCACTGCCTTGATGACCGCAGATGCCCTTGTAGAAACATCGGGTCTGTCGACATCCGTTGTTAAGCCACTGCAGGTCGCAGCGTCTTCCTGAAGTACGTCACCTCCAGTTTAGTTCGGATTCCCAAGGAAGAGCGTTTGTGATTGTGCTCCGGTATGCGAGGTGAAGCTTCTTTAACATGAGAGGATTCAGTACTCCGAAACGTGGCAGTATTGTACAGGCTGCTCACGTTGATAATGTTTCACATGGTGTTGCCCTTCTACGTTTTTTGGCGGCATTCACCCCTCCTTACCAAGGTTTATCGAGGCACAGTTATGCGTCAAGAAAAGACAACGGATAAAAAGAAGTTCCGTCTAATTCTTCTTGCCCTCTTCCTCTTTCTTCGTTTGATTATTTCTAAGCCAGGTAAGACGCTCTAAGCTGTACTCATTAACCAAATTCACCAATTTTGCGGCACCAGTAAGAACACCAGTGAGAGGAAAAACGATGAAGGCTGGACGTCAATTAACTACTGTCACAGCCTGACTGCGGTGGAGAGAAAGAAAAAGGTGAAGGGGACAAAAGAGGGACGTTGACCAACGCACCTGCGAGATCGTCCTGTTAGTATTGAGATGTGACGCCTCAACAATGATGAGAGAAAAAGCGAGCGACAGACAGACAGACAGACAGACAGACAGACAGACAGACAGACAGACAGACAGACAGACAGACAGACAGACAGACAGATATGTGGCTAAAAATTTCTTTTCTTAAGGGTGCGTGGTGATGCTTGCCCAGTTCCTCATCTACCACGCTACGGACACAGTGCGCACGACATACGCAGCACGCAAATCCAAACAGGAGTACCTCGCGCCAGTGCGCCATGACGTATTACAACCTAAGCTCCATATACGAACATCATCTTTATGCATTGATCCCGCCACGGTGGTCTAGTGGCTACGGCACCTGGCTCCTGATCCGAAGGTCACGGGATCGAACCCCGACCGCGGCTGCTGCATTTCAGTGGAGGCGAAGTGTTGAGGTCGCCCGCGTACTGCGCGATGTCAGCGCACGTTAAAGGACCCCAGGTGGTCGAAATTTCCGAAGCCCTCCACCACGGAGTCTTTCATAATCGTACCGTGGTTTCGGGAGGTAAAGCACAATCAATCAATCAATCAATCAATCAATCAATCAATCAATCAATCAATCAATCAATCAATCAATCAATCAATCAATCAATCAAATCTTGCAGTGAGTGCTATATGTGGAACACACTATGGCGACGAACGTACACCGTTGCAAGCCACAACACATTTTAATTGACACGACATACCAGATAATATCAACATCATTTATCTGTCAACATTTTAGTCGTTTTCACCAGAATGTCGCGCTCGATCGCGTAAACAGCGTAGATAGGATTTGGCCATGTGTCTGTACGGGCAGAGGTATATATTGTACGGGCGCTATCGTATACGTCATGTAGGACACCTAAAGTATTGCTTTCAAAGTCGCACAGCGTAGTTACAAGGCTGGAATTCTCATCAAACAGGCGCAGTTTCGAATTGCATCAAGTGAAGGACGTTTTTCTGTAGAACCGCTTCTGACGTTGCCACAGCATCCAGTAAGGCAATCCATGCCAGGTTTTCCCCCATAAAGCGGTCGGAGCTTGCCGTGCACTGAAGTTGCAGGACCCTCTGGTTATGCCCGGTGGGTTTCACGAAGACCATCACCGCGGGCCTCGTATAGGGTGGCGGATCACACAGTGACAGCGACTAGCATTGTGCAACCGGACAGTGAGAAGGCGCTTTACTTTCCCTTAGGTCAAGCAAATTCCGAGGGGCCACCGTCTCGCGTGCGCAAAGGAAATCCCACGTTCATTTTCTCCTCTGCACTGGGGATCTTTTGCGGCGGCGTGAGCTGAAGCAAACAAGACGCGACGCAAAACAAATTGCTTTAACGCGTGTGGCCATTGTCTCTGCCTTTATCTGCAGTTACGTCGGCGGAGACCAGCCGCCTGCAATAAGTTACTGGAGGATCACGTGGCCTGTCTGCGAGCGTCTTTTTATAGCACGCTTGCGCTGTCATTATTTCCCTCGCGCCTATACTATATACGTGAGACAAGATGCCTTGGCCCTTCTCCGCTCGACGAGACCGCGACGCTATGCGGCAGTTTTCTATCGTTGTTCATTCTTTTTTTCTTTTCGTTATCTGCATATGCCGCTCGGTTGCTCCAAGAGGCATAATTACGCCACGCTTTCCCAAAGGAGGTGCTCAGGGCGGCGCGACAACGACATTGTCGAGTCGTTCACCGAGAGCCCTTGTACGCTCGCTTCGTTCTAGCTTCTTTGTCTCCCCTCCGCAGGCTATACTCGGCTCTTAGCGCTATGCCACCGTTAAGTGCACACACCGGGAATGGATAACGCGCATTCTGCACATGTCGGCGTCAGCGTTATAAGACGCATACAAGTACTACTGGCGTACACGCGCAGACAGTGAAACACATACCCCCCCCCCCCCCCTCATAGGCCGGCCATCTGTCTCAAGGTCGGCAGACTATACAATTGCAATGGTCACTAGACAAAAGAAAAAATACTAACAACGTCAGTGACAGTGCTAATCGTACAACCTCTGAAATAGAAAAATGACTGGCAGATAATGCTTACACGCCGTGGAAGCTTAGCGGCTGGGATGCTGGCTTGCTAAGCTAGCAATCCGGGGTTTAAATCTCAGGCATGGCAGTGGCATTTTGATATGCGCGAACACACACACACACACACACACACACACACACACACACACACACACACACACACACACACACACACACACACACACACACACACACACACACACACACACACACACACACACACACACACACACACACACACACACGTACTTAGATTTAGGTGTGTGCTCAACACCACAAGATAGCTAACATGATTTGGGAGCCCTCTACTACGGCGTGCCTCATACCGTGATTTTGTCATCCAAAACCCCCAGCATGTATTAGTCATCAGCTAGTGCTTGGAAATCTTGCGCCATGTAATATTAATGGTGTCGGCTTAAATACTATCGATTGTTTAGGTTTGTCTGTTGCGCTGCAAGCGAGCAGTTGCTGTGAGGGAGCCTTATCACTCTCTTCCGACATAATCCATGGCTGGTAGCAACTTTGACGCTCTGGCAACAAAATGCTATGGTTTGACACAGCAAGGCTGAAGCTCTGTAGAATGATTTCAATGATTCATCTCGAGGTTCTTGTTGAAATTCACTTAATTATCTCGCTTATCCGCGCTAGAAAACGCGCTATAGCATCTACATGTGCTGTTCGGTATCTTTTTAAGCCAACTTTAATATATGCCAACCTCTTATAGGAAAAGAGGAGAAGGGGAGAATAAGAAGAAGTAAAAGGAGAAGAAGAAGGAAGAGAATATCACCCGTATGCTCACCCTATTTAACCCTCCACAGAGCTCGTGACACAAGGATATAAACAAAGAAGAAACATACATATTAAAGCAGTTGTCACATGCATATCGTCAGTAGCGCACAGCACGTCTACAAACGGTCGACGAGGTCATCTGATTTTGGAGACTCTAGCAATGCATACACAATATTTAACAGTAAAGCTCTTCAGTGACCCTTCATGTCTGTCGTCCCCGATTGTCCCCATTGTCTGTTGTCGTGAGACAATGGGGACAATGGGCACTACCCACTCTACTACACGATGGTGACTACGCGAAGAACATTATATAAAGCAAGATAGACAAAAAACGAAAGAAAGAAAGTCTCAGGTTGCCTAGAAGGGAAAAGCGGACCCACGCTTGCCCTCGACCCCTCTACCCACACTCTTGCCCTCAGCCGGTTGTTACATGATAGTGACGGTGATAGGGACAGTGCTAGATCATAGGCATAGTGAACTTGACACACTTCTCCCAACATCGCTGCTTACCCAGATTTCACAGGCGTAGAACTGATTTTGCCTCTTTTTTTACAGCCTGCGTTACCTATGGCCGCTGCCCAAAAATATTTTCTCTGGAGTACCAGGCGTAGCGGCTTTGATTAAAAGGGCAGGAACAAAAATGTCTAATTGCGTACAAGCTGCACGAGAGTGTCTCCTAGAAGTCGCTCCTTTTCATGAACTGACCAGGCAGCTTGATGCCAGTTATAGAGACGACGACGACGACGACGACGACGACGACGACGACGACAACAACAACAACAACAACAACAACAACAACAACAACAACAACAACAACAACAACAACAACAACAACAACGACAACAACAACAACAACAACAACAACAACAAGCAAGGTTGTTATACACGATGCCAAGTAGAAATTTGAAGACATCGTAGTGCATTCTGCGTGCAGTTTGTCGGTGAACTTTCGTCTCAAATACCGATTGTTTATTGTTTTTACGTTGTTGTAATAATATACCTTAATAAGAGAGCATGACCTTGATGAGTTGAAGTCGATAAGAGTGGTACGGTCGAACTGTTGCTGCTGAAGACAGAAAAACCAGTTGGTCCTCTGCGCTCCGTGCAGTAGGCCTACACGAATTCGACGTCCATAAATATAGATGTCGAATTCTTAGAAAACATAAACCAAGCTCTTTTCAAATGGGTTGACCGCCACAGTTGTATGGTTGTTACGGTGCTTCGTTGTTGACCAGAAATGCGTGGGTTCGATAGCGGGAGCGGTGGTCACATTTCGACGAAGGCGAAATGCTTGTCGACCGTCATGTCAGTGCTAGTTAAAGAAACATATGCGGTCGAAATTACCGAATCCCTCCACTACGGTGTGCTATATAGTCGCATCTTGGTTCTGGCACGTAAAACCCCAGTAATTGTTGTTTTCCAATGACGCACTTTGCACGGTCTTCGAGATCTGGGAGTTACCATTGCTAAGCGCTGTGTGTTTATTTTTTTTTTTTTTGTCTTCAGGCGTAAACAGCCATTCAAGGACTCATAATAGCAGATGGTCCTAATCCTGAGCATTGTGACCTACGGCGCAGCACACAGATCTTAGAGATGATGCAGTACATATGACTTACCCACGGGCTCTGCATCGCTAGCCACAAAACATGACTAACTGTTTCTTTGACTCCTCAAACGAGAGCGTTACTCCGAATTCTCCCGAAAACAAGCACCGGTATTCACCGTACAGGCGGCGTCGCCAAGCACACTGCGCGCTTTCATGCTTGTTGAACATACACGAATGCTTTCGAACATCCATCAAATGCACTACAAACGATAAAACAACACAGCAAATGGTTAGACATTACCTCGGTTTAAATGTGAATGTGGCAGATGAGCTGCTCACCGACATGGTCTATATGGTTGGCGGTAACTAAATGGGGGGCGTGGTAATGTGCAAGCACAGCGTGCAGTTATGCGTGCGAGTCCTTTCAACGAATGCCGATAGTCCCGTGGTTCATGCCGCGTGTATAGTCTAATGCGAAATGCTATCCTATGCCAATTGCACCAGGGGCGGGTCTCAGGAAACCCATTTGAAACGTACAGAGCGATATCGCAGAGTAGGGATGCCTGTCTAATCACAACGTGGAACGACGACGACCACACTGGGCCGCTCCTCTGCCGGACCGGATTACACTGGGAGTGTTGCGCGCGGGGCATCCGAGGGTGGGGGGTGTCTGGGGGGGCATCGAAGGGGTGTTCTGCGGCTTTGCCCTCTCGCGAGACGCAGTGGCATTCGATGGAGAGAAGGGAGGAGGAAGAGGCCCTATATTAGTCCGCGCCCTTCGGTCGGGCTTTCCGAAACCGTTTAGCCGAGCACCTGAAGCGGATCGCCCGCCCGACCGACACCTTTCGAGTCATTCGTTCGACGCGGCCACGCGACTCTCGCTTCGTCGGCGAGTTCAACGGTGTTTACTGACGCCGTACGGCTTGCACCAAGGGGCATCCGCTTAAAGGGTGAGTGTGTCGACCGAGTTTTCGAGCCAGCGCTCTTTCGTGTCCTGTAGTTCTGACGAAACAAGTCAATGCGATTGAAATGTTAAAAAAAAATGCAGTTAGTTTCTGAGGTTACCAAAGATGTTGGTATTTGAAATCCTTCAAATGAAACGTATATATTTCACGGATCCGAGTATGACGCTTGAAATAGTCTTCTGGACCAAGCAAAAAATAACGTTGGCTTCGATGAAAGTTGGGATGAAACCCAACTAAACGTCACTAGTAAGTACTAGTGCACTAGTAAGTATATTGAGGTCACGATCAAGGCCTCTCTGAAGGTTCATTACGAGCCTCAGTGGGCCTTCACGCGACCGGAAGAAAATATCGAATTCGGCATGCACTTTCTGTAAAAACGCTATGCTGCTCATAAACGCGCGAATTTATGGAAACAAAAAAAAAAAAGCAAAGAATGTTGCGGCACTGTACATAACTTGTTTGCGAATCGGCGTCATAGTCGTGGCCGGCGTGGTGAGCTGTCAAAATGTCACGTCCGGCTAGTGGAGTTTTTGTGTTCAGGCAATACTTTAGTGACCTGATATCCCGGTTGGTCAGTATGTCGCATCAGTTTCTTTGGTGCGATAGATCGTCGGCTCTCTACTCCTAATCGCGTCTCGGTCAAGTGCGTGCTAAAGCTGGATAAGTTTCGCCGCAGCAAGAAAAAAAAAAAACAGATTGATAATGCGATGAGCCTAATGCGAGCATCATAAAATAGCAACGACTACAACGATCATGTTTCCACATTAGAAAAGGCACCAAGCGCCATGTGCAAACCATTTTCTGTTATTTATTAAGATACGAAATTTTAGTCGTTTTCAACAATTTGTTCACCAAGCTGCTCACCAGCTTGGTGAACGAACAGATTTTGTCATGATACTTTCACTAACGAATAAGCCTAATGATAATAATTTCTGGGATTTTGCGTTCGAATACGACTAAATGATTATGAGAGCACCGTAGCGAAGAACTCTAGCAGTACACGGGCCTCGAACATTTCGTTTCCGTCGAAATGCGGCCGCGGCGGCCGGGATTCGATCCCGTGACCTTCTTGTCAGCAGCTAAGTGTCATAGCCACTAGATCACCGCAGCGAGTAATTAATAATCCCGATACCTACATAATAAACACGACCACATAATTATTTTCATTTTAGGTTTTGAAACGGACTTGGAAGTGAAGTATCGTGAAGTTTCCGCGCACATTGTGCGGCGTATAGTTCAGCGTAGCGTACTATTTCGCGGCATACTTGTCTGTACCTTACAGAGTCAATGAGCATGAATTAATTTCCCTAGTCCTCAAGGAAATACACGAAAATTAGTATAATAATGAAGGTGCGCTCGCAAATGTAAACTTGTTCAATGAAGTGAAAGAGTGCCAAGATTTCCACCTCTATGTATTTCGCGTTATAGAGACGGCTTGCCTTGCCACGGTGGTCTGGCGGCTATGGTATACTCGGCTGCTGACCCGAGGGCCGCGGCTGCTGCATTTCGATGGAGGCGAAATGTTGAGGCCCGTGTACTGTGCGATGTCAGTGCACGCTAAAGAACGCCAGATGGTCGAAATTTCCGGAGCCCTCCACTACGACGTCTCTCATAATCAGATCACGGTTTTGGGTCGTTAAACCCCCGTAATCAATCATTATAGAAACGGCTTCATTTTTCGTACGCAATCAATGCAGGGCACAGGAAAAAAAAACAACCTTTTGTTCGAGATTTTTTCTTGATTATAGTGTTAAAAGCCCAGAACTACATTTGGAAACTGGCCAACCTTTGCGAAATAAGAGATCCTTCCTCCGGCCGCCTCGTTCGCTTTCGGCAAAATAAGTGCGATAGCAGTTGCTTTGTTATTCGTTTCCGTTATGTGACGAGTGGCGAAATCTTTTCGTGCTCGCGTTCTCGTTTGGCTGACCAACCACTGGGGAGCCCTAATGATTTATCAGCACCTTGAACAGGAGCGCCCAACCAGAAAGCTCCTACGCGTACGGCGCTAAGTGGAATGGGAGAACGCTTTGGAGACGCTAATGACTTCTGTGCGGTCGTCCGGAGTGACTAATGCTAGCTTTCGACGGGTTTCGCCTAAGGACAATCATCACAGCTTCGTTTGAGTGTTCGTGTGACGATTCTTACTTTATTACTTTCTTGCTTTCTTTCTCTCTTTTATTATTATTATTATTTTTTTTTTGTGAATGCGACAGTATTGCTGCAAAAGTGAAGTGTTCTCGCAGGAATAAGCCGTCATTGAAATCGATATCCTTGAGAACTGAGAGCCGGCACATTAATGGGAGACTGCTCAAAGCAAATAGAGTCAATGACTTAACGACTCTTGCAACGTATTTCTGCAATTGATGGCTGTCTACGCCACAAATACCTGGTCATTGTTGAATTTGCCTGAATCACGTGACAGGCGAAACAGTACGCCACATTCACCGATAGTCCAGACTCGAGGTTTGAGTTTTCTGCGCTTAGCTTTTTTTTTAACCTATGAGTTTTTGTGAATTGCTGATGTTGGCTGGCACAGTTATGTGACAAGCCGATCTTGACTGAGTCTTTAGGGAGCCAGCACATTTGAATAGAACTTTGTCTCTTGAGGTTTTGTCGTTTCGTCTTGCCCCGCCATGATATCTTAGGGAAAAAGGCGTTGGAATGATGAGCCGTACGGCGTGGATTTGGCCCACGGCCACGTCGGCTGTTTTTCGATGCGGGCGAAATGCAAAAACAGCCGTGTACTTAGGTTTAGGTGCACATTAAAGGCGTACCGCAAAAAATTTTGGACATTTTCACAGCATTGCTCTAAATAAAAGCTCTAATGATTAGAACCCTAAAAAGAGCATTGTGGTGCCTCGGAACGCAATGCATACATTTTTGATTGTGTTGCCCTAGAAACCCACTTTCGCTTGCATTTCGAGAGGGTGGTGTCATAGTGACGGGCCTACGGTGTAGGGAGTCCGTCCAAGTCATGCGGGGGCAAAAAATCTTTGACGGAGCTGCAAGAACTCAGTCGCCCGCTGTCAGCTGCAAGCGGCAGACACAAACAACGACGACTTCATTGTCGTGTAACTACTGTGACAGCGATTTCGGTGACCTGTAGGCTACTGTGTTCACACGTTCATGGTACTGTCCATTGGAAGTGGCCTAGCTTGCAGATGCTGGGCGACGAAAACCTTTAGGACACATTAAAATGCCTTATACGTGTTTCGTGGCTTCGGTGTGGGGCGAGAGCGTTAACAATGCATGTCAAGGAAATTAAAAACTACCATTTTGCGCCACCCCAAGATCGTGTCAGTACTCTAAGAAAACCGAGGAGGTCCAAATGAATCTCGAACCCTTCACTACGGCGTGCCACGTGATCATGTCGGGATTTTAGCATGTAAAACTCCACAGTTTGTTATTTATTTCATCTTGTTAAGTTTTTTTATGGATTCTAATTACGACTGGCAACTACCACTGTTCAGTTCAAGTTCATGTTCTTTATTTACCACATACATAGAATTCACATAAGTGGTAGGGATGAGGGAAAAAATAAAAGCTGCATTAAAAACAGCTTGACTAGCCCCACGCCCCCAGTTCACTATGGAAGCATGGCAGTAAAAGCAAAGTACATTTCAACATCGGTGTCAAATGAGAAAAACACATAATATCCTCAGAAAAACATATTTACAACAAGTGAAATTTAAGTATAAGCATATTTAACACAGCATGCTTAAAAGAGAAGTGTTAGAGAGTGTGCGAACATTTTCAAAAGAAATTGCATATATATCAAGGAATAAGCGAAAAATTGAAGCCAGCTTCTCGCCTGTGCAATCTGAGTAAACAGCGTTGCTGGCAAGCAAGCGCCACCACCTTGCGAACGCAGATTGACTCTTCCTCTTCTTTCTTTCTTTATCTCTTTATATATAATACAATATCTCCTCGTTTCCTTCCACCTCACCTCTCTTCTCCCCCCCCCCCCCCCCTCCCACACACACACACACACTCCCTTCCAAACTTCCTTCTACAGAGCTAATGGATATGCTATAGTTTACCCTACTTTTCCTCTTCCTCATATATACACGAGTACTCCTCACCCTCTCTTCCCTCTCTCACCGCTTGCTAAACATGCTTCACCCTCTCCCCTCCTCATTTCATTCCTCCTTACCCTCATGTCACCCTTCCTAGCCCACACATCTCTTTCCCACGACCTTGCTATACTATACTAGGCATGGCTACGCTACGCTAATAGCTGATGATACCTACCCACTTTGCGTGCCTCACACACACTTTACGTAGTCGTGGGCTGAGGGCATGAGAGCAAGAGACCAAGTGCGAGCGCAAATGCCTCGCATTGGGCATTTCATGGAAGAAGGGCACGCGCACTTATTTCCCGATGGTCATTCGATGGTCATGATCAGACGCCCAGAGTGGACGTCTCCAAGGCGCTAGATTCTCTAAACAATCTCCAAAACAGTTTCCAAGGCGCTAGGTTATCCATCGCCTTCGACGAGAACTGATGCCCTGATGTTTAACATTTCGCCGTGTCTTTTGTCCGTATAGGATAAAAAAGTCAAGGTAACAAAGCGAATCAGTATAGGCCCAAACGTACGGTAATATGCATAACGAACATAATGCAGCGCACGACTGTGTTCTAAACTTTACTGACTGAGTTTACCGACAAACGTTAAGGAAATGTTCTGGTGCACATTTACGACCCCACAACTCCCTTCACAAGTACTATCGAACTTCTATTGTCCAGCGTTTGACGCTATTTTTCGCGTGCCGGCTTGCTCTAAATGACGTTATGACTTTTTGATTATCCGACTTTTTAGCGAAGTGCATGACACTTGAGCATGCCATGCAAATAACGTTGACGGGAAGTGCGCCTACCCGGAAGCTCGTTCTTCCAACGCGCTTTTGCTAGTTTACGCAATCGCAATTCGTTGTAGTTAGATAACACAGGAAGTTACCGACCAAGCAATTAACCGTATAAGCACTTAAGACATGTACCCCTGCTCAGCTCCACGAACGGGCTACACAAGTAAGACCACAGGGAACCGAGAAGGCGGACTAATAGAGGATTTTAGCTTGTCCTAGGACTTGAGCAGTCCTGAGCAGAGGAAAAAAAAAACTTACAAAACAAGATGAATATCTCTACTTTATAGTGAGGCCTGTTGACATTAAAAAAAAAAAGATAACGACACTACCGCGAGCTCTTCAGAGGATGGAGAGTAACAGCTATCCTCAAGAAGATAGATGAAGGGACAGTGAAATGATATGCGAAATGCGGATAGGTTACCAGCAAGATGTTCAGCAGGCTGCCCTGCTGCGTGCGGGAGGAGCATATATATATACAAGAACATAAGTATAAAAACGAAATAAACAGAGCAGTCAGAGTTGCCTAACCATACATAATTTCAACAAGGTGGCTTTGCTAAACCATTGACCACCGTCTGATGCGCGATCGAAGTGCTCAATCAAAAGTGGCATCCGTGTCCTGCACGCCTCTTCTTTTGATTATGGACTGTTACCAACTCGCTCAACTTTCTGTCCTTTTGAGCATCCAGATAGATAGCTTATCAATAATCGATTGCAGACGAAGTCGAGAGTGTCGCCGTTGTTGAATAATGCTCTCCTGTCTTTGCATGTATCCTGGCTTGTCTCAACCCAGGCTCGGAAAACAAACGATTCCAGCAAGATGTGGCTGCGAGCGCTGCTGGTTCTATGTGCAGCACACCTGCTGAGCGCACACGCTGGTAAGTCCCTCGGCGTGCCACTTGAGGTATTTCACTTCCGAGAGCAACGGTAGCTGTGCTTCCGCCGACAGCCTGATGGGGCGGTAATTTACCTCTTCGATCTTGTACGCCCCGCAGTGTTTTTGAAGTGAAGGCTTTCCGAGAACGGTGTAAGAATCGTCATTTCTTGGAATGCCTGGAGTGCATCTTAGCAAATAATGCGCATAACATAAAGGCCTCTAATTTCTCCGAACTGCTGACCCGAGAGCATCATGGCCGTACCTCATCTTAGAGCTTTCGAACACGTTAGGGACATGCTACAGAGAGGGCATTGGTTGCTCAGGGCACAACGGTAAGGTACTATAAGCTTTCAGTTAAAATGTAACGTCAATAAAACAAACATACGTATTCTTCATGTAGCTACGAAAAGCAAGAGAGCCAGTCAGTGTTCAGAGAGGCTTTACCTCGAAGGTGTTGTCTTCGATTGGTCATTTCCGCGTTGATCGTGTCGCGATCACGCATTTAACATAATCACGGGCACCAAAGCATCGGACAGTAAGACGGCCGTATTACGCATATGAAGATTTTGGGCAGACATGTCCGCACTATTTCGCGATATTATCGTATATTCGTATAGCAGACATATGCACAAAGCTCATATTACTAAAATTTAGGGGTGTGCGAACATTAGAAAATTTCGAATAACAAATGAAATAGCGTTCTGTTCGATTCGGTACTCGAATGCAACAGTACATATTCGAAATATCTAATATTTTTTGAACAGTTAGCGAATATTCAGCTCCGACGAGAAAACTAGAAAGGAAGGAGACGTTAGGATTGCGAGGGGTCATATATTGAATCACATGCGTTGGATTACATGCTCGTGGCAGTTCTGTTTTGAAAAATATCTTTAATAACAGAACTGCCACGAGCATGTAATCCAACGTTTTGCGGGACTATGGAGGCTATATTGACCCCCAGATTTAGACCTTTCTGCCTAAAACTGCAGTGTCGAGGCAGCGGAAATGTCATTGATTTATTGTCATCATGATATCGGTAGCTTTGTTCGCCAAGCTCTTCGCACGGAGGAAGGAATAAGCCGAGGAGAAGGTGTCACGTGTCAACCCTCAAGCCTGGTCATTAAAAATTGTAAAGGAAAGAATAGTCGCTGCTGCATGCAAGCCTACCTTAATTTTCACAACGGGGTGTTCTCTATCGGTTAAACCTGATCATAATCTTCCCTTGTCAGTGTGTACGAATATTTCTTTCGAATAAAATGTCATCGAATTTTCTGGCTGTTTCAAAAACTTTTACCCGTACTATACAAAAATTTCGAATAACGAATCGAATAGCGTTCTATTCGATTCGGCACTCGAATCAAAGTGCATATCTATTCATATTCGTAATCGATTCATTTTCATCAATTATTCATCCCTATTCGATTCGTGTTTAAGATTCACTTTTCCCAGACCACTAATAAAAAGAGGCAGAACGCAACAAAAGATAATCTTGCCTCCCGGTGTTGAAGCATTCATCACAATTCATCACATTCATCACAATCATATCTACTCTCCATGTGTGCATCCCTGGCGCATTGCAGCTCCTTCCCGCTAATCGCCGCAGCGTACTATGCTATCTACGTGATTGACTGATCTTTTGCCGCCCAAGTAAAAGCCTTTCTTCAGCTCTGTTCTCATCTACATGTATCTCTTCAGATGAAGGTTATGAAGACGATAAGAAGCCCGTGGTGTGTTACTACTACGGCGAGGCTATGTCACGGCCGAGTCCGATGGACTACCACGTCAAGGACATCCCGGGACACCTGTGCAACTACGTGACACTGGCCTTTGTTACTATCAACTCGGAGACGTTCGAGATCGAGTCGAGCATGTCGTCCTACCTCAACAACACTGGTATGTCAGCTCAAACTATTTATGCAACCTCTATGTTCTAAATGGGAACGCTAGACGGAGAGAAGAAACGGTGGCACATGCAAGTACACTTTCGTGAGAGCATGTAGCTGCATATTCAGTTAATTACAGTCGTATTATTAATTATACTACACCCACATTGAGAATTAGGTTGCTTCTGTTCACGTCCAAAAGGGTAAAATCCGTGCAGTGAAGAATGCCGAAATATATAGATAATGGAATTAACACTGGATTATGACCTTGTCGAAAGCTTCTTATCACGCACTGCTCAGATATATCTTGGCGGTTACTGCCACAGAGGCATACTACCACAAAAAGAAGTTACTACTAACAAACGCACAACTCTCCTTGAGGCACAGAAAAAAAATTCGGCTGTGTGTGCCGAATTCGTGCCGCTTGAAGGCGAAAGTGCTGAAAAACTCGCAATGCATTGAATTCCGCTCTAACTTACACACGGCGTTCGCAATGCATTGACATATTATGTGCAGCACAGTTTCGCTCCACGCAGTATCGCGTGTGGCACATATGCACGTGCCCCGGGCAGAAAAAATTGGGTAAGTGCCACACGTGATGGGGTATATTCGGTTGATGCCCCATTTGTGTGGCTCTCCGTGTTTGTTAAGGTCACTGCTCATTGAGTTACCCGGAACATTTGCCTTATGTTTATCAAGCCGGAGCACTGGTGTGGCATCACAGCGGGGCATAGCACCAAGTTTAAGTACCCGGTACCCCCAAGTGGATCGCAATTTGAAGTCACGAAAAACTTTAAGCATTCCTATAAACTACACACTCCTTCATTTACTTGTTATCGTGGTGTGCCCATTTACCGTATGAGGTGTTGCGCTGCTGACCTTGAGGATGCGGGTTCGATTGCCGACCATGGTGGCAGAACTTTGCAGGCGTGAAATGCACAATATGCAGCCGTGTACTTGGGGGCAAGATAATGAAGCCATGCGGTCGAAATCAATCTAGAGTCCTCCACCACGGCTTGTTTTATGATCATGCCGTAGTTCTGGCTCGTAAAGTCCGATGGTATTTTTGCATCCTCATATTTGCCATACTTATTACACCTGGACGCACGTTGCCGAGAGAAGTGGCACCCTAGGTAACCTGCCCTCAGGTGCCTTTCTTTAGCACAGATGACACTACTCTGAGGAAGAGAGAGACTAGGAAAAAGTATATGATGCCATCTTGAGCTGGCAGAGACTACTAGCACATCGAAGACATTTCTTATGAGTTTAGAATGCTCTTGGTCTGGTAGATTTTAGGCAGGTTCCCTCTGGGAATTCGCAGAGACCCTGCAGATTTTAAGAGACCATGGATCGAATTCACATCTCTTTCGTCAGTGCTTTTTTGTCTTTGGCCAGCGGGCATTGTTGATGATATGTCTCGCATCAGTATTCGTTAAATCTTTTCTTACGAACATTCTTTTTTAGCATAAGGTGTCTTTGTGAATACGGGCACAGAAATTTTGTTTCATCGACCTGCTATAGACCTTTTCACAGGAGGCATGGGGCACCGCCATATTGGGCTGTGCACGGCAGTAAAAAGGCTCGTGCAGTCGTTTTCGTAGCGTTTGTCTTCACGTATGGGTGCTATTTGGTAATGAAGACCTTCCAACTCGCCATAATTGCTACTACAAAACCTCGGCAGTGCTTTTTTTAGGGGGTCATGCATGTGTTACACAGCCCAGCGGTGGATACGAACTTCAGTATGAAAAAGAAAAAAGCTGTAGGATGTGCTGTGGGAAAAGTTGCAAGCGTATTCCACATAATCTTGCGTGCATTCTCGCAGGTCTGTACGAAGAGTTCACGTCAATAAAGAAGAAGTACTCGCACATAAAGACGCTCGTTTCGGTCGGAGGATGGGAATACGGACACAGCGTGTTCTCACGAATGGTTAGCCGCACTGTAAGCAGGTGAGTAAAATTAAGTGTACATTGACGATGAATTGCAGGTAGTGTTGCTTTGGCATGGCAGGGCACCTTGTGTGCTTTGCAAATCTCAAGAAGGTTCGGCACCTTTACTTTTTATTTCTTTTTGGGGAGAAGGGACAGGGAAAGCACCGCGTCACTGTGAGAGAAAGAGAGGAGAGAGAGAGAACATTTCGTAAAGACGATCAGTTTGAATCGGCGTTTGCATCGGGCCGTTTTTGATGTTGATCTACGAGCAATCGCCATAGTGTAAGACACAGCTGAATGGGTGAAACGCCTCAGCTGTCCTACGTGGAGGGAAGTGAGGATGGAAGATCCGATGGAAGTGTACTCTGATGCACTCAGGTCTTCCTCTAAAGGTCAACATAAATTGAATGATGACGCCATTGCAGAAATACTGGTTAAGCACGCACGTAGAGTTCTCCCCTTCATCCTCGGGTTACTTCTTGCAGGCGAAGGTTCGTGAAGAGCGCCGTGCGTTGGATGCGCCATTACGGCTTCGACGGTCTGGACATATCCTGGCAGTATCCAGGTACGATGGTGCGAGGAGGCAGCCACAGCGACAAGGAAAACTTTGTCCTCATCATGAAGGTGCGTGCCGACCGAACGTGCCGAAATCATATCTGTCTTGTTTCAATAGGTCTGGTCTTATAATTAGCTCGGTTTTATTATCTGGTCACCTTTCCTGGGTCCACGGTGTTGTCAACCATGTCGACTTCTGGAAATTTCTGTGAGGCCGACTGTCCCACACTCCCGACTATCAAAACGCCCGCAGATGCTGCGAACTTATAAATGTCGAATGATGTGAGCGAGCTAATTTAAATGTGTAACGCAATGAGCTCTAGGTGGATACTATCAACACCAGAACGCGCAAGCTTGGTGGAGGAAATGAAGCCATTTACCAAGTGAGGAGCTAAGGTAAACAGATGAATGGAAAGTGGAGGTTGTTGGATGTATGCTCAGCAGACTAAGCAAGTACAAAAGATTCAGCAAGTTTTAATATCTGCACTCATCTCAGGTTCACTGACAGATATGTAATTTAAAAGGGATTATCGAGGATAGACAAACATGAATCAATGCTGCTATGATGTTTACATGTTGCTATGGTATGTGTAGTGCCATGTAAAACATTGCTATGAATAATGTTTGTTTTTATTACTCTTGCCCTTGAAGGAGCTCAAGTCTGAATTCCAGAAGTACGACTTCATGCTCTCGACTACTATTCCGATTGACCCGATGCTTCTAAAGACCGGCTTCAACGTCGCAGCTCTCTCGAGGTGAGCGTCTTGAAGCATTTTATGCAATGACGTTTATGTTTACGTAAAAGGAAATTGTGCGTAAGCGCCTTGTGACACCAAATGAGGAGCTGGATGGTAACCAAACTCTATTCTTTGTAGTGAAGGTAAGAATGAAGAGCGTGGTTTGCTTTAACGAGAACAATTTCCTGAAATGTCTTTCGCTGCAAATTTTCACAAGGTTAGAGCCAATGAATGCTTTTTTAACACTAGTCGTAAGCCTCAAAAACTCGTAGTCAGTTACATTTATAAGCACTACTATTACACGCAGAGGCACATGACTGTCGGTTAAAAACAATCAGCATGTCCTGAAACCTGTTGCTTAACCCGGCTTGTCGGTGTGCAACATAATGGGCAAACACAAACAGAACTAAGACAGGAGAAAAAAAAAAAGAACGGGGACAGAACATGGGTCGTTATTTTCCAAGAGGAGTTGTCCTCCTTTGTAAGGTTTAATTTGGAGATCGTTATCATGGTCGTGTCCTTACATTTCAGTTTTATTTTCATTTTGAGGTTACGTCGTCCATGGCCTCTTCCATGAGGTAATCTGTAAAGGGATACGACGTCCGGTTTCGGACAATAAATATGGGACGATCCCGAAGTCAGTGCAGTCTAACTGAACGTCTCGCTAATTCACGTGGAATAAGTTACCGCATTTGCCTACATACCACGACGACTCGTTATCGCTGGAGTGTCGGCTATAGTACTCACTGACGTAGGCTTGAAATGGTCATATGATCCCCAGTGTTAGCTCTTTGTTGTTCTGAAACCAAGACTGCCTTCTTTAAGCCTAAATTTAATTTTTCAGCTATCTACCAATCGAGTTTCTGAACGTTTTCTTCCATTTCGATTGTCTGTTTGCGATGCACTGCAGCCAAACGGAGCCAAAGTCGCTTCTTGCCGTTTCGCTAACTTGAAATATACTTAACGTTATATACTTTGTAGGAGTGGGGATGTGTTAAATACTCTTGCACATTCATGTACCGCAGGTACGTGGACTGGTTCAACGTCTTCTCGCACGATCTCCGTGGCACGTGGACCGGCTACACCGACGTACACAGCCCGCTCAGGAGGCGCTGTTTCGACCGAGGGCAATACGCAGCTCTCAACGCGGTACGTATACATGCACCGTAGTACACGTCGTACCTGTCCTAGTCACAGTGAGCTCATTTTTCTGCCTCCATTCTACTCCCCCTCCTCCGCTTTGCACTGCTTTCTTCTTTTTGGCCGTAGACTGTTGCTCTCGCCTAGACTACAGACTCTAAGACACATAAGCGGCATCTCTGTACAGGTACACCTCTTCCAAGTTCCACGAAGAGGAGTTCGTGGAATTTGGAAACAGGAGTTCTCATGTTTCCGTTATGCTCAATAAGCAGTGATGTATACCTAGTAAGTCATGGCTCCAAAGCACGCCGTAGCGGCAGAATGTGCATTCTGAATCAGAGTTACCGAGAGATCACTAATGTCTATGTGCATAGTTTATCAGGCGCCGGAGGAATAATAATCCCACAGAAACAACAGACCTATATAGAGCACGAATTACGTTCGAAATGTTTACTTCCCTCTTGTTCATCTCGCGTACGTCTCTGCAGGAGGACGGCTTGAACCGGCTAGTGAAGCTGGGTGCACCGAAGAAGAAGCTGATGCTGGGCATCCCCTTCTACGGGCGCAGCTACACACTGCTCGACCCGCGCCGACACTCGCTCGCTGCGCCCACGCGCCGAGACGTGCACGCTGTGCCGGGGCCTTACGTCATGTCGGACGAGATACTCGCCTACTACGAGGTAAGTGCACGCGCAGTCCCTAGTGTGGCAGGTGGCATGCGCATGACGAAGTGTCCTGGCCGAGGCGAGAAAGAAGAGGCAAGGGGAGGGAATAGGCCGAAGTTCGGGCAAGATATAAACATACCTATATCGATCCCAGTAAAACCGAATAATGTGTGGGAAGTAGACATAATAAGTGTTAGGAGTCGTATCTTGCCTAATCTGCAGTTATTTCCATAGCACCGTGCTCAGCACTTGCGATTTGCTCCATGAAAAAGGACAGGTAGTGCCCAATAAAGAACGTATGACTCTTAAATGAAGTTCTACTCTTGACAATATATGTGTACCAATATTAAGAGCAAGATTAATGCAAAAGAACTGCGGCGTTGTCGCGGTCTTTCTCTTTCTTTCTCACTATAGATAGATAGATAGATAGATAGATAGATAGATAGATAGATAGATAGATAGATAGATAGATAGATAGATAGAAATACAGTGAGTGAGTGAGTGAGTGAGTGAGTGAGTGAGAGGTTTATTTGTAGGAAGGACGAGAGGGGTCAGCCTGAGCAATAGCGGTTGACGGAGGGTATTGCCTCCTAAGCACTACCGGTTGTGATAGGTGCGTTTTTGAACTGCGCAGGTTTGTATGGACATTACAATGCTCTCCTGGAGGCGTGAGTATGATGAGATCGGTCAGTGCCCTTACGCTTACCGTGGTGACCAGTGGGTCGGATACGAGGACGAGGAGAGCATCTCTGCAAAGGTACGTACTCATATGTAGTTCCTGTACTTGGTTCCCATAAAAAAAAAAAAAAAAAACAATTGCTTGACAGTGGCGAGCTCGCCTTGCTAAACATCTTCAATTAAAAAAAAGTTACGAAGTCTAATTTGTACGAAAGATATAAATACACTTCAATTACGCATGTGACTGCAAGGCAGAATGTGCTCCCGCCATGAGCTTTCCAGTTGATTGCACGTGTTGTGCATGCGTCACATTAGCTTTTCTTTTTTAAAGTGCGCCTATGATATTAAAAAAATGAACCCATAGCAACCTTTATAACTTTCTATAATCTTCAGTCACGAGGTGAAAAGCGGCCATTGAGGACATCAAAAAGGCTTTCGTTTGTTGGGGCTTCTCCTTAAAATTTTAACACTTGTTTTTACTGGAAAGCTTTAACGGAGCTGAATGGATCGTCTATGACATTGCGGGTTTGTCTCTCCGCACACAGCTCCGTTGCGCTAAAGAATACGAAGTAGAAAAGCTCCGAACCCGAACGTGGATGCGTTTTGCAAGTCATATGTAATGGATTTGCTTCCATGGATTTCCACGGTGTCATGGGGTTCTGGCTCACACTGCAGGTGCACACAGCGACCTCATCCGCTATCGCACGTACTCAGACACGCAAGCATGGCCTCTTACTCGACCCTTTTAAACTTCAGTGCGGTGGGGTTATAGGTGTATACGTGCACTTGATGCGTCACGAGTAACCCTTGTGGCCCATTGAGAGGTGTCTCACGGTCTCGTCTCTGTGCAGGTGGACTTCGTGCTTGAACAGGACTACGGAGGAGTAATGGTGTTCAACATCGACATGGACGATTTCAACGGTGTTTGTGGCGTCAAGAATCCGCTACTTAACTCTGTGTGCCGGAAGTTCAACGAAGGACGGTTGATTGACCCGCGCATAGGCTAACGTGCGACGCTAGTTGCGTGGGCCACTCGCAGTTTGTGACTGTGCGATGGCTTCGTTTCTTCGAGTGGTGGAGCGTCCGTGCGCGGTAGTCCACTATACCTTTTCAGGCGCCTCACGATGGTGTGCCGACACACTGTGATGTTTGGAAGAACATATCGTTTTTCGCTTGTGTCATCCATACCATTATATATGTGAAATGAGGGGCTTACCGTAGCACCGTAGCTTCCTAACAATAATACGGCATGCGATGGACTAACGGAGTAAACATTTCCTAGAAGCGGACGGGCTCTGCTACGTCAGCCAAAACAGAAATGGTGTGTATGTAAAGATGTAAATATTGTGAAGCAGGTCGTGTTCATTCATTGCGAGCACTGTAAGACACCACGTTATGCGTCATTCATTACCGTCAATAAATCGTCCGCGATATGTGAAATACGTCTCTGTCTATTATTCCATACACATACAAAAAAAAAAAGCAAACCAGCACATAGCCCAGATTTCACGAGCTTCAAATACGGTGTCGGTGCACAAAGGCTTGCAGAAACTTGCAGAGAACATCATCGGCAAGCTTCAGACAAACATGGTTTTATGCAACAACGCCAATTAAGCTTGGAAATGAACGCCGTAGACATAGCTGCGTAGCTGCTGTTTTACATGCTAGAGCCGCGAATTAACGCGTAATGACCACTCTTTTTCTCGTCAACAAGAACAGCTGGAAACGTCACGATTGTTTCGGACGCTTTGTGGCACATGCGCTTGGCGCCAGCTTCGAACCGTTATGCGTTCCCAAGCCTCACCCCCCCCCCCCCCCCCTTGCCCCCTCCTTCTCTTTTCCTTTTAACCCAATCCAGTACCCCGACTAACATTTATTTCTGTGGAGGACACACAGTCCACTACCATTCTACGTGGGAATTTCCGAAACCGGCCGGACAGCCTGCAACACATAAGCCCTCCTTTTCCTAGTGGGGGGCGACTTTTTACGAGCGCAGCTTTTGACAATCAGCGACGATTAATTAAATGAGCCAACCGGAACGCAGTAACGAGTGGGGTCATGGACTAAAGTCTGCACTTTAGTTCATGACTCCACTCGTTTCCTATTGCTACAGTTACGACTACTAATGCTGAACGAGCACAAAATGTCTCTACGAGCTCTGCTACACACGACGCATGTTGCCTCCGTCGTTCCGTAAACTGCAGTGCGTCCGATAAGAGTCAGGTCCACTCGTTCACTAGTATATCGTCATACGATGTTTACGTGAGAAAGAAGTACTCAAATTGTCCACAGACTGTGTAAGTCTATGTTTATAACTGTGAAAATTGCAACTGGGTGGAGCAGAACAAAGTCGTCGTGTTCCTGTGGCGTCGGTCCTCACAAGGTCGAGTCCTGCAGCTTCTCGCTGGCTTCGTCGCGCACGACGACCACCTCACTTAGCTCTGACGTCTTCTTCCTGAAGCAGACGTGATCCACCACAGCGCTCGTGAAGCAGTCACCCAGGCAGTTGTTAGTGGTCCGTGCGCGGTCACTGCGTGAGGACAAAGGTGGGTACACGAGGTGCAGATAATGCATGAGAAGGCAGGGTAACCATTGGTCATTTAGGGTGACGGACCAGTGAATCACAAAGGAAGGCAAACGAGGCATAGGGCGGCAGAAAGTTCGGTGGGCAGATCAGACATAAAAATTTGCTGAGGTAAGGTGGCCGCAGTGAGCACAGAACCGGGCTGGTTGGCGAAGTGTGGGAGAGGTCTCTGCCCTGCAGCGGGCTTAGATAGGCTGATAATAATGATGCACAAGGCGAGCACGGGAGCAGTTTACTTGAGCTCTTTCCTCATTCATACTACTCTTCATTAATGTGAGAGTGTAACTACGGACGTTCAGTATCGTATTCAACATCTCGCTACGGAAATGTTCCGGTGCATTCGATGCAGGGGTGTTTGAAATGATGCTACGCAAGCACTATTTCGGGTAATTTATGAGAATCCACTTATTTATATTGCTGATTTCTGCTATGTTAAAACTAAACACTTATTACATTTTCCCTGTCACATTACACAGATCGTTTTCTTCCCCCTTTGAGAAACATTTCCCGAGCAAAACAGAAAGCTTACTGGCAAGTGACTGGCATGCACTTCGCAGACAAAATATCACGAGGAAGTAATATATATAGACTGCAACACTGTATAGTAAATGAAAACCGCGAAAACATTATTATGCCTCACAAACGTAGTGTTTTCTTCCTCCGCTCGGCCGTTGCCCGAAGTTAATGCCCCTTTCATTGGGAGATAACTTTTGCGTGCGATGGCGCATGTACTTACAGCAACCACTCGACGGTGAAGAGGAGGCTGACGTCACTGACCGGTGCACCAATGACCGACAGCGTCATCACCATGAGGAAGAGTGCCGAACTGGGAATGGACGTTGAGGCCACGCTCACAGCTGTAGCCGAGATGCTGCGCCAGAATAAAGATTAAATTGCTCGTTGCTGATTTTTCAAAGGCGTCTCAGATGTCAGGTAGGTATATGAGTTGAAGTTGCTCTGTCTGCAAAAGAAAATCTATAAGGGAGCACAATGGCAAAAAAAAAAATATCGTTTAATCTAAAGTGGTTTACTGGACATCGCAAAGGGAGTATTCAATGTGGTCATTTCCTATCGCAGCCGTGTGTTAATAAACGCCGGACGTGGACTTTAATAGGCGGATGCAGCTTTTGTCGATCGTGTGACACAGAGCGATTAGGTGTGCTACATTCGAATCGTGCAAATAGATTTTTGCTGGTTCGCTCATTTTTATGCAGAGTGTGCGCAGTGCTAAAGCGCACTGTTTCGTAAAGTGAAATTGGATGTAATTTTCTGAACCGATTACATTACTCGATGACATTTTATTATATTGCTTTAGTTTCACCACAACCTGGGACTGTCCACTCCTACGTAGAGCAGCCGTACTGAGGCGCCATATTCTAGCAAACCATTCAATTCACTTTCTCTTCGTTTTTGATGTTGTCGTTTTTGTTGAATTAATGTAGGAGACCGATGACACGCGAGCTCACGCCCAGGAACAAAACAGAAGAAAGGGTTATCTTATAGGGCCACAAGGTGTATAGCGAATAGAAGTAATTATTATTGCATAGCTACATGGACACTGATGCGCACACTCACACGATGGCGAAGTAATCTCCGGATGCAAGGGCAATGTCGTTGAGCTGGGCGATGAAGATGCTGCAGACCGTAATGAAGACTGCCGTGCCGTTCATGTTGACGGTGACGCCGATGGGAACCACGAACCGCGTGACGCGTCTGTCGATTCCACAGTTTTCTTCCAGGCACTTCAGTGTCAGCGGCATGACGGGAGCACTGCGCACGAGTAGTGAACATGAACATTTTAATGAAAATGAACACACCCCGAAAAGAAGTACCCCGGTTTGGACAAATACGTGTGACGAACTGAAAGTTAGCAAGGCGCAAAGCACAATAACGAAAAGCATAAACACACGGGACGAAATCAATGCGTTCCTCTTTATGTCGACCTGTACATCTACTGGCTCACACTTGCCTTGGGGGAGTGGTCAAAGATGGGGTAGTTCAAAACTAAGTCTCTGTTATACGCCCACGCAGCACAGCTCCGTGTATTCGTGCTCTTCATCGTAACTTACTGCGCCGATTAACTTGCGGTGGTACATGCAGGAGTACCTACAAGCGCCAAGATGCATATCGTCAACATAAACTGAAACGTTCCATCTAAAAATGTCCTTTCTTTCCTGCGCAACGCAACGGATGTGTCACTAATACAGGCACTCTCTTAATTTATAATGTTGCACGCTTCCATGATCTGTCTGGCCAGAGAATTCCCCTTACGCAAACGAAAGACGTGCTAACACTGAAACAAGACTAGAGGAGTATACAACACGAACACCGACAACGAACTGAAGGGGAATACTGACGCGAAAAGGAGATAAGACACAAAACCTACCTGCGCATGCTTAGGAAGTGTCGCGCATTCCCACTCTAACCCAGAATGTGCTCGCAAGGGGGATCATCGAAGGATACCGTACTAGAAATAGAGTGCCTGTGTTAGTGAAACATCTGTTGCGGCGCGCAGAAAACAAAATCAACTTTAAGGTTCGTTGTTGTAATCACCACCTTGAGGACGTGCCGGTTTTTGGCTGTGATGGGCAGTGCGCTCTCAAATAATGGTTTTGCGTTTTATACAAGAAGATAAATTTTTAGCGATAAGGGTTAGTTATGAGTTAGCGCCTTTCCCGTCTTCTGTTTTTCTGCAATGTCCCGTACTTAAGCTGCGACTTTTGCTTTTTATTATTAATGAGCTAGCTCGATAAGCAGCGAATTTTGCTAAGGTACCGAATATCGGTATGCATTCGGTGGCTTAGCAAAAGCTATCGTATAAGCTGAGAACGCAGAGTGTAAACAGGAGAGATGAGGTTTTTCTTTGGGGAAATAAAAGCCACGCAGATGTGTCTCCGGGAGCGCTGAAATGTGCTCCTTGATATCACTATCGTTTAATCAGTCCTGTGATTTTACTTGTGAAAACCGCGACGTGATTATGAGCCATGCTGTAGTGGGGACGCTGGATTAGTTTCAAACACCTGGGGTTCTTTAACGTGCACCTACACCTATGTAAAAGGGTGCCTTAGGTTTTCGCCCAATCGAAATGCCATTCGGAAGTAGCGATTCCGGCTTCCTCAGTATAACCTCTCATTGATGGCAGGGACTTGCTGGATTACTACGACGGCCACAGAAGGACATAGCCCCCACCTCAGAAAAAAACCAATAAGGAGCATTCCATATTCTGGCGCCAACTATAAACTGAATCCCACGCAAACCTCAACACGTAACAGGATGCGCCCTACCGCCTGCGGACCATCATGTCCATGGTGCAGTTCCGAACCCGCACTCTACCATGCTACACTAAGCTGCGAGCTGACCACGGTAGCTCCAACTGTACCAAGAGTAATGGGTGTAATGGGTGTAATGGGCACATGAGTAATGGGTGGCTGCATCGTGCCAGTGGGATGCGGACGACCTGCTACATCTTATCGACAATGACTAGAGTGAACTAGAAATTCCAGGACACTCTAACCATGCCCTCCAGACGTGGAAAATGTCGGCGTCCCGGGCTGATTACCTGAAGACCTTCACATCAACCGTAACCATACAGCAGCACAGGAAAACAAAGTTTCTCTTTTTCGCTTAATGAGCTGGCTTCTTGCAGGCGGCTTGCTTTGTTGCAGTTGCCTTACGTTTGTTTTTCGCTTGCAGTCACGGTCGTTGCCTCGTTTACAATTATGGGATGACAGTGACGCGTGGTGCACGTACCTGGAGGCTGTGACGAAGGCGCACACTGCGACGTACGCGAGTTCTCCGAGGAACCGGAACGGGTTCTTGCGCGTCACAGCGAAGTACAGCAGGCACTCGACCACGAAGAGTTCGACTGCGAGTCCCGATAGTACGGTGGCCACGAGCAACGCCATCTGCTGGAAGAGCGTCACGATGCTCGCCACAGACAGTATGCGGGCGCAGAGTAGGCTCATCACTCCGACCGGAGTCATCCTGCGGAAGTGAGAGAAATAGAGGAAGATTAGCGAAGTGTATGGCGCAATGACCTAAATTCTCTTATACGCATTTACATATTTTTAACTGCCTTATATATGCGTTAATTTGGTGCACGGATTTTCTTAAGATAAAAAAATGGAACTCTGTGGATTTTTGAGACACCGAACGCATATCGAATACCAAATCCTTCTTTGAATAATTCTCAAATGTTGAACAGGCGTTCTTAAAATCAATGTAAATTGTTTTTCGAGTCTTCGTATTCGAAATCTCAGCATTTTGTGTAATTGTGCCTGAACTTCGGCCTAATCGCTTTTGCGAAATATGGGCCCATTCAGCGACGAAGCGCAACATCGCATTTAGGCGTCCCTCTTTTCCTTATTAAACAAAAGATGTAAAATCTCAGCGTAGTGTCTTTTTCTCTTTTGAAACAACCTAACAAAAAGGCGCGAGACGTACCACATGACTATGTAGACAATTTTCATGATAGCCGCATCCAGAGCAGAGAAGAAGTGCTTCAGTATTTCGACCGGTTGTCCGAGTGTTCCGAGAGCGCCGCCGAACACCACGCAGAAGACTATCAAGCCTGAAAAGCAAAGAAAAGATAGGAAAACGTCAGGCAAAGTTACGTTTTCAGCATGCGAATATGAAATTTTTCGAATACGAGTCCAATACTAGTATCCAGCTTCGAATATGAATCGAATATCAAAACAAACAGCAATAATATTTTATTCAACCTACAATTATACTAAAAATACACTACTAAACTATGTAAGGAAAATACATTTCTATCAGGAACACAGCGCTTAGGCTAGCTTGTCAGATCACAAGAGCGCCGTGAACTATCACAACATGCAGCAAGCGATAACAAATGCGAAAGGCTATGCTTCACATGGTCAGGCCACTGCAGTGCGTTCTGAAATGTCCTGCACAAGGAGGTCGCTGCTGATATCAGGGCAGCGCGTTTTTGTTCTAATGACAGAATTTATTGCTGGGCTAGATGGTTCGTAGTATCGAAGGAAACTGGAAAGATGCAACTCAAGGACGAGACACACAAGAACCTGTCTTCAGTGTGTTCTTCCCGCCTTTGAGTTGCGTTTGCCGGTTTTCTTCAAGACGCGCTCTGACTGTCCGTTAAAAGCGTGCAGAGCGCCAGCATAGACACACGCATGCCTCGAAAACGCTGCCGAGCACGTAGTTGAAGATACCTAACTTGATAGCGCACGGCGGCGCCTACAGGTCGCACGTGCTCGTATTTGGCCGCCACGTCGCCTCCGCGAACAACCGATGCTTACAAGCCTCGGTACCTAGAGTGCGGAAGATCGCGCATTCTCGGCAAGTGGGTGGCATATTAGATTTTTTACGATATTCGAATCGCCTCGAATATTCGAAAATTTCGAATAACTTATTTTCGAATCGAATGAGAATAGTAAATTAGGCAACGTACGACGAGTATTCCAAACACTCGAATATTCGCACACTACTGGTCAACAGTATGAATTTTGTTTTTGCGTAAGCCTACGTTAGAATAAATGGGCATACTTGCCACGATATACATGGCAATGTGCTGCGATGCTGCACAAAAGAGGTATTATAAAGTGGTTCATTTCAAGAGACATGCGAACACTCACCCAGAGAGTTCGTGCCAGTTCTTCGTGACCAGTTCCTCTTAAGAATCTCCTTCGGCGGCTCCCCTTTAATGGACATATTTTTCTTCTCGTACGATGTATAACCCTAACAACGAAGAGAAATACGTCAACGAGTCAATTACCTTCAAGTTTACGTTGCAACTTCCCTAATTGCTCAGGGGTGTAATTTCGACACTGCGTTCTTTCTTTTCTTTTTTTTTTTACTGGCATAAAGAAATGTGGTTTTGTAAATGCATGTTCTTGAATTGGCCAATAATACGGTGCTCGAAAAATTGAAGTTTCGGTGCTTTCTTCAAAGAGACGGTTGGATGCTGGAAAATTTATAATGTTCGCACTAGGTGTCATTATGAAAAAAAAAAAAGAATTGACTTTATGGCGTTCAGTATTCTCTACAACACGAATGCGCGACTGCTTGCTTCTGATGGTCCTACATACTTACTACTGCGTAATCAATATCTGAGCAAACAAAACAAAAAAGTACAAAGTACGCCACACAGCTAGTTAGAGGGGATATTCCGTCTACTTTGTCAATTGCTAAAGAAATAAGGAATGATTGTGCACTTATAAAGACAATAAATGATGCTTTGTTGCCTTGACGTGTGCAAAGTAGCGCTAACTGTATAGTTTCCAAAGAAGCATTACGTTCGCGATAGCTTTGTACATTTTGATACATTTACACCAGTGATGGAGTATCTTCAACTATTACTGAGTAACTTGGTTAACCAAGCCTGCAGAAGGGAGAAGTACTCCAATGCATTGTAAGGCTGTTCTTTTTTTTTGTTTTTAGATCAGCGACATCGCGACTAAAAATGGTTGATTACTTCGCTAATACACTCAACACGCGGCGGTACGTATATATACACCATTACTTGTAACGAGTGTGACTGGAAACGCTCACCTGTTCAACGCAGGCTTCAACCAGGTTCTCTGGAAATGCATTACTGAAAGAAAGAAGTTAGCAGTGATAGCCATAATTAATTGCGTTCAGATGGTGACTAACGGCTCGACACTGTCATAATGTATTCATAAGAGAAATACGATGAAGGGTTATTATGAGAAGGAAAATTCTTAGGAGTCGTTTCGCCTAAGACATGCAAGAACAAAAACCACGACTTCTGGCAGTCGAACTCGTAACATTAGGGTTCGAACCCGGAACCTTCGGTAATCGAAACATCACGTGAATGTAATTTGACCTGGACATGAGAGGTTAACATTCAGATACCCGGGACGCATATCCACATATCCCTGGCCAAGGAATGCGATTACGCGTCACACCTTATTTTATTATCGTTAATATATTATCGTTACTAATATCATGACCTATCATCATGCCTGTCGTTCATTCGTACCCTTCCATGCCAATTCTTACATGCACACAATGTGAAGAAGACGGCAGTTTCTTCGAATTTTTGTACTTTCCTCGTCCATGCATATTTAAAGGGCACCTTCCGATGCTCAAATAGATAGGTGAATGGGTATGTCCACTTTAGAACCCCACTGTAACTACACTTCGACTGCAAAAGGAGTCTCCTAAATGTACACTTACTAAAAGGTCACTCGACGGGATGGCATCTTCACCGCTGCTTTAATCAGCAGTTAATTGGGAGGTCATAAATGCCTGATTTCTACAAGATTCCTGTACAGCAAATCTGTTGTCACTTTTTTCTGTTTCCTCTTCGTTTTCTTTGTTCCTCTCCTCTATTTATTCCCTTTCCCGAAAGTGTGTGCAGGCGTGGTGCCTCTCTCGAAGGCAGTTGTCAGCCTGCTCTCCATATTGATATTTTTTAGTGTCTGAGTGCATATAATAATAATAATAATAATAATAATAATAATAATAATAATAATAATAATAATAATAATAATAATAATAATAATAATAATAATAATAATAATAAATGCGAGATTGATGTTAACGAAGCATGATGTTAGCTGCTACACGTATTGATGAGCAAATGACGGCATTTTCAGTGATGGTGGCTTCTCGGCTGCACTGCGCAACCACTGCCTATCCACTTTCATCTATTTGACACTGAGGAAGTTACGGTAGTTTGCTCAGCACCAAACAGATGACACTTTCCACTTCCAGCTTCTGCACAGCACTTGCCTCAAGCGAAAGTGCGTGAATTTTGGCGAAACGATACCGCTGCTACCGTACGAAATGCAACACGGAAATTCAACTCTGCAATCGCTAACGTGCTGTGGTCCATTTACGCAGTGAAATGTGGAACGGTAAGGGACAACAGACGTCGACTGAAAGCGCGGTGATTAGCTCAATGAATAAAGGAAAACAAATATGTACGCCCAATTCCCGGGCAACTGCTGAGAAAAGCTGACCGCGTTGCCGGCTCTTGCTCTCCAGAGGGTGATCCCTCGGTGGCTTCCCCTATTGCGGAACAGACCAGGGGATAACTCTTCTATGATGGGTCTGTCACGCGTGATGCTTTTGCAATTGGAAAATCTGAGCTTTTATGGCTTCAATATCCGCACGGCGATCTTTAAGGCGACGAATAAAATGAACAACCGAGTTCCCCAGACCTTCGTTATCAGCGCAACATTTCTCGCGACGCCGCCCGAACGAGCACACTTTTTGTAGCTACTAAACAATCATGCTTCTGGCGTGCTTTTTTTCCTTTTTATTTTTTTAGCGTATATCACGGGAAGCTATTAGCACAAGGAGATGGCGCCCCAGCCACTGACAAAGACTCGGGCCGGCTGGTTCAGTGGGCGATAAGCGAGCTCCGACTTTCCTACCGGTTGCCATGGCGACGAGAGTTAGTTCGTTATGCTATAATTCTACTTTTCGCTCGAATGTTGCGCCTCCTCTTCGTTGGATGCCACTACTATTATCGGTATCTCTAGGGGTGGCGGGAAGGGACTATGTGCAAGCGCTCGTAAAGACATTTGTTGCGCTGTGTACACACATAAAGGCTATCTTACACGGCGTTCATAAGCCTGCCACGCGGAAGCGGTGCGCGATCTCTTTTATGTGGCTTCGGAGTCCTGCCTTCCCTCATCTCCACACGGAAGAAACCACTGAGAACATTTGGCGAATGGAGGCGAAAAATAAAATAGTATACTTATGTTTAGAGTACACGTTAAAGAACCCCAGCTGGTCAAAATGAACCCAGAGCCCTGGACAACGGCATACCTCATAGTTATATCATGGTTTTTGGCACATGAAACACCTGCAGTTATGATTAAAACACTTGACTAAGCACATCCTTTTATAGACTATGTTAACAGAATTAAAGTAATGGACTTCTGTAGGCCGACAGTGGTTATTATGTTCCTCAGGATAATCATAACGCCGGAAAGAGTGCTATATGCTCCATCCACGTCGGCCATTGCCTAAAACGCACAAAACGGCCCTGCCACGGTGGTCTAGTGATTATGGAACTCGGCTGCTGATCCGGAGGTCGAGGGATCGAGTTTCGCCCGCAGCAGCTGCATTTTAATGCTAAGAGAGGGGGGGGGGGGGGGGTTGTTGAGGCCCATGCACTGTACCATGTCAGTGCGCGTTAAAGAACCCCTCCCCCCCCTCCCCCCCCAGCGGTTGAAATTTCCCGAGCCCTCCACTACGGGGTCTCTTATAATCATAGCTGGTTTTTGGACGTAAAACCCCAGAAATGAGAACTGTGTGATGTCAATGCACGTTAAAGAACCACAGGGGAAATTTCCGGAGCCCTTTTCTAAGGGCTCCTGGAAATTCTGTCAGAATCATTTCGTAGTTTTTGGACGGGAAACCAACCAATCAACATGCACAGAACACACGCCAGTTGCCACTTGGGATGGGTGCTAGATGCGGTACTGTGTATCTGCGTTCGGACGCACCGGCGAACCAAATCCACGCATTTCTACGTATGCAGCACACTTTTTGTCGTTCGACGGTGCCGGCTGAGCAACCTCACAGTGTGGGTCTGCTTCGACCACTTCTTCAGATCACAACCTTGATAACAGAAGGAACGCACTATCGCGTGATCGACGTGACTTATCCACAGGCCCGGCTGTGCTGCAAGGCCTAGCAAGTTAGGTTCCGTGCTACGCAGTTTTCGGAGCGGTGTTCTCGGCGCTCTTTGCAGTGCTCTTTTCTCGTTCGCTCGTCCCGCAGCCGGACTACCCTGGATCTGCTTGACACGCTGTGAAGGTTGAAGGTCACGGCTTCTTGTGCGCGCTAAGCGGTGAGCCCTGAACGTGCGGCATCGAGGCAATGAAAAGCGACGCATTGCGCCTTTCATTTTCCCAACCAAATCAAGCTGTGCCCGCACGTTTGCCTTATTGAAACGTTTGGTGCTGCGAGGACATTCCACGGATAGACACTACAAGCTGACAGTGCTTGTCTCCAAAGTGAAAACGGAAAACATGAAGAGGAGGGATTTGTATCCAATACCAGGTAAGAATCACCGAAGTATCCGGTCTTAGAAGTTCTCTGGAGCTTTCGCATCCTATCTTTCCTCCCTGTGTTCTGCTTACGCCTAACGTCAGACATATTGTTAGGAAGTGTCGATGCAACTGTGCTTGCGTCGGTAAAATTTGGTAACGCCGTTGAGAAGCGTGCACGAGTATCCTTTTTAACTAAAGACACAGACGGTGATATGCCACACCACGTGTCCGCAGATAACCTACGCACAGGCGGCTATGCTCGTAGAAGTCATAAACCTAATGGTTGAGACGTGTGGAATGGCGGTCGAATCTCTCGTTACGCGCTTTATTCCCTTATCGACAATACTGGAAGAGTGCTGATAGCCATGACACAAGCTATCTGTCTCGCTTCTGATTCGTCACATTTTCCGCTTTAGAACTAATTTGATACTCTATGAGCTCTAAACCAGGAAAATCAGCAGCAGTGGCAGTAATGCCGGGAAATTGCAGTTACCTGTTACAGAAGATGTAAAAGGCTGTTGTTTGTTTCTTTGTCCATGCATGTAAATTTCCACATATCACAGTGACTGGCAGAACACTTCACCAAAAATTTGTGTACAACTCCTCACGCCACGACACTGCGCGCTTTTCTGTATTCTACCTCCTGTTCGGCCGCCATGTCGCGCTGCCTTTTATGACTCCGTAGCCATGATATATGTACTGTCGCGTTCAGTACGTCTTGCAACACATGTAGCACCGGCAGAATGAGCTCAATATTTGTGCCGTTGACGACGAGCCCACAAGATCGCTAATACGCATGTTAAATAACGCCAATATATTTACCACAACCTCTTATATTCTGAATAACCAGGGTGACTATAATATGCCCTTTTCATTATGTTTAAAAATAAGAAGGACCCCGTTAAGCATATAATTCGATATTCGAAGGTCGTCTCACTGACCATTTAGGATAATTCAGCGTATTCTCTGCTCGAACACCATTTTAGATAAGATACGCTAATGAACTTCACGGTGTTACTTGGAAATTACAAGAAGAGAAGCTGTGCAAAACGGAGGAAGCTCTCTATACGGACGGGATGCTCACCGGACGAGATCCAAGAACGTGTCCAGTATCTGAGGCTCACCCCGGATCTCGTCTTCGACGTCGATGCCCGACTTGAGCTCGGGGCTCCCTGGGTGAATCGTTGTCACGAACACCAGTCCAATGAGGGAAGCCACTAGGCTGGTGCTTATGAAGATGGAAAGAGTCAGCAGAGCCATCTTGCCTTTAGCCTTGCCGCTCAAATTGGCGCTGCCTGTAAGAGAAGGTACAATGGCGTTGACCGAAAGCTCGGACGCACTTTCTTGACCGAAACTCGGGCTTCGGCAGTGACAAGAAAAAATATATTGAGAACCACTCCACTTTGTGAAGATGGACGACAAACGAAGCTGACCCGGCTGGCCAATGTGACGTAACCTTGAACGACTGAGAAATACACCACAAGAAATCATTGACAGCCACGCAGTTAAATGCTGTATGCCTTTGGTTCACTTAGGTTACTTTTTAGTAACGCTATTTAAGATTTGATTCGCTTGATTCGCGTTTGATTCAAATTAGTTCGCATTTATTCCACGTATTGCATCCATGATTCACCTTAATTCTCACTTGATTGGTTATATTCATATTACTTTGGACACACACACACACACACACACACACACACACACACACACACACACACACACACACACACACACACACACACACACACACACACACACACACACACACACACACACACCATTGTGTCGAGGGAAACATTAACATAAAATGATACTTTACGAGATTCGTCGAAGTTCATTAACGTGAACTTTCACCTTTAACAACACGTTCGGCGTATCTACGAGGGGACTTACCTGTGATGATGCTGGCGATCATCATGGGGAGCACAAGCATGCGCAGACACCGCATGAACACCTCGCCGGGCATGCCGAGTAGCATGATGGTGGACTCACTGAGGCTCGCGTAACGCAGACCTAGACCCAGCACCACACCGGCAACGACGCCGGCCAGCGTCAAGAGCAGAAATAGGTGCTCTTTCGCGAACTTGCGCAGCCTCTCGGTTAAGGGCATTATCCGCTCTTCTATGTGCGCTGTTTGGAAGTCTTCCACCTTCATCTTCTCGCTCTGAATGAGATGGGAAGCAGAGGGAGATTAATAACAAGCGCTTTGTTTGTAAAAAGAGGATGGTTCACAAGTCTATGTCGTGAAAGAAAAAAAATATCACAATTGCATTGAAGAACATTTATTGTAAATGTAAAGAGGTTGGGGAAGCAGGTCGGCGGTGACCCGACTGCAGGGCTCCACTGGCCTCAGCAACCCACCGTGCGTGGTCGAGGTGTGCCACTCGGGCCTCCGTTTCATCGCTGAGTTGTCAAATAAATCTCACAATGTGCTACTCTTGTTTGTGACTTCGTAGTATGCCAGGAGAATATACCGTCTCAACTTGCGGAACAAGCCTGTCGTCCAGAGATGACACGCTCAAAAAGCTTTCTTTGGGCTATCTTTTTGTCCCGGAGCCAGAGCCTTCGAGTTTCTCGCCCGCCTTTCGTCCCTTGAAAGCCGCACGCAAAGTACAGACTTAAGAGAAAGAGTGAGAGAAAAAAAGTTCACAGCATATCCACGGAGTGAATGATGATGAGTGGGCGAAGCTCCGGAGGTTCGTCGTAGATCGTGCCGAGTTCCGGATTAATTTAGTTAACGCGCACGCTACGAATACTTATGGTTCCACTACGCACAAGTGAAATCTCCCACCGGCACTTCATTGCAAGTCAAGATCCAGTGCCTATATCACTGTATCAATATGCCAATATAACTGTATCAATAATGCCCATTGTGACTTTTCTTTCTTATTATATGTTTTCTTTACCCTAGAGCTGTCCTTTTTCTTTTTTTTTTACCGATGCTGCTTTAATTAATTACTTTGCAGTGCACTTCTCCCTCATTGTGACTCTGTGCGTGGCTGCTTCTCATGCATATTGTAAAAAGAATGTGCTGCGGAAGTTCACTCTTTTTTTTGTAATGCCCCCCTTACACAATGCTTCTTTGGAGGCCTGTAAGGTATTTTAAATGCGAAGCATTTCTTAGCGAACTTCGGCGAGTTTGAGCGTATCTATCTATCTATCTATCTATCTATCTATCTATCTATCTATCTATCTATCTATCTATCTATCTATCTATCTATCTATCTATCTATCTATCTATCTATCTATCTATCTAGCCGCCTACGATTTTGTGCTCTCCTGGCCGTTTCGCTAATCGGATGTTTACGAAAATTGGCATGCCACATCATGACTACATGACGAACATAAATGACAGGTCATAACATGAAAATCATGATATGCATGTCATGAGCGGCATGATTTACATGCCACGGTCTTAGGGCTCTCCTGGCCGTTTCGCTAAGGGGATGTATGCGAAAATTGGTATGGCACAACATGACTGCCTGACGAACATAAATGGCAGGTCCTAACATGAAAATCATGATATGCATGTCATGAGTGGCATGATTTCATGCCACGGTCCTAGTGCTCTCGTACCCGTTTCGCTAATGGGATGTATGCGAAAATTGGTATGGCACAACACGACTGCCTGACGAACATAAATGGCAGGTCATAACATGAAAATCATGACATGCGTGTCATGAGCGGCATGGTTTACATGTCACAGTCTTGGTGCTCTTCTGGTCGTCTCGTTAATGGGATGTATGCAAAAATTGGTATGGCACAATATGACTACATGGCGAAAATAAATGACAGGTCATAACATGAAAATCATGATATCCATGTCATGAATGACATGATTTACATGCGACGGTCTTGATTCTCTCCTGGCCGTTTCGTTAATGGGATGTATACGAAAATTGGAATGCCACGACATGACTGCATGGCGAACATGACTGACAGGTCACAACATGAAAATCATGATATGCATGTCATAGGCGACATGACTTACATGCCACGCGTTTCGTTAACGGGATGTACACGAAAATTGGCATGCCACAAGATGACTGCATCATTAACGCAAATGACAGGTCATAACATGAAAATCATGACATTTATGTCATGAGCGACATGATTTACATGCCACGGTCTTGGTGCTCTCTTGGCCGTTTCGTTAGTGGGACGTGTAGGAAAACAGGTATGCAACAATGTGACTGCATGACGAACATAAATGACAAGTCATAACATGAAAAGCATAACATGCATGTCATGGGCGGCATGATTTACATGCCAGGCGTTTCGTTAATGGGATGTATACCAAAATTGCTATGGCACAACACGACCGCATGACGAACCTAAATGACAGGTGATAACATTAGAATCATGACACGCGTGTCATGACCAGCAGGACTTACATGCCATGGTCCTGGCGCTATTCTGCCGTTTCGTTAATGGGATGTATGGGCTCCGTCTACTGACCAGAGGGCGCTACGTAGCTCTCGTCGGACGGCTCAGTCGCGCACGGTGGAAACCGAGGCGACAGCGACGCGCGCGTTTCTTCGCTGCTTTCCGGGCGTGCTGCGAACCACACGAACGCTCGCGGCGTCGCCCTTTGGAACAGTCAACGCTGGAACAGTTTGCCGCAGGTTTGGAGCGCGCGCCTCAAGGGAAATAAAACGAAAGAAGGTGGGACGGGCGGTCGCTGCTGCTAGAGAGTTGGAGACGCGAATCGCGTTCGCGCATTTCCCTGTCACAGTCTGCCCAATTTCGCCTCTTCTCTCCGCCAGGCAGTGCATTCTGGCGCTGATGTCGCCCATGGAAAACTCGACTGCACGGAGCCTATACGAAAATTGGTTTGGCACAACACGACTGCATGACGATCATAAATGACAGGTCATAACATGAAAATCGTGACATGCATGTCATTATCGGCATGATCTACATGCCACTCGTTTCCTTAAAGCGATGTATACCAAAATTGTTATGGCACAACAAGACTGCATGACGAACGTAAATGACAAGTCATAACGTTAGAATCATGACATGCGTGTATGAGCGGCATGGTTTACATGCCACAGTCTTGATGCTCTTGTGGCCGTTTCGTTAACTTCATATGCACCAAACTCGGTATAGCGAGACAACAATGCAAATCCATTTTACGTTCCTGATGCGTGCTTCGCATTTCCTTGATTCCCACTGCACGTGGGATCTGCCAATTTTTTTAAATAAATAAATAAATAAAAATATATATGGGTGGCCGGTGAACGGTTCTCCAGCGCGAGCAGTCGGTATTTTTCACTCAAGAAACTCGCTAGAAGACGCTGCCTGCGTCAAGCTTGTCTCGCGCGGGTGAGGGCGCGTTCTCCTTCTTTGCGAGCTGGTAGCGCGTTCATCGAAGAAAGAGCGTTTCCATAGTCAACGCGCGCCTTTCGCTCTCTCTCTGTCTCTCTCTCTCTCTCACAAGACAGCAGATGGAAGAGTGAGAGAGTTCGCGCGCCGGGAGGCACGCGCCGAGGGCGCGCCTCCCACACGCGCCCTCCTAGTAGCGCGTTCCTAGTAGATAACGCGCTACTACAACGGACGGACAGACCCAAACCTTAAGGAGGTCCGCCCCTAACGCCAGGAGTATTTGGGGAGTATATGTCTGTCCCACGACAACATTTGTAATCTGGCTTGCTCGCATATCTGTCCTCGAAAACTCCGCGCTCTCGTCGCTTTGCCGTCAGGAATATGTCAGGCTAAACAACCGCACACCGTTCGTGACCGGAAAGTACCGGGCGCGCGGCGATAACGCGAGGAAAGGAGGCGAGATAGATGACGAATATAGTCGTAACACAGGATGACAGCTCAAATAAACTTCTTGTGGCTTAGAGGGCACTCTCAGGTCAAGGACGGCGAGCACGCCGTCTGCGTAACAGTATTCTTCATCTATGTGAGAGTCAACACGTTGTCTTCTCTCCAAAATCTGGTATAATAAACGCAGATGCCAACTTTGACAGATGAGTGCATGTAAAAACTTTAGTTTAAAGTGGACTTGTGCCAGTTACCCAATCGATGTCATGGTTTTTTTTTATCTGTGTGAGTTAGCTATTCGATTTACTTGCTCGTCTAATTCTTTTAGTGCAGCCAATTTTTTGTCTTTTTTGTTCCGCAGAAAATACAGAAATGAAGTGACCGAGGTGATATGTACCCCAACCTCTCTGCAGCAATCAAGTTATAACAGAACAGAATTCCTTACAGGAAAAAGGCGAGCAGCGAGTTTTCAAGAAAGGAACTCGTACTAGCGTGAAATACATATAGAGCTAGGTTTCAAGGTGCGTTTTCAAGAAAAGATTAGTTATATGCCAGGAACAATCACGTCCTGCGTTATTTGTCGTCGCTATTATTGACCTAACAACGTTAAACCTCAGTACCTGATTAGTTGCGACCATCTACGCGCACATTGCAGTAAACGGCTCTGTGTATTCGGATTTTACCGCAAGTAGTTAACCCAACGCTACTGAGTATAAGGCAAGCCAAAGGAAACATGCTGGCACACGAAAGCGCTGTGTACTCACTCTGCAAGTCTGCTTCGACAGACCACCGAAGGTTGTGGTATCGGTGGGAACGGTCGTATGGGACATGTATCTGGTGGTCAGATGGTTGACGAGTTCTTTCGACGGCAGGAGAAGTAAATTAAGCTCGGGTCTTGCAGCTTCAAGCGATCACCAACTCGGACTTCCCGCGTAAATACAGAGCGCTCCCGGTAAAGGGACTTACTCTTCGGCACAGCTGCCCGGTCGCTTGAGCACATTTGACTGGCAGCGTATCACGCAAAGAGCACCATTTTGGACGGTGTCTCGGAAACTGGTATCTAGAAGCTCACATAAGTAAACTGGCGCGTGACGTTGCGAGCACTGGTAGCACTCCTGTGATTGCTTCCTTCTGAATTTTCTCGCACAGGTACGCGTCGGAACCGTAGCCACGGATGGCGTGTACACAAACCTCCCAACTTCTTGTAAAGATACCGTGCACTTGTGGATTGCCCTGCGTAAATTGTGCTGATAGCGAATGGTCTGGCCCTCCTTGGTGAGCTTGTTTACCGTACAACCGCTTCCCAGTCTTCCTGCTAGCACGATAGCAAAGACGCCGACACCGACAGTCTGCAGCCGCAGCGCGAGTTATGCAGGTCGCGTGTCCTCTTTACCCTCGCCCAGTGGTTGCCACGCTATCTTCAGAGGCACTTGCAAGGTTAGCAGATTCAAAGCGTTCTACAGGGAACAAAGTTATGTAGTCTTCGATTGCGGAAAAAGATGACAAGTGGAAATATAGCACAATGCAGCGAAGTGACACAAAGCGATCAATAATGACGAGTTTCCTCGAGCCTCTCTGAATAGCCGGAAGGAATGAGCAAAGCGGTTGGTCCGCGTACACTTACGATGTGCTTGTAAAAATCGGCGATATGTCGACGCTTTCGAAAGGGACGCGTTCTTGAGCAAGACCGTTTTCGAAATGGCTGTCAAACGAGACCCGTTCAACTTTCCTCGCTTCATTAGGAGAAACGAAAGCGGCTGTTGTTGGCACAACCCCTTGACACGGCGAGACAATTAGTGCAGGTCAACTCAAAGTTGACGGATCACCGAACGGCCTCTTCAGAAAGCCGGTGAAAGGAGGGGAGGTTACGGAAGACCCCAGACACGTAGGCGCGCTGGCGTGTGAATTGAGCGAGTGTCTTTGTTTGTCAGTCGTATTGTCACAATGTTCCTGTAGAAATTTTCATGTCTTCGCGGTGACGGATGAGGAAGGCTTCGGCAAAGTGAATGAAATGTTCTCTCGAACAGATGGCAACACTGATGGGACCTGCTGTAGCTTGGGGTAGCAGGTCCGGTGAGTTGCTTTAAGTTCTGTGTCTGTAACAGGAAGAATAAAGGGGGCTCGATATGTATAACTATACGATGAGAGCACTCAGAAACTGAAATGGCTCGTTATAAAAAAAAATTCTGCCAGTGTCGCATGTGCCGCAGAGTGAGAAGACAGCGACGAAGGTTGACTGGCGTGCTATCGCGTATTACTAACCGGGTTCCCGCAACAGTATGTACGGGGAAAACGTTCAAGTTGTTTTTGGAGTCCTTAAAACACACACACACACACACACACACACACACACACACACACACACACACACACACACACACACACACACACACACACACGCGCGCGCACGCACGCACGCACGCACGCACGCACGCACGCACGCACGCACGCTCTATGGAGCTTTAAATTTACCAGTAATGACGTCGCCTGGCCTAACTGTGGCTGTGTAGTTTTTACTTGTGCGCTACGCAGTGCACGCTTCCCACAGTCGGTGTTTTGAAGGTTGCGGTGGATAGCGGACTGAGAAACACTGTGGAAGACCCATTGACGTCAACAGCTATAGAGGCGTTCTGGCTGCACTTGTCGTGATCGACGAACTGTTTAAATTTGAAGGCGATCTTCGTTGGTGGACAGGTGTTGCGAGAAGCCATATAACGGTGCGGGTGACGTGACCGTTGTACAATAAGTGATTGCCAACACGGCTAAGAACTATATGGTGGAACAACATTTCTTTAAGCTGGAGGTAAATAATATTGGTCGCAAGTGTTCCAGGCCTGTGGTTTAGTTTGTCTTGGGGAGCAAGATGACCTTCGCGTGCTGCCATGTTTTGGGTATGACCACGTCCATCGAGCTGGTGGTCACCTGTTCGATGAGGTATATTGTTGGGTCTCCAGCTGAGTTTATACTAAGAAAGAACATCTTTGCGGCCCCAATCGGTCCTCAGGTTTTTGCACGTTAACTCCGATGTAACATGGTTCAACGAAGACTGCAAGGCATAAAAGCTGAGTGTTAATTTGACGCAGTTGTCGGGGGTTGCTTTTCTAGGCAAATTTGCAACGTAGTGCAAACGAAAGCAAATAAAAAAGCGCTAATAAGGATGTTTTCGCAGTAAGCATGATGAACCATCCATTGCTGCACTGCAGTTGGCCTCACACTACCTGCTTGAAAAATACAAAGACTACATCCACGTGTACACGGACGGTTCTGTCACCAAAGAGACACCGACGTCAGCATTTGTCGTACCCGAGTTGCACGAGGAATACTCATGCCGTCTGGCTCATCCATCGTCTTCAATAACACAGGAGCTGGTTGCCATTTTATTAGCAGTCAATTTCATTAAATTATCGAAACCGCCACGAAAGTGTGTCGTCCTCACTTATTTCCTGGTCGCTGTCACAGGTATTGAAAGCGCCACTTCTATAAGAACTTACGCAAGCTAACAGAGCTACGACATCATGTTGTACTTTAGTGGATCCAACGTCCCCGCGGAATCGAAGGAAATGAAATGGCAGATGGGCATTGGCGAAAGCCGTTTACACCTTTTCAGAGACCCGTCTCATTTCCATTTCTGAATCCGTTATACGCCGCATCTCACGAGGACAGAAAGGGGACTTGTGCTCGCTTAACTGCATAGTTCGCAGGGAACACAAAGGATCCATCCTACACGCAATCGAAGCTAATCTTCAGTGCCAACTATACCCCCAATTCCCACGAAGCATCGACACCTTCATGCATCGTCTCCGACTTGGAATTGCTTGCACAAAGCACTTTGTATTCAAAAATCAACGTGCGTCATCTTCAACGTGTTCAATTCGGCCACGTCGACGAGGATATGTATCACCTGTTGGTTGATTGTCCCAAGCACACCGAACAGAGACAACAACTCGAACAAGAGCTGTGTTAATTAGATTCAGCTCGAACCATTTCCCTTGCAAAAATATTGGGTCAATGCCCGACAAAGATCCATAACAAGACACTGAAAGCCCATAAAAGCTTCTTCGAAGAGACTGCAGTTTGTGATAATTACTGATTGAACTACACCCTGCGCACAATTGCTGTTAATATGCGTCAGACGCGAGAAAACTCCTTTACAACGGCAATCTTTAACTCGTAGAGCGGAATACTTTATGGTTTTATTCTCCTTTTACTGTCATGTTTCAGCACCTAAGCGAAGTAGGGTAGCCGTCTCCGTAAAATGGCGACAAATACTTCACTTATTTACGCAAAAAAGGCTAACGCTTAACTTTGTTTTTTTATTATTTATTTGAGCTACCGAATTTTCGTCGAGCTTACGAGTTCGACTGTTTGCACAGAAGCTACTGCAAAACACCATGTACAACGCAACGCCTTGAAGCAGTCTCTCTTTATAACGAGCCTCTAGTCTTCCATGATGCTTAACGCTTGGAGGAGCATTCGAATTGCGTGCGTCCCTTAAAGCTGTCCCTACTTACCAAACCCAACTGGCGCTACGAGGGAGCCTTCTACTTTTACTTTTCGTAGGCGTAAACGTCAGATTTTACGCCTGAGAAAGGTTGGAAACTTGAAGTCACTTAAGTGCTCTCGATCGCTAAACGTGCTTTAGCCTTATAACTCGTTGTCCCAGCCTCAATCAGGCTATATATGGTGGGTTGCTGCCTGAAAACTCTGGGGCAGCAAAGCTACGTCATGTGTTCTTAAAGCGAAACTTTCTGTGCGTACGATTCTGTCTTTGCTTGGCGGCTGCTGTGTGCTGTCTCCGGCTGTCGGTTGCCATATCGATTCGTTTGTAGTGGGACCAACAAGTTGGTAAAACAACCGTGAACTGATGGTCTTGTCGATGCATGTTGAAAGAGTCATTTTTAAGCGCAGGGAACACACACACACACACACACACACACACACACACACACACACACACACACACACACACACACACACACACAAACCAAGAGCGCCGCACTAGGCACACCGGCGATACTCAAAACAATGAAATTTTATTTCCCCGACCATACCTGAACAAAAGCACCTGCGAGCCCGCGTCAAAAGTCACATGACACACGTAATATTGTGGAGCTAGAACACGTTACAAAAAACAAGATCAAAGTCTGTAAACGTGTAATATTTCACTTGGACATTCTTTTTTTCTCTTACACCCCCTCCCTCTTCCGGTTTTGGGGACTTCGCCTAAATCTTTAGAACTTTGTTTGTTGTACACTCATTATACGTTCCAATTTTTCTGTGGTCTTGTTAGCAGCTCACCACGATTTGAATGTATGCTGTTTTTTGTATGTTATTTTTTATAAGCATGTAACTGCGTTTGTTGTAATGACTGGTATTTCTATGATTTACGAAGTTTCTGTAAAACTTATTGTAAAAGTTATTCTTGGTACCTGTACTGTAGGAATTTTTCAGGCCAAGTATAAAAAGGGTAGAAAGCTCGCCAAGCTGTTAATAGAGCAGCTTCTTGATCCTATCCTTGTTGTTCTGTTCGCAGATTTCTAAGGAAAATGTCAAATAAGATATGCAGATATGAGCGTTAGTATGTGTGTGCCGAATGCACGCTTATAATAAGGCTTGGCGTGTGAGGGCAACATAGGAGCGTTGTCGTTGTTCATAGTGGACACGAAAGTACTTTACGGGCCTGTATGTTGCACCGCATAAAATAACCTGAGGTTGTGTGAAGCTTCGCTTCACGCGAATTTGGATGGCAAATGAACTGTAGAATTCGTTTTTTTTTTTCTCTCACCGATCTCAACACGGGACACCAGATCATATGCTACGTTGTTTCGGAAGAGAAACCACGCAGACTCCATTTGTAGTTTTCCCCTGGCCTGAGTTTTGTGTTCTTGCATATTGCCAGGCGGCCATTTATTGCACCCATTCTTGCATTTCAAATGCACACTTCTTACTTCATACTTCCACAGCAGGTGAGACAGACACGCAAAACCTTATGACAGCGACCGCGAGACACCTTGCTCGTAAGCGCTGATATTTGGCACAGTTTATTGTAGTGTACAACTTCTGGAAACTAAAAGAGTGAGAGACAAATTCATTCATGGCTTTGCGTCAGAGCAATCCACAGGAAAACTGCTACTTGAATGTACTAAACCACACACAGTGTTAGGCAATAATGTGCGCTTTTGTTAAAGCGATGTGGGAATTGCTTGTGCAGGGAACTGTTGGCGCATAAATAATGGAAGGGACCGGATCGTACTGAATCTGGAATGAGGGGGGGCGCAGGGGACACCGTTGATCCATTCTCTTTCCTGAGTTGGAGATGACGGCATTGACAGCTTTTGTAGTGTCGTATGCTTGTGTAACATCACCGTACAGCTGTCAATGCCTAGTGGTGACAGAAAAAAAAAAAGCACAGATGGGCATACACACTGAAACCTGAATACAACAAACCCGAAAAAAAAATCGAATAATTATAACAAACAAACATCGCGCATAACAGATTGATAATTTATTGTCCAATCATAGAACTTAGGGATTCGGATGACATTGTCATTCATTGCAGCGGACACCACGTTCGAAAGAACTTTTCCTTTACTGCCCGTAGGCCTAATTTGTGTGGTTGACATGTGCTAGTAACGTGCTGCCTACAGTGAGGCATGTAGAGTGGAGCAGGCATGCTCCATCTCGCAAACAGAGAATGCCAGTCATAGCGACATTGAGAAGCGATTTAAGACAAGTGCAAGAAATTAGTGCCTCAGTACGTGTACTTTTGTTCTCAACAAATTGAAAATATCGCGTGCTTGATTTCTCATTTGTACATAACTAATCGGTACAGAACAAAAGGATGAGTAAAATTGTGATTAATTTCGTTACAGGTGAGTTTAGCTATATCAAATAACGTTACACGTTGAACTAACCTTTAATTTTATAGACTTGAGGCTGCTTGTTGAACAGGCCGGACAGCACGGGTAAGGTGGAACTCGAAAATTGGTGCCAAAAGGTAGCGGCTGTCGTCCACAGCGCTTGCTCGCAAATCCATACACCCACGAAAACAAAAATACTGTACTCTTCTAGAGGATTACACGTGGAACGACTAGAACACTCGAACGTAACAAGAACGACAGAAAGTTCACTCACTTTACAAGGAAATCTTGATTGTAGGTGTTTAAATGCGAACAATAATGCCTGACGCCGGGAGCATAGAGTAACGTTCAATCATACCGACTCGTTGTTCACGTTGAGGATAACATAAGCTTAAGCGCTAATTTTAGAAACCCATGTTTTTGGTGCCTTACGGTGGCATCGAACAGGAAAGCAGCGCTCCCTATAGGCGCGTGTGGGTGCCGTTCGGTAAGCCTTCAAATTTTGTTTCTGAACAAGCACTTATAGTAAACAGCTAGTTGTCTTACGTTGGGACCTTGTGTACGCATCACTTTCCCAAAAGGGGAGCGTATGTTTCCTCATTTTGGCGGGTCATTGGTAACTATGCGAAGAACGTATGACGCACACTGGTTGTTCCGTAGGTTGGCCGCAACATCGCACGTTATTAATCACCGATTGAAGACAGTGTGTACGAAAGCCCTGTCCTTACGGACTGGCTTATCTTTTCTGTACGTCACAAAGCAACCTGGTACTGCCGAGATTCGCTGCAAAGGAGAGCTCGGTCTCAGCCTTGACCTCCTGCGGTTTGATAGCGCATGCTGCAGTGTGAATAAGTAAGGTGACGTTCTTGCGTTCATTCGAACCGAACGCACTTGCTGCGTCTGTGAATCTATAGACTGCGACCGTATAATTACTTTCATCTCGGCTTATTCAAGCCCGTTTTCAGAAACCTACCTTATCCTTACCTCTTGTTTTCATTATCTTCCCCGTGCCCTTATCATGCTTCGTGAGCAAAGTAGTCCAGTATCTACAAACAGTTCTTACGTTAGTCCTTTAATACGTCTTTACGTTAGCCCTTACGTTAGGCCATTAATGCGTCTTGATGGCACCAGGGCGATAAAGAAAAGACGCGATAAGGTTGGTTTGTGAATACGAGCCTCATCCAGCGCGAAGAGTGCGTGCGATAATGCGTATATATGGGCTAGCTCTGCGGGATAGTGAGGTTGAAGGCCGGGGGGTTTCGTTAACGTCATCTCGGCGGTGAAGTAGAACCCGTTAAAACACGTCGGCAATGTGATGCGCAGAGTTGGTGCTGATGTATTGATCTTGCAGTGTGCGTTGAGAGGACTTTGTTGCACTGCGGTACGCGTTTTTCCTTCGTAGTACCGCTCACGAATGAGAATCGTTGTGCGTATATATAACTTCTTGGTGCGGTTTCGATCAAAGCGTCGAGTCTCGAAGCTTCTCGGCCGCCCCGTCGTCAGCGGCGACAATGACAACCTCGCTGAGCTCGGATGGCTTGTTCCGGAAGCATATGTGGTCCACGAGGGCGCTTGCGAAGCAGTCGCCTAAGCAGTTGTTGGTTGTTCGCGCGCGGTCACTGCACAAAAAGAATAAATCGAAGTCATGTTAAATGAAAAAAATACCTTTTTGATTAGTCATGATAAACAGAGAGCATACATGGAAGTAGCCGCACCGCAGGCGGTAATGGGTGGTCTAATGTTCTATGGAGCACCAGAGGAAGGAACACTGCACCGTAAAATACAAGATTGCATAAAGAGAGCAGAAAAATGCTAAAGTTAACAAATTTCCGAACTGTAAGTAAGAGTTAAGCTTTCTAGTGAGTAGACCATAGCGATTAGAATACAGCAGTGCAAACCAAGGATTATTTCTTGAGTTCGTTCCAGCGCTCATCGCGACGAAGACAGATGGAGACGCGGAGCATTGCCGGACGTTACGTTGTCTGAACAAAAGTACGAGATCTCTTCTGCTTATTTCTCCGTTCGTTCACAATGCCGTAATGTTGTCCCCCTGAAAGAGGCCTTATCTTTCTCTGTAAGTATAGTAGCAGACCTGTGGGAAAGACGCATACGAAAGTACCTAGCGGTCCTGCTGGTCCTGCGTTTTCGTTGTTCTTGCCTTTCACACACTGTTGCAAAATGTGGTGCCACAAGTAGCCACTTGGCCTCCTCCGCGATTTACTATTCAAGAGTGTCCACTACACCGTTCGCTTTACTGACAGTGTTAAAGCTTGGGGTCGTCACCGCTTCCGAGGGAGGTCCACAGATGATACGCGTGGCAAATCCGGCTGCAAATCCGTGGCAAATCCGGCATACAAATCCGGCTGCTAAAAACGAGGCTAATTCCGACCACTTCTGGTGAAGTTTTAAACCGGCAACAGTCATGTCACCATGCAAAGTGCGCTTAGACTGGACAAGTGTCAAGCCAGCCTGCTACCCCATTATCTCACACTAGCTGGGATATTGTTACAGAACCGCTTGTTACAGAACTGCTTCACTCGTAGAGACAGGCGGCTTAGTACTCACAGTAGCCACTCGACTGTGAACAGGAGGCTGACATCGCTGACTGGAGCGCCAATGACTGACAGCGTCATCACCATGAGGAACAGTGCCGCGCTGGGAACCGATGTCGCTGCCACGCTCACTGCTGTCGCCGTGATCCTGCGTTAAAGTCAAGATGGTCACGCCACTTAGTGGGTTAAACAAGTTAAACTATCCATATGTTTTGACTAATGCCCATCCTTTGAAAACTCTACCGTCGCTAATTTTAACTTCATAGGCATGTTAATAGAAGAGAAAATGAAGCTCAGAGTTTTAATTTGAAATTTCGCGCAGAAATACGCTTTGAAATCGCGGATTTCAAAGCGTATTTATCTTCATGATTTGACCACAGTGGTTCAAAGAAATTTCCTGAAATTTCGTAGGTTATTTCTCCAGCCCCTTTAGGGGACAGTGAATTTCATTTTTACCGGCTGAGAGCTCTGCAGGCCGCAGTAAATGCCGCCATTGACGTCACCGCTAGTTGAACGCCGTCTGCATATTATTTTTGCGCGTTTTCTAGCTTAGCGAGCGTGCTCACCACAACTCAGTCATGCAGCCCCTTTTCGCATTAAACTCTTAAAGGCCGCGATTTCCTAGTCGAGTGCTATAGAGCACCGAAGTCGTGAACGTAAGGGAACGTAAGAGTTGGCCTCAGTGGCCAACTGCACTCGTTCTGTGCGCAGAAGGTTCTTGCCTTGGTTCTTCTTTTTCACTCTGCCGTATCCATTAACTTACACGCAGTCTAGGCTAGCAAATCAGACGCTACACCGCCACGGTGGTCTAGTGGCTATAACACTGGACTGCTGATCCGAAGGTCGGGGGATCGAATCCCGGCAGCGGCGGCTGCATTTAGATAGAGGCGAAATCGATGGACGCTAGTTTCGTTACGCTTCCTGCCTTTAGACTCCTTGCATTCTCGCGGTCTCTCGTAGATTTATTCGACCGAAATGATCATGAAGGAGGGTAAAGGTTTAAGGGGAGGGGGGGATCGACCTGGTAGGTTTCTGTACTAAACGTGTCTCCCTAAATTCGTTCCCAAGGAGCAGCGACTCACAGGACAGCGAAGTAGTCTCCCGACGAGATGGCGATGTCGTTGAGCTGCGCGATGAAGATGCTGCACACTGTGATGAAGAGTGCCGTGCCGTTCATGTTGACCGTGACGCCGACGGGAACCACAAACCTCGTGACGCGCTTGTCGAGCCCGCAGTTCTCTTCCAGGCACTTGAGCGTCAGCGGCATCACGGGTGCACTGCGCATGCGTGTCGTACACAAAGTGGATAGTCAACCCCACTTCGAATATCCGTTATGGTAGTCGCTGCCGTAGAATCGCTCAACGTGTGAGATGGTGCGGTAGCGGCAGCTACTGTGGCGTACGCTTTTTCACCCAGACAAGCACTGCAGAAGTTTATTTTTATAGTCAAGCTCGAACGTTTGGCTGTACGCGTCATACTTCAAGGAAAACGATATTTTGCTTTTAAAACGGAATAACTATCCTAAAGCAAGAGCATTAAGAGAAGCGCTTTCCCTCTTCAGCAATCCGGAACTCTCTCGATATTTTGCGGCAGATCTTATCCCTCCGTAATGTCCAAGACACGTGCGTAGTTCCTTATTGTTGTGGCGTACTTTTACAACTTCATCAAATTGCTCTACAGCATTGTCAGGCAACTATTCCGGAATGATGCAAGCGCTATGCCCCGAAAGAATGCACTTGTTCGTTTGCGCGCTCTTTGTTCACCCCACCTTCGTTTCTCTAAAGAAATAATGTGCTGCACTGTGCGGAAACCATCCTAACCACGAGAAAGGCAGACAAAATGAAACGAATTTGCCCGAAGTGCTCCCGACAAGCGGTTTTTCTAGATTGTAAAGAACAGCAACGGCCAAGAAAACTTAAGCCCGCAAGAATCGCTACACCGTATATAGTCCTACGCAAACGTAGACCACCAATACCCGCCCACCAATTTAGGTAGACGTAGACCACCAGTTGCTGTTATTCAGGTGTCTAAGAAGGCGCTTCAATTAATCCCGGTGCGTGGTTCGTGTTGACCTACCTGGCGGCCGTGACGAAGGCGCACAACCCGACGTACGCCAGCTCGCCGAGAAACTTGAACGGGTTCTTCCGCGTCACCAAGAAGTACAACAGACACTCGACCACGAAGAGCTCGACGGCCAGACCCGACAGCACGGTGGCGACGAGCAGCGCCATCTGATGGAACAGTGCCACGATGCTACCCACGGAGAGGATGCGCGCGCACAGCAGGCTCATCACTCCCACGGGTGTCATCCTGAGGGATGGATGGACGCAACACAGTTAAGACGAAAGAAGAAGAAATGACATTCCCCTTAGTTCATGAAAACAGACATTAAATTCACCTTACTTTACCCTAATTCATATTATTTGATCTTTAATACGCTTTCGTTCACTTTACCTAGTCTATTGTTAAGTATAATTCACATTGATTAATCTTAGTTCATTTCGATTTGTGTTTAATTCGTGTTAAATCGCTGTACTTCATATCTAATTCATGTTAATTTGCTTTAATTATGGCTAATTCAGCATAGTCACTTCATTCACCTTTCATTGGCAGTATTTCACTTCATTTCGTCCTTTATTCACGTTAATCTACGCCAATTCACCTTGATTATCACGTGTAATCCCTTGGCTTGATCTTAACTATGACCTATGACTTTTGGTACCATTCGTGTTGCAGCCGCTGACGCCTGATTAAAGAAAAAGAAAAGACTCGTAAGCCATACGAGGTTTTCACCTTAACAACGCAGGGAACAATTTCGATTGCGAATGCACGCGAAGCTAACCAGATGAATCCTGGGTTCCTGCGTGCAAAAACCACGATATTATTACACGAGACACACGAGACAGTGAGGTACCAAGGTACTATAAGACAGCTACCAGATTCAGCCGAGTTGATGGAGATCTTGAACGTAGATCTAAACTTTATGCACTGATATTTTTGCACTCCTTCAATATGCAGCCGCTGTGCTCGAGAATGAAGTCACACCTACGAGCTCAGTTAAGTATACTTTAGTCTCTGAAATACCAGTGTAGATGGTCCTGAATGCTAGTCTGCAAACTCATTGAAGGTTAGAAATGAAGAACTGGTCAGCAGTCGTGCCTGAGAAGCACGCCCCCCGGGCTATAGCCGTTGCGTTCGGATTAATTAAGCAAGGTGTTGAAACAACCAGGCTAAAATTGAAACGGGTAAACTGTAAAAACGGAAGCTTAAGTGGTTAGAGAGACGCCCACAGGAAAAATGTACTTTCTTTCTCCTTTGTCCCTTTACCATGCTCAGAAATTTGACATAGAGCGACGGTAGGCGTATGCAACATAGCACGGGCGAAAAAGTCGGCTGCGTGGCAATGCAAGCGAAATATGCACGCGGTAGAGTAGCCTATGAGAAAATGAGACTTGCAGTTTAGTAACACATGTTGCTGGGCTAGTTGGTTCGCACTGGGCAAAAAGGACGCAACGCAGGCAGAAGAAACCTGTCCTGCTCTTTTTGTTCCTATCCTGTCTCTCTTGCGTCTTTACATTTTTGCACAGACTTGTAATTAACATGTCTGTCGTAGTAACACGGCATTCGAGGCAGGCATGAAACGGCACACAGAACGTCGCTTCAGAAATCTCACCAGTGTCAAAGACTGTGTTGTACTGAAGACGCTCACGGACAAGCAGAAGTGTGACTGCATAAATGAGTACGTACTGCATGTTCGTGCTATACGGGCAATGTTTCCACACGAGGGAATAGCCAAGAATATTAGTCGGCACTCCAAGACAATACGGTTACTGTCCATAGTGTGACTCACCACATGACGAGAAAGACGAGCTTCATAATGACCACGTCCAGTGCGCCGAAGAACTGCTTCAGGATTTCAACTGGCTGGCCGAGTGTGCCTAATGCGCCGCCGAAGACGACGCAGAATACGATTAGGCCTGCGAAGCAGAGATAACGGTTATCGCGCTTGCAGAACGCAGCTTGTGCAGTTAGGCGGAACAATGCACGCTTCACCGTGCATTTAATAATTTCGGTAACAACTCTCGTGTTTAGGCCACGTGCTCTCACGCAGTGGATCTAGGGGAGGAAGCAGCTTTCCGGCTTAATGAAACACCAGCACCAGTGGCGAAGCAAGGGGTGGGGGGGGGGGGTCGGTTTCAGAGCGTTCCCGAAAGTTTTCCAAGTGGTGCAAAGCCCCTCTTTCGACCTGTTTTTTCCCCCATCACGCTATTTGCATACCGCATCGATGCGCTGAAGCGTAAACACAAAAATAAGAAGATTGTTGGTTTACTGAGAACAAAGAGACTCCTTTCCTATACTTCCTGTATACATCAGGATGTGGTGGTGGTGAACGGAGAATTTAGCGTAACGTCCAGCTTGTAGAGGAACCCACAGAAGTTACGTGCGTTGCCGCGACCTTATTTTAATACCGCTCTTTTTCCTCGCCCCCAACAATTCTACTTCAGATTTCAAGCAGTGAACCTTATTATTTTCTTTCAGTAACTATTCATTAACGTTCTGGTATATTTCCGTTCTCTCTCGTACCGGTGATCTTTATTTATTTGTTGTGACAGGTTAAATGTTCTTAACAGATCAAGTCGTCGAAATCCTGTGCATACCTGAATTTTAATGAAGATATTACAGCGAATGAATCAGGTTGCCCTCCGGCTTTTTTTAAAGCGCAGAAATGGATCGGCGATGGTCTTCTTTCTGTATTTATTTTTTTGGCGGCGTATAACACTAACGCCACTGAGCAGCAGTCATCGTAACCGCAGCAAAAACGTCACACACCGCGTCGAAAGGAATTGGGCAGGCATAAAACGAAAGTAAAGCATGTGATCGCACAGCTAACCTCGTATGCGCACAATGAAGGTCAGTTATGCGGCAGAATTCAAAGCCACTTTACATAAAGAGTTGACATAATATACAAAACTCCTGATGTAGTGAGGAGAAACCAGCAAGATGTACAGCTTATATAGAGACCGCCTTCATTTTTCTGACAATACTCCAAGAGCTGCAGTGCTTGCGGCTGATCAAAACAACAGTAGCAGCAGCTAATTTCCGATACGCACCCATTTATTAAATGTAACCACGTCCTGATCGAGCTGCGTTCATGCGACAAGAAATAAACGAGTAGCGCGAACAGTAGGAATATAAAGAGTGGCTTAAAGGGGCCCTGCAAAACGCTTTTAACCTACCCAGAAAACGGCCCCGAACGCTCGTAGAGGCTACTGTCAACATATGAGCGAAGTATTATTGCATTGCATACAACACGCAATTTGCTATTCGGTTTCAAACACAGCTGGAAAGCGTCCGCTCTTCTCTCAACGAATGACGTCATTGACGGCACAGCCTAGCTCGCTTGACTCTTTCTCTCTTTTTTTTTTTTTGTTGCTCTGCAAGAGAAGTACGCACATTTTCTTTATTTGTGGTAGTCAAGACGAACAAATAAAGCGTAGCAGCCGATTTCTCCGCCATCATGCAATCATGCAGTGCTATTTCTACCTCAAGTGACTTAGTCGGTGACTCATGTGACGTCATATGTTGAAAGAAGAGTGGGCGCTTTCCAGCTGTGTTTGAAACCAAATTGCGAATTGCCTGGTGTGTGCAGTGCAATTATAGTTGGCTCACGTATTCATGGGGGCACCCCCACGACTGATCGGCAACGTTTTATGACTTTGTTCAAAAAGTGTTGCAGGGCTCCTTTAGGATGCACTGGGTCAGCTAGTTGGTCAGCCGTGACAGGGCACGACGGCGCACGTCGAAACACGGCTGACACGGAAGAGGAGACATGCAAACGAGCTGTGCTTGTCTGTTCAACAACACCACTCGCTTTTGTTTACTCTACAGTTTCTACTACATTTAGATGTGCGCTTTCATATGCTGTCACATTCCATCAGGAATTAAGGGCTGACTTACTGCTCCCACTGGGGTAAACAATGCGATGAGAAGCAAGGTTTAAGAAAAAATACGACGAAGAATGCGGAACCTTTTCAGATCTCTCAGACTGTGTCTCTAGGGGCCGTAGAAGCGGAGCAACATGGTCGTGAAAATGTCTTGATTGTAGACTGTCTAAGAGCCGCGTTCATAAACATTCCTTATATTCATCGCTTGCTTTCCTTATCTTCTCTTTGCCTTATCATGCTTCACGAACGAATTAGTCCAGTATCTACAAACAAGCCTGGTCTTTCACACTGCTTGCCATTTTGACCACCTTAACGCACCTGAATGTCACAGGAGCGATAAGGATGTGGTAGGTTCATGAACCTACCATGCTCTTATCGCTTGTTTTCCTTATCTTCCCTTTGTCCTTATCATGTTCCACGAACGAATGAGTTCAGTATCTACAAACAAGCCTGGTCTTTCGCACTGGTTGCCATTTCGGCCACCTTAAAGCACCTTAATGTTGGAGGAGCGATAAGGATGTGGTAGGTTCATGAACCTATCCATGCTCTTATCGCATTATCAACCATTTAGACATTCTTTTCTCCTCACAAGGGGCGATAATTCAGTTGCCGGCCAAGCTCTGCGCAAAGATATTTTCTCCACAGAGAGTGCTTACAAAGGGAAGTAAGAAACTAGATAACTGTGCCTCTGGTACCAACCGGTAAAGCTGGCATGCACGCGGAACAGTTTGCGCCAATGCGAGATGCAACAAAGAGGAGAGAGCTTGCTCACCCAAGGAGTTCGTCCCGCTTCTACGTGACCAGGTCCTCTTCGAGATTTCTTTCGTCGGCTCTCCTCTTAATGAAACATTTTTCTTCTCAAACGATGTGTAACCCTGGTGGAGAGAAAAAGTTGGAAACGAATAAATGGTCCCCTAGGCGTTCTTCTCCGCGGCTCTCATGCGTAGTTGCATTTCACAATCCTAATCACGTAGGTACTTTGTGATAACGATTTAGTTCATATGCTTGCACACGTTTTAGCATGCAGGAAATTACAGGCGTATCACGCTTCCGACTGCGCACGAGCGATATTCGGTTTATGCGTATACGTCTTGGTTATGTGCAAAGCCGCATTACAACGGTTAGATCGTGTAACGAAGGAGCGCACGAATATACGATATGCGCCGTTGACTTCGTGACTTAATTGCTCCGGGATAATTATAACATGTAATACTTGTGTCGACGTTGTGTTATATCCGCAAGAAGGGAATTGTTCAACATAGAATACGCGTTGAGTAATAATATCGGTGACCAGTAAAAATCGAGGAATACAGCGTCAGTGGTCGTTGTAGTATCAAAGCAAGACGGCCAGTCAACATAAACACTGCTCGCTTTCGAGACGAATACTACTGCAGACAATTACACGTTGTATATTGAATAAGAATGCTGATGATGGCAATGAATTTTAAGGTGGCGGGGTGAACTTCGTGGTACAGAGCATTATTATGGCTGATGAAATCTCAAGACACTATGAAATGGTGCAGTGTCCTTGCAGCGATGAATTACGGCATGTGGTAACTGTTCTCATCTCAAACCATTCGACATCAAGCTTTGCAGAACCAGAGTTATGTAAAGTGAACTTGCACAAAGTTCTCGGGCGAAATTAAAAAAAAGATATGGCATTAAGAAATGATTAGCGTTATAGTTAATTTTCTTTGTGTGTCCCGGGACACTACGTGAGAGCCGAATGATGCAACGTTACGCAAACATTGCACTACGCTATAGTGTGTTAGACAAAGATAATTTTTACACTCACTGAAATAATAAAGGAAAGCAAACATTACATTCACCATACATGGCACATTTTAACGGAATTTTTGAGAGGGAGTACTCGATATAAGCGCACTATTATGAACCGCCGGCAGAGCGCCTTAAGAAAGGGTATTTCAGGTGCGGCTAGACAGGTATATATAAAGCATCAGATAATCACCTGCTCAACGCAAGCCTCTACGAGGTTTTCGGGAAATGCATTTCTGAAAAAAGGCAGCAGCAAGAAGCCAATGTTAGTCAGCACGCCCAAGCGATTACGAAGAATAAAATACCGAGAGCATTGCCGTAGCTTTCGCGGCGCTACACGCTCGTCCAGGAACATCCAGGAAGGTACAGGGGGTACAGAAGAAGTACAAGCAACAGAAACCAGAAAACAATAACAGGCAATTTTGACATCCAAGAAACGTCACGCTAAATAGTACTGCCGACTCTGAAGAGACAGTAAAGTGAAATTTTTTTTTTCTTATTCGTAAATATTTTTTTCACAATACCAGAAGCACCTATCTCCCAAGGAATGGACTCACTGGTAAACTAGGAAACGCGCAAGAAGAAAATCAAGGTGGCGACACTGTTACTAGATTCCGTCTTTAATGTCCCCTGACGTAATAGATTTTGACAGCTTCTTTAAAGGCCTACGTAATTATTGGCGAAAGTGATGTATATTGCGCTCTAAGGAGGCCAGAGACTCGAGATGGCGTCTTTTAGAAAATTTTATCGATCGATTCCTGGGGTTTTACGTCTCAGACACACAAAATGTTTGAAAGACACCGTAGTGGAGGTCTCCGGATATTTCGACCACCTGGCGTTCGACACGCACTTACATCGCACCGAACGCGGGCGTCAACATTTCGCCTCCATCAAAACGCAGCAGCAGCGGCCGGGATTCGATCCCGCGACCTTCGCATCAGCGGCCGAGTGCCCTAGCCCCTAGACCATTGTGGTGGGTGAAAAGTTTGAGACAACGTTACCAGAATATGACAAAAACAGAGGATGGCGTTCGTGACGTCCTGCGCTCTAAGTTTCGGCAAGAAATTCAAGAAATGAAACTTTGAGCTATTATTTTCTCTGCCAATGTTGATCATAAGATGAAAATAAATGACACCGCGATTCACGAAAAAATATGTGTAATCTTAAACCACTTCAGTGTTTCACTTTCGCGTCCCTTCAAAGCGCAAACTTTACCACAAAGCAAACGGCCGAGCAATTTCGTCTTTCTGAGACCAAACTGATGAGAGAGGATGTCGTCTGCGACATAATCCATAGCGAATTTCAGTGAAACGAGATTACAGTACCAGTCCCTTTTCGCATGCTAAGACGACTTGATGGTGGACCCCATTCCCCATCGCCATATTCTGTGAAGCGGGTTGCGTTAGTTTAGCTATAAATTCGCTTGACGTCACGTCAGCGTTATCGTTAATCACGATGTAAATGACAAGACGGTCAATGTTATTGATGTCATGATCTACCAGTCATGGTATATTCATAAATTCAAACCCAGCCACGAGAATCTTGATATATACCAAGTAAACGAAAAGCAAGTTTCCGATTTTTTTTTTTTTTGCGTGATATATGTTGACGGACGGAAAGCCGAATCTTGCGCTTCATAAGGCACTTGAGGTTTTCGGCTAAAAATACACGCTCCTTTGCTGTATATCTGAATTGAGCGAAATACCTGCACATAAAATCTTGCTATAGCATATAAAATTTAATCAAGCTTCTTTGTATCAAGCTAACAAATTCCAAGACAAGGACGAACCCTACGCGATGGTCCGAGCATACGCTATAAACACCCATAACGGCGCACTATCCTGGATTGACGACTGGACTGTGGAATGACGCTAAGAAGGTTTTAAACGAATACGCTCATGTTTCGTTCGGAACTGCATAGATTGCGTAAAAATTTACTCGTTTACTACTCTGGTGCGTGCCGAGGCATCACCAAGCGATAACCTCTTCGCTCAGCGGCCTCCTCCTTTTTCTTTCTTTTTTTTTTTTGTAAGGAGAAAGCGATAAAGCTCCAACTTTGGATATACCGCAGCCTCTGAGAGCCAATGATGTCATCGTCGAAATAGTGCGAGGTCAGATCTGCGCCTCTTACATTACAGAATTAAGAACATATTTACAGAGAAATGATAGCGAGTTATGCAGACGAGGCATTCAATCTAAGAAATGTAGTAGTATAACAGTCACATCTATTTTTTTTTTTTTGCGAGCTACAACAACACGAAAGACACTAATATTGCCGCTTTCGTGCTGTGACAGCTGACTGCGATAGGTCGCAGTAGTTATTACTTATATTCTTTCTTTTTTTGTCGTAATTTCCACTACACAGAAGACACATAGGGCTGAATGCTAAGCTGTAATGATGCATACTGAAGTTATATTTGTGACAGTCGGTTCATAGATCCTGCGAAACGTCTAACTGCGCGAAAAAGACGAGACGTAAGAATACACTGCGCTTTTTGTGTGTGTGTGTTTGTGTGTGTGTGTGTCAACGTAAGGCACGCGGCATAGCAAGGGAAACGCGGTTACTTTTGCGCACTTAAGGTTATTTACCATACACACAAACGAAAGCACAGGTGTGCTTTTGAAATTCATCCCCATCGAAATGCAGTCGGCGTTGCTGGGAATCGAAATCGCTTTCTTGAGCTCAACATCTTGGCCGATACCCTACCTCGACTACTAAATAAAAAAACAATAACAAATGACTTGACGCGGACACAACTGAACAGTCGGCAACATCGAAAAGCTGCTCAAAATAGAGCGACCAGGTATACTTCAACAAACAGTACCATGCCTAAAAACACAAAATAGGAATTCAGAAACAACGGAAAGCGGCCAGTAACATATAGACACTCGCCTGACTAGGTCCAGAAATGTGTCTAGTAGGTGTGCACTGGCCTTGACTTCGTCCTCAGCGTCAAGCTCAGACTTGAGCTCGGGGCTTCCGGGATGGATGATCGTGACGAACGACAGCCCGATGAGTGCCGACATGAAACTAGTGCCGATGAAGATGGCAAACGTCAGCAGGGCCATCTTGCCTTTGGCCTTACCGCTCAGGTTGGCGCTGCCTGTTAAAAAGAAAGAAAAAAAAAGTGGTAATGCAGGTGATTACAAACAACGTAAACATAATTATGGTAAGACGAAAAATTCTGCTTGTGTTGCATTCCTGTAACACCCGAAAGAAAAAAAAAATATGTCCATGGGGCGGCGCACTAATGTTGAATTTTATTGTAGCCATTTGGGCTACACAACATTTTTACCCTTTTCGTTGTACGCTAAGGCGTCGGTCCGTAAGGTGGAACAAGGTGAAACAAGCAACGTTGTATCAAGTAACCTTGGGGCAAGGTTGCTTGAGACGACGCGCTTGCTTCATTTTGTTCCACGTTGCGGAATACCGCAGAACTCATTTGCCATATGCAACACGCACGCATGCACGGACACTGCCCTGCCAGTGTGTGCATGTGTTGAGTGGCTGCTTAACTATCTCTCTCTCTCTCATTGTTTTCTTTCGAACTTTTCTATCTCCCCTAACCCCTATCCCAGTGCAGGGTAACAAACTAGATTTCTCTCCTATAGTTAACTTTACTGCCTTTCGCAATCCATCTTTTTGCATAAGCAAACTTGCGGCAAGCTTTTGTTCCATGTAAAGTCATTTACAACGTATGCATTACCGCATATCTCTGGCTGGGTACGCGGGAATGTTCGACACGAGATGGGTATAGACATTTGTATCATATACATGGTCGCTGTTCCATGCGGCTATGCCCTACACGTGTTTGGTGTAGACCGTTTTTACATATTTCCATGAGGGTCGCACGGGTTTTCCGTTTCATTCGTCGGGCTCACTGCCTTTTTCGAGGCCGCCATCCAATAAGACTCGGCAGCACGGAGTACTCACGTTCACGTGCTTGAATCGTGGTATTGACAACTTAGTTCCATTGCTAGACCCGCAAGCCTAATCGCCGTCACTCAGCGATTAAAGACCACCATCTCGGTCTTCAATTTGCATACGCTTCCCTATCCACGGTAATGATTTTAACAGCGAAGCTGCTCTGGCTCGAAGTGCAATACCTGTCTCGACGGGAAAATTCGGCATATCGGATGCCAGATGGGTAGGGAAACAAAGCCTCTCTGGTTAAACTGAAACATTTCCTTTTCTCACCTGGTTAACATTTCGCGCAGCCATTCCAGAACGTTTTAGCTGCAGTAAAGTTTACGATTCCTTCGAATCCTTTACACTAACATCGCAAGGACGCCAGCTGGGTTGGAGCGGAAATTGAACCCAGGCCGTCTGCGTGGCGGGCAGGTGTTGTACCTGAGAGCCCTGCCAGCAGCTGGCACTGAGAATATCCATGTATAGAATGATACAGCAAGGAGGTGGGAAAGGGAAGTGGTGGAGGGAAGGAGAGGGGGAGGGCACCAGGTCCGCTGTGACCTAGCCTTGCGCCCTAACGCAAGCTGCCCACAATTTTTTTTTACTATATGCCTTGAAACATACTTTTTTGCTGTTATTCGCCCTCACGAAATGTTCCAGACTGCTACATGTGAGGTATGTATGTATAAATAAATAAATAAATAAATAAATAAATAAATAAATAAATAAATAAATAAATAAATAAATAAATAAATAAAGTCTGAAGACCGGTATCAAAAAATTGGGGGACCCTTAAGCTTCGCCTTTAAGAGTTGAACGCGATAGCGAAATCCGGCCCCTAGTGTGCACTTCAACCACTCAGTGCATACTTATTAATGTGTGTTGTTACACACACACACATGCGCACAGACACAGACACCACGCGCACGCGCGCGACATATCTATAGCAATGGTAGAGGTTTTCGATCTATTTAATAGCACTTTTATATCAACTTCATGAAAATATTGTACAGTGATGTAGCCACATGGTCCTGTATTATGAACTGCGCGTGGGCGCGACACTTTCATTCGTAAATGGTCACATTCTGTCGTCCTTCTTGCGTTATCCTTCTGGAGACATCTTCCGGCCAACCGCAACAAGCATCACTTTTGTGGTCGGTGAAATGGCAAACAGCACATTATCTAATATTTGCTGTTTGCTTGATGTGATATTGTCGCGTAGTATTGTGACTAGAAGAGCCAGACGTAGAGAGCGTCTTGGGGCAGCCACTTTATTGGCGACCTTGACCTAATTCGGCGGTGGTAGCGACGGCAGGCGCAGCTGTCTTTCGGCGGGTCACAAGAGAAAGAGCACCACGGCTCGGCGACGCACGCCGTTTTCTACCCCGCAGAGTTCGAGGTGGACGCTCCTTAAGTCGACAGTAAGGATGAAAGTCGAACGCCGCAGCATCATTGACGCGCGTTCATACGAGACGCCTAGTGTTACACATGCGTAGACGCAAGCCGAAGATAGAAATGCTAAGAGCGCGCGTCTGTCGCTTTGGGTGAAAAGACGCCATGTGTCAATATGCTCCCCGTCGTAGAACGCCGGAACCATATAGGCTCTGCTGTAGCCGCCTGGCCTCCGAGATGGCGGGCGCGCCCGCCGTCTCGGAGGCCGTGGTAGTCGAGGTATGTTTTTCACAATGTCTCACAGATGGCAGCACATTATCTAATGTTTGCTGTTTGCTTGATATGCTAAATAAAGTTTAATCCTCCTACAAATCGTCGAATGGGCTCATTTTCGTCGTAACACCTGCCGAACAAAATGCGTTAAGGAGACTCCTTTCCCTACCTGACATTTATGTAGTTTTTTTCCTAGGAAGTTCAAAGTAACATCGTGGCTTTGTGGTAGGACACCTGCTTGCCACGCAGACGGCCCGGGTTCTATCCTCATTGGGACAGAAGACTTGTATTGTTTATTTTATTTGCATCATTCTCGATTTTTCGGTCACGATTTTTCGCTCATGGAGAAACACCGACACCGACGGCGGTATTTCTGCGAAACGAGCGCTCTAACGCTATCGCGTTAAAACAAGCTTGTGCTCTAGTGCTCGCGTCACACGGAATACACAAGTAAAGAATAGCTTACTTATGCAAAAGTGCTCGCAACTGTTTCAGGGCACGAACTTGCACTTATTGAACATATATATGTATATTTACATGCGACATTGTGAAAATACTGTAATTTATTCCGCATTCGCAGCATGCGACATTATGAATATATTGTAATTTATTCTGCATTCGCAGCAATCGACATTATGAAAATATTACAACTTATTTTGCATTCGCAGCATAATATGAAGAACATTGAGCTGCGAATGCGGAATAAATTACGTCTGTCGGCGATGAACAGAACTTAAATGCAAGTAAGGCCGGCGAGATTTGTATATAACCATCTTTTTACATTTAAAAATCAGATGACTGTATGAACACATTGCATAAATTAATCCGGTAGAACAATGGAAAATTACCGGAATTTTTGATCGATTTCTCGTCTATCACAGACGGTGGTAAATGCGCTGCATCGGTCCATCAGTTTGCGGATGCTTTGGGCCGCATTTCCGTTCGCAAAGACGAACGCCCTTGTATATTAAGTTTGAGGAGAGGTGTTTCTGTGAAGAAATACTTCGACAATACTTCCGACGTCAAACCATTCAAGCATTGCTGCGGTTTTTGCAATGTCGGCCGGTATAAATGGTTATGACGAAAGTGCCTTTCCAGTTTTCTATAGCGACGCTTTCTTTTCTCGCTGTATCTTCACAAGAATCACTCATAATGGCAGCAGTGAGTTGACCACAATGTGCAAGCGACAGCCAGCGCGCCATCGCTGTACCAGAACAGGGCTGCTATCTTGGACACGGTCAAACTACGCCATACTGCCAGGTTATGTAATGGCGCCATTTTCGAACCAGCGAGGGAGTCCGTAGCAGCAGCCCTCCTAGCCAATCAGCGCTGACAGTAGATGGTGAACTGGTCAGGATGGCGCAATTGGACGGTGGCCAAGATATCGCGCTCGGCCGGAACCACCCTCCGCTGGGGCTAATGAGCTCGGTAGGGGACAGTGCTATACGACAAAATAAGTCAGTCGAATAACTAAATGTCTCGCCGTAGTGGTAAGTTGCGAATACTCTCACCTCAATGAAAGGGGATTATTTCCTCATCCGGGGGTTTGAGTGCCAAATTATCTTAGTTACCTAAGGTGAAAATTACTTCAACCACTGATTCCAGGATGACGCACATTTTGATTTAGGAATGAACCAATGGACTAGGATAACGCAGTAAAGGAGTCTCCAGCATTTTGCCCCCATCAAAAGCGCGACCGCCGCGGTTTTTTAGGTCCGCACTCCACCACCGCGACCACCACACCACCGCGGCGGATTTAGAAAAGCTTCGCGAAATTAGAACATAAGAAAAGGAACTGCACGAAAAGAGGGCATGTTCATAGCCATATAGGATATAGATATGACAACAGAGCGTAGGTATTTTATAATAACGAGTCATTTAACAATGAGAGTAATAAACTAAAATTAATAAATAGCGGTGCGGGAAGTCGGAAAGCAATTCTTGAAGTCACAAAGCAATTTCTGTGAAGAAAATGTGTGCTATTATTCGTCAGTTCTGTGTTGTTACTAGACGGATCAGAATGTTTCTTTAACCAGTGATGCATTTTGATAGAACAATGTGTGACGAGTGGAGGTACAGGGAGACGAGAAGAGTAGTTGGGTGCTGGGATGAGAACGGAAAACTTGCAGGTAATGGGTGGAAGCAACTGACGCAATGCACGTGCAATGAAGATTGCAGGGCCAGTCGTCCTGCAGTTGCTAAGGACGATTTTATATTGCATTTTTGTCCGACGCCTTAGTGGGCAGTTAGACGGAAGGTTTCCCAGTCTTTTGTGCCATGACCTAAAATTAACAAAACAATAACACGTCGAATTCATAGTACGCACGGTTCCTTTGCTGCGTGTTAGTCGATTGTAGCATTGTAGTATCATTCATTTTGTTACAGTTACAGTTACAAAATTTAACAGTCCAAGGTCGCGTTAAATGCGCGTAAAACAGTCAACGGAGCAGCTGTGAACTGTATACTATTCGCCGAAAATAGCTTTTCAGGAAGGTTGTTTCTTTGGTTGTTTCCATTGCGGTGGTCGTCGTTACGTCGACAGTTAGTGTCTTATTAAGCAGATGCGTAAAATAGTCTATGAAATAGGGCGCAGCTGTCCATTATGATAAGATATGCGCCAGAAACAGCGTGTCGGGAAATGTGTTACATTTTGCTGTCGATATTGCGATGGTCATCATGAACATAGGCAGTTGGTGTTTGTTCGAATGAACTGAAGTATACGCAGCTCATTGCAATATATATTTAGTTAGAGTTGAGAGATGAGGTGAACATCCCCAGCCAACAACAAAACATGGTCGTTGTGTTATGAAATATTCGTGAGGCAAGATTTATGCATGTTGGTATATTTTGACACGCTTCCGCAGTTAACCTGTGACATGCCCACATGCCAGCAAAACTTTACGGTTCTTTATATATTGCACTCTGGCATCCCAATTAATTTGAAACGCAATTGCTAGCGACGAGTTCCATTTAGCTTTACGTTGACCTCATTGAACTTTAGGCAGTATGCTCATAGTTTTTGTTGCCAAAAAGATCGTTTGTTTCTTGTTTACTTGAAACAGAATGAAAAAAAAAAAACGCTATAGGTCATGGAATATCGGAGAGGATCCTTGTGAAATGCCTGAAAATTGCTACAGAATAAAAAAAGCACAGCACGAGCGCGCTACCATTTAAAGGTAAACAATCCCTCGTAAAAACAAATAACTCCTAGGACATGCGAGACCGCTTATTGTACTGCAGTCGGTTGTAGGAGCGTATTTCATGCCGTGGTGTTTGTTCCGTACGTTCAATTCACCGAACGCGAAATGATTAAGTGATTTCTCGCCCTACAGTACGAGGCAGACGCAGGTAACGCGGCAGCATACGTTGAAATTGTGCCCATACTGTCTTGTTTATTTTGTTGATTTAAGCTTGCTCTTTACGTTTCCCCTATCGCAACGGCGTTGACCGAACACCGCTTTCTTTGGTGCTTAACAACTGCACGGGAATCCATGCGTAGCCCGTCCTGCCACAACGTCGTAACGCAGCTCACGCTTTTAAAACCAAACGACTGTGATGCATTCATACTTGTCGCAACCTTTCATCTATAACGTCAGCGGCGGCAGTGTTGCCTTTGCGAAGACAAGTCTGCATGTCGAAACGTTGGCTCTACGGCGACAGTGCATGTTCTTTATCAACCATCTGTTCATCCCCACTAATTTTCATTTCTGCGAGTTTCGGTCACCTGTGATGATGCTGGCGATCATCATGGGTAGTACGAGCATGCGCAGACATCGCATGAACACCTCGCCAGGCATGCCGAGTAGCATGATGGTGGACTCGCTGGGGCTCGCCTGTCGAAGTCCGAGGCCCAGCACCACGCCGGCCACGACGCCGCCTAGCGTGAAGAGCAGGAAAAAGTGCTCCTTGGCGAACTTGCGCAGCTTGGCCCTCAGAGACTGGGCGCGCACCTCCATGGTGGCCATCCTGCACTCCTCGAGTTTCATCTTTCCGTTCTGCAGAAAAGAGGGAGAGAGAATCAAGATATTGTGAATCTGCCCCCCGTGGAGTCACGAAGCGTATTGCATCTTTCCGGGAATTTAAAAAGTAATTTGCCACTTTTCTTTGAGCTTGAGGCATAGATGCTAGGGCCTGACAGTGCAGTTGCCATTGGTAACCGCAATGTCCTACTTCAACTGCAACCGATGCACTGAATGCATGCTAATGCTTTCAAAATATTAAAGGTCGTACTGAACTTGAGTGGTATAATTGTAGCTCGACCTTCTGTTAGTGATCTGCGTCGATTTAAGTCGAACCAGCTACCTGTGTGGCCATTGTAAACGAGATATGTAGCGTCGATTAGCTGACACTAGATGGCAGTCGCTGTCATGCGAACTAATATGGCGCCTTCCGTGAGAAAGGAGCTCTACAGGTCTACAGCAGGTGACCTTAATGAACAGAAGGCTGGAACGCACCTGAAATACGGATGCCAGCTTTTGAATTAGTGCCACGCACTGCACACAGCCTGAGATCCAAAATCGATTATTAATCTACAAGTGGCAGCGGACAAATTACAGCGTTGTTTTCCATGAACGAGGACAAAGATGAGAAGAGTTCGGTCTTTCTTAATAACGGCACTCACCAAAATCAGCACTCTACACCCAGTTCCAGCAACGAATGACAATCCTTGCCTCATGTCCAAAAAAAAAAAAAAAGTTCAGTGCTGGAAAACGAGCATTTTTGACTCGGTGCGCTGCGATAAAATTGTAATATTCTACGCATCCACAGCGAATTTAAAGCAGTGACAGATGGCAGGAGGTACGACAGAGTATTCAGCTGGCAATGTACGGTGACTGCGATGTTAGTTGCAGCTTACAATAACCTTCACTGAATGACACAGTGACCCCGTCAGAAGAACACTGCGTGTGCAAGCACACACATGCACACATATACATGTAAAAAACAGCAGCCGGTGACGTACGAAACGACAACGAGAACAACAACAGAACACGTCTGCACGGCCGGCACGGCCATGCGGCTGATCTACTCTGTGCGGGATCTAAATAAGTCCCCGTGCGTGCAACTGCGTGCATTCTACATACTCTCCAACACTACTGGACAAGACGAAACGAGGGAGAGGGTGTTGAACGACCGCAGAAAGAAAGGGCGGACAGCCGCAACAGCGAAATACTGCAGCGCCCTTAAACACGAAAACCGGAAGCTCCGATGTTACAGGCAGCACAGACACCTGCACGAAAAAAAAAAAAAAACACCCAATGGCTGAAAAAGAAAAGGCAGTCTGTCTGTCTATGTGCGCGTGCGATATGATGATGATGATGATGATGATGATGATTGTGGTTCGGTTAGGAAAGGACGCTACTTTCTGCAGCCCACGTAGGGAGCACGGCTAAGCGTCCGTGGGGGTTTGGGAAAGGGAGTGAAAGAGATAGAGAGGAGAGAAAGGCCGTAGTGGAGGACTCCGGAAATTTAGACCACCTGGGGTTCTTTAACGTGCACTGACAACGCACAGTACACGGGCCTCTGGCATTTTCGCCTCCATCGAAAATGCGACCGCCGCGGCCGGGAATGTTCTACGCAAAGTACATCCCCGTGCTCCAATCACGGAGCGCGGGAGTTAGGCAGATGTCCGTTCAGCTATGTTAAGAGCACCTTGTTGACAGGATAGCAGTACACGTTTGAGTGTCTCGATGCATAACGTTAAGACATGAAGCGTTGTTTCTTGATGCATAACATTAAGCTATGAGGAAAGCTTTTCAGCTGCCTCTTTTACAGTCGCAATGGCTGATAACCCGCAATGCGAACTTTGCGGGCGTATAGCGAAACAGTCGCACACCTTCTCTGCAAGCGCGCCGGTTTCACCTCTCAGAGAGCAACCCTCTCAGTAGCACTAGGCCAGCGGGACAGCCACCCATTCACAGATAGATAGACAAACATTATTCAGGTCCTGAAGGAATCCGCCCTCTTTTTACAGGAGGAGGATCGCGAGTGGCTCCCACGTAGGGACCGGGAGGCCTAGCCTCACCTCTGCGTCGTGGGCCTCCTGGACAGCCTTGATTTGTTGTAGTAGGGCCGGACTCTTGATGTTCGATACTCATTTACAGAAGAAAAAAAAATGTAAGACACTTACCTATAAAGACTTCAACGCGAGACGCTTTGACGGCGTTGCCGCGATTTTTTTTCGTGAAGGTGGATTTAGTGAAGTATTATGACACGTGCCATGAACGTGTCAACGTAGTTCATTCCCTTCTTCCCCTCTTTCAGTTCCCCGTCCATATTACATGGTAGACGACGGGAAATCCCTGGTTGACCTGCATGTCTTTCATTAACCTTTCTCTCTGTCGGGCGGTCGCCTATATAGTAAATGACAGTACCGCTGTCTTATCGGGAGATCCACTCTTTGCTTAGGAATATTATCCTAGGCCATTCCGCAGCATCGATTGCGCCTCGTTCACAAATGAATCAGAATCATACGCAGACATCGTCAGCGTACATCCAATGGAATATTTGTCCGTAAGGTAGTGTTTGGGGAAACAAACGCTTGTAGGGGATAAAATAAAGGTTGAGCTTGGTGGTCCGCGGGCTACCGCCCCGTTATAAACGGGACGCTCCTACAATCCATCCATCCTCGCTCCCCGAAGGTGGATTAGTGGTGCGGGTTCTAAGCAAACTAACGTAACGTGCAACAGTGAGGACATTTAAGTGGCGTAAAGGCTGTTCACGAATTTTTCTCACGACAGAAAAAATGGAGCGTTCGTGGAGCATTTTCGAACAGCGGTGAGCGATTGAATATTTCGCACACTTCCGGAGGGCGCAGGGACGACGCCCTGTAGAGGGCCCAGGTTTCCTGGTGGTTCAGCGAGTTCAAAAACGGACGCAAGGCACTTTGGAGACACGGAGCAGTCTGGGCGCCCTTCAACCAGAGCGTAGGACAAAAATATGTCAAAAGTGAAAAATCTCCGTGACTCCGACGGTCGTTCCGGAGCGAAAATAATTGCCAGGGACCTCAATAGGCAAGAGCTTGCAGACTGAAAATTTGACGTGTGCGCCAAGGGCGTTCAGCGATGAACGAAAACGAGGACGAGCCATCGTTTCCCGCGATATGTTGGTGCAGTTAAAAAAGTTAACGCAATATTTAAGGCAGACTAATGTCAGGCAACGACTCATGGCTGTTCCAGTACGACACCGAAGGTTCAAAAGGATACTAAGAGATCGCAGTTTCGACAACGTTCCGGCCACTCAATTGACGTGCTTTTACCGCGTCTGTGAAAGCGGTAAGGATCGCTTGCAGCGTGGGAATCGCGTTGGCAGCGGTGTACCGACACCCAAGACGAAAAGCTCTAAGAGTCTTAACGCGCACCCGAGTGATTCAAGTAATTCTTATCAAACCCAGTCTCATTACCTTATAGACAAGAGAGAGATGTTTATTTACAGAAAGGCCATAAGCTTCCCCACGTAGAGTAGCAGGAACCGCTCTGGCCTGCTACTCTACGCTGGAGAAGGGCAAAGGGGAAGAAACCTTATAGACAAACGCTGCACTCAGAGGAATTGGGACGTTTCCCGGTAAAGCAGCGATTGCGCAATCGCAGCGAAATAGGCTCAGCATATATCACACTTGCCGCGAAACATCCGTGGCGTGATGCCGTGGTAATCACTTTAGTTTGCACGTACATTTTTTCTACGCCTTAAGGAGGAGGAGGAGGAGGAGGAGAAAAGAATAGGAAAGGTTAACCTGGGCTGAGCCTGGTAGGCTACCCTGCACTGGGGAAGGGGAGAGAAAGTTCTGGAGGATAGAAAGAGGAAAAACAAAACTAAAAAAATGCTGCAGTGATGCTGACGTTATGGAAGTACACGCAACAAAGGCGTTACTGTATTTTCTTAATGATACTGGGCTAATTAACCGTCTTTGAAAATGGACAAACTACGCCTTAAGGAATTCTGGAATCCATAGTAGAGTACGCCCACAGAGACCACGTTGTAAAGCCTTAACAGCCATGACCCACGGTGTCAAATGCTCTGATATCTAGAACTGCCACAATGCTGATATTTTCACAGCTCCACTCACATTCGACGGCGTTAGGCGAAGGCACTCCCTTGCACAGTAAATATCCGCTTTCTCTACACTGCTATCAATAGAGACATCATTTTCGTGTTTTCACACCACTCCTGAAGTCACCTGCCCACCATTCTTTAGCAGAATAAACAGCCATCGTGAGGCTAAAGGTTCAACGACCTTCTCCTCAGCAGATGTTTATTGCAGAACGCGACGCACATAATTTACAAGCGGATCGAGCATAAAGCTTCATTGGTCGACGGCAGCACTGTGAACAGCTGCATCCGGCGTCAAACGCAGTCGATCGGCCATAGCGGTTACCAAACACCTATTGCGCGCTTCCACTAGAATAACGGTGTTAATATACATTTCGACGCGCGGGCGGAATGCGAAAATGGTTCTTTTGTTTACACTTGAAATCTTAGGAATGCAGGCTGCGTGGAGCCATCATCACTTTGACACTGTATTAACAAATAAAGAAAAAGAATGAAATAACTAATAAGCACTATGCATCTATACGGCGCTTATGTTTCATTATGGTACTAATGGACAGGTTGCTAAAAACGATGTAGAACAGGCAATGTCGCTGGAGCTAACGTTTCGAGAAGTGAACTTGTCTTCGTCAGGACGGCAGGACGTCAGTTGCCGTCCTGGCGAAGACAAGTTCACTTCTCGAAACGTTGGCTTCAGCGACATTGCCTGTTCTACATCGTTTTTAGCAATCTGTTCAAATATTCAAGCCTCCATCTTCCCCTGAGCTTCTCTCCCAGTTTGGATTATGGTTAACGAATTGTTTTGTATTGTCTTGGTTTGTTTTCTTATGGACGCTTTTGTTGTATCTGCTCTCTTCACGAAGTACAGCAGCAATGAATGAATGAATGAATGAATGAATGAATGAATGAATGAATGAATGAATGAATGAATGAATGAATACATAAATAAGGTGTCGCGATGGCACCGCATCTGCTGGTAGATGCGAAATGCAAACACGAAGGGCTTCAATTGCGCTTCGACAGCTGCAATGAGACATGAGTCCATGCTCAGGACAAACGACATCCATGCAGTATACTACAGTGCGCCTTGTGCCAGTTCAGGGCCTCCGTCTATGTCCAAGAACAACCCACTTTTTCTTTTTTCTGTTCATGAATGAACAGACAGATGGATTACTGGACAGGCTCATATTTCAGGCTAATATTTGAAATAATGCGAATCTTAAAAAAAAAAGAAAAAAAAGTAATGTGCTTCTACGATTGTCTTCTGCATGGACGGTTTGCGGTCTTGCCGCTCGCGGATTTACGCGCTGTTACGGCAGACCTAACCTCGGCTTATATAGCGTCGAGATCCGGACGCAACTGCAGCCCACTGCCTTTGGGCAGCAGCCGTGGGGCCAAGGTGACCCATGCCGATCGATTAGGCTTTTTGTTTCTTTTCAGATCATCAAGTTGCAGGCATTACGCGCTCCACCGGAACATTAACAACCTTCGGGGTGTTACGTCCCAAAACCAGTTCTGATTATGAGAGACGACGTAGTGGAGGTCTCCGGAAATTTCGACCACCTGGAGTTCTTTAACGTGCACCGACATAGCACAGTACACGGGCCTCAACATTTCGCCTCCATCGAAATGCAGCCGCCGCGGCCGGGATTCGATCCCGCGACCATCGGATCAGCAGCCGAGTGCCATAACCACTAGACCACCGTGGCAGGGCTCGTCGGAACTTTCCCTTTGATATAAAGAGCTACTCATAGCATACCCCTTGATATTTCAGTGGGGCGTTAATTTAGGTACTCCAAATAATGTCGACAGCATGTGAACTAAGTAATCACGCTAGAATCGTCACGGTGTTACGATTCTGTGGTCGTACTAGAACATATGGAAAGTTTAAACAGAAAATACCGCTACAGCCAACGTTTAGACAAATGGACTCGTCGAAACTGGACAGGGCCATGACGACAGGACCATTTGCCAAAATGTTGGCGCTCGCGACGTTCTCTTTTCAACGACTCTTTCACCAGTTCAAGCCTTCACATTCCCACGGACCTTTCTTGTGTAGGAGAACTGGTAACACACGAAGTGAGCGCATGCAGTGTCGACAGAACACCTATCGAGTCACGGTATACGTGCATACAAAACGTGCGTGGCGCGTTAGACTTCACAAGGGAGCAGCGAAACCGTTCATTGCAGAATGCAAAGCACTGTTAGAAGAGAGCATGCGTGCGTTGCGTACCTGCAACCACCAGGAATTAATCGGCCAGTGCGCGACGTTGTTATTATTGTACTTTGCATGCTTTCTGGCACATTCGTCTTGTTTGCCCTTGTATTGATATGCTTCAGTGCTTACCTTAGCTTTCAAACACGCTACTTTGTTTTACGAAGAGTCTCTCTCTCTCTCTGCTTAATGATGTGCCGCTCGCGAACCCTAACACGAAACAACCTGCTGCATTGCAATTCTCATGGGAGAGACGCCTAGACATGCTTGCTGCATAGGACACGTTCTATACTTATACTTTCCTTCAGAGGTCGGCTATCTTTATGCAGGAACAACGCGCTTCCATTGTAACTTAAAGAAACACCTTTGGGCCCGTAGTGTGTGCAAGCGTGGTGCGTGAATTGCTGCCAAGGGGTTCTGCTTGCGTATAACAACACCAATGGGTCTCTTGATGTTCTATAAAAAGCTTACTTAACGGTGCACCTGACCTCTCTGCATGATATGAGATGTTACTACAGCGTCAGGCACAGACCGAAGGGCACAGAATAACTTTTGCACAAAGAGCGTAGCTGGTCGCGCCTGTGACCCGGCTTTCTACGGATTGTACCAGAGAGAGTTCCTCTGGCTGGTGCGGAAGCCATGGCTTGCGTGTCAAAAAACTTATTTTTTTTGAAAAGGTATAAATTAGCTCAGTACGAAAAAGAAAAAGGAATATTCGCGTAAGTCCTAAACCTTGAGCGATATTCTTGTCTTTTAAATCACTCGCCGCGAAGACAGCAGACCTCTCTCTTAAGGAGCAGCCCGTCCTCACGAACTACATCCTGCGTTGCTAGTACTGTAGCTTCCGAAATACAGGCACTGAAACCATCATACACTCACGGCATACGCGTAGTCACGAAACATCTCGAAAATTGTCGTACGCCGTGTCTCTACAATAACGCAGTACTTAGCGCACCGGGCATTTTATTTATTTTTAAACGCACATATATCCTCATGACACTGTGCTCAATTTCCGATGGCGTTAAGGGAAAATCTCGCCCCTTTGCAATATTCTGAATACTAAAGCGAGAACGAGCAGGCAGATTAACCAAAGCAGCATGTCGACGACAACAATCGCGTACGGGTACGGTTACACAATGGAAAGCACGGCTATGCCGATCGATATCACTTGGGAGATCCCAACTGCTGTCGTGATAAGGTTTGGGGTAGAAAGACAACCGCAGCTGACGCTGCATACTATTTCGCCTGATGAGCCTGTCCGAAATGTTCGGCATATGTGACAAGAAATCATGGCGTGCATAGGCAATGCGTGGGCGCTTATGTCTTCAATGCATGAGATTGCTGCACAACGAGGAACTAGCGAAAAATTCGCACGAAATCGTTTTGCGCCCTCTCTCGTCTCAAGGGGGCACCTTGTACTGCCAACAAAGAAGACCACACGCGCAAAGGTGTCCTTACGAAGTGTACTTTATCTCGCGTTGGAGTGGATCTTCTACAGCAGAAAAAAATCTCTCGGACATGTTTACATATTGTATGCCTAGGAGTGATTGTGGTGTTTGCGGGCTCGTGTGATCAAGTGTTTATCTGATATCACCCAACATACGGAATGGCATTCCAAGGGGTCCTTAACCTTAATAAAAGGCAAATACAGCAAAGGCACGAAAAAAGAACCTCGTTTGCTCATCTTCACTGAGGTTAATATGGCAGAGGAGTTTATATAAGTCTTCTTCACATTTATTGGCTTTTACACATCAGTATTGGGCTCCATCGTATCATTATTCATGATCTACATTACACCACGCTTAATTTTCTTCTATGTGGAACTGGTGTCCTATGGGACTGCAGTTCCGAGCTGCACCAGAGAGTAGTGTGTATTACTTCGGAATAAAGGCAGCAAGTAACAGCAATAGTAGTAACGAATGAGGCAGTAAATTCTATAGTCATACGTGTAATTGAGGGTGGTGTTCCTCACACATAATCAAAGAGTAGACAACTAGCGTGTTACGAAATTAGATGTTCTTTGTATATAGTGACACATAAAGAAAGCCAGGATGAAAGTTCCAAAGCGCGTTTTAGCGTAAGCGCTGAGCGCTCCCTGGATAGGTCATAATACGCGGAGTTTCCTATAGGAAGATGAGGCGCAACCCCGCCAGTTTGCTGTCACTATCACAAGAATGTCTTGGAACGGGCCCACGTTGTTTCTGCGAGTGGGCCCTACGCCTCGTGACCGAGACCTGTTTTCGCCAGGGACGTCGACTTCGTAGCAGGTTTGACGCCGCGAAATGCGGATGCGACCGAGAAACATACGCTTGTCATCGAGCCACAGTTGGAGATACCCGTCAGCGCCTCATCTCTCACGATATATAATACAGTGTAATATATTTGTAATATAATATATAACCACGCCTCTTCTATATTTGGTCATATTATTTATTTATTTATTTATTTATTTATTTATTTATTTATTTATTTATTTATTTATTTATTTATCATACCCTCAGGGCCCAATGGGGTACATGGGTTACAAATAATAATAATAAAAAAGAAACATTCACGCTTATAAGGACATGGATAAGATGAACAGAAAGTAACAGCAGCAAAAAACAAAACAAAGCAAAGAAAAAACAAATAAAGACAGCAAAATGAGGAACTGTTACAGCTGTCTTGAATGATGATGCATCTGTTAAGGTGGCGATAGAAGAGGGAAAGGTGGTTCCACTCCGAACAGGTTTTCGGCCTAAAAGAATGCAGGAACTTGTCAGTGCCACAAAGAGGAACGGCTACCTTGTTGCTGTGATCGATACGGGGGGGATAAGTACACTGGCTGCGAAATGAGTTGCTGAGTCAAGGAGCGGTGATGGAACACTTTGTGTAATAAACAAAGGCGCGAAATGTTGCGGCGAGTTTGAAGGTTGCGAAGGCTAAGTGACGATTTCATCTTCGAGGCACTAGCGGTACGTGAACAGTTTGACATAATAAAACGGTTTGATCGATTCTGAAGGGATTCTATGGATTGAATGAGATAGTGGTGGGCCGGATCCCGAACTGCGCACGCGTATTCCAGTTTATGTAACCACATGTACAGAGCAGGCGCCGGTCGAGCCCACCTGTTCATCCGTGTTTTTCTCCGACAGGCAGGTAATGCGACGCTGCAGGTCGTACCACTCGTACATATTCATTGCACGTTCTTTCCTGCCGTACAGATCATCGCATCAGAAGGCCATTCGAGCATTAGTCTGTTTACGCTCGTCAACTAACGGTGCCTGTGACATTGTTTTGGCCTTGTTGCGTGTGTTCCGTACTGCTCACGTGTTTTAACTGCTGCGTTTTCGCTCTGTATTTTAACCACCAGAGCCCGCAGTCGGACAGGTGTAGCATACGCGACGGCCGCAGGTAAACAAATATGGTAGCCTCTCGTTTCTGTTTCTTTTTTTTTTTTTCATGTGTATTTTCCCTGGTATTTCCAATTTTGAGAAAAGATTTTTTCCCGAAGCTGACAGGAAGAAAAAAAATCACTAAGGCACCAGTTCTTGTACACAAGCCACTCGCAATATTATTTGCTGTAGAAATTACTTCGTAAGGCAGCTCGTGAAAAAAGTACCTTATCCTTGGCGTCGTGGTGTCGACGATTACTTCAAGCTACGGAAGTGCTTGGATTTTGCATGCTTACTTTCCTCGTACGATCCCTTGTCTCATTTAGCGAAGGTATCCAGGAGTTTTCCTATACTTCGTCTCCATCAAGGGCCCTGTTGTTCACCAAGGAAGCTAGCCGAGCCCAATTTAGGAAAGAGCAGCCAGTAGGGGCTAAGTCTTAACCTGTGAGTGCCATCGAAGGGACCACGTTGAATGCATTGCGGTATGGCACTCAGGCACGTATATCATTCGCGTCACACACAATGCCAGACAATGAGTAGCCGTGCATTAGAATACGCGACAACGGCCCAAACGATGAGCACAACCGAGTACAAGCTATATTTTCGTTTTCTTGGACAAAGGGGTATTCTCAAATGTGTCCCGGAGATGCTAGACGCTCTTCGCGTTTCTGCACTTCACGCCGCAGAGAATATGGGTAAGAAAAAGAGGCCTTCAACGCGCCGCAGTTCATGAACGGGCGACATGTCATCGATTTGCTTTCGTGTTCGCCAAAGCGCTTTGTGTTCTTGGGAGTACAAACTTCGAAAGCACAAGCTCTAGAGCTTTTAGAGAACGCGCTCTACAATGAACGGCTTTGAGAGCTGTGGTAATGAGCAATATGCTCTGGAACCATTCGAAATCGTCAAAAAGAAAAGATACACAAAAACAAAAGGAACTATTCAAAGGCTGTTGTTCAAATAAATAAACAAGAACGACTAACAAAGAAATTGCTTTTCTTTTTTAAATCGACGCCAGCACCAACAACTTCGTACTAAATACCGAAGGTGCTCACTTTCTAAAAAAAATAAAGTGAAATACAAGAAAGATTATGTGGTTCATTTGGCAAAAACAAATTATATCAGTGACAGGACAACAAAACAACAAGACGAACCGGTAAATGTGAAAAGTTTTGTCGCATTTAACTATATAGCCACTCCTTTAACTTAACATTGCCGTGAAAACCGCGCCTAGTTGTATATTCACCGTTATTATATATTACGCCTGAACAGTGATGCGCGCAATTCCTACCTCGCCACGGCGGTCTAGTGGCTGTGGAACTCATCCGGAATACCGGCTGCGGCTGATGCATTCCGATAGAAGCCAACCGTTGAAGCCCGTCTACTATGCGCGATGTCAATGCACGTTAAAGAACTCCAGGTGGTCGAAATTTTCGGAGCCCTCCACCACGGCGTCTCTCATCACATCGTGGTTTAGTGACGTCAAACCCTAGAAATCATTCAAATCAGCACTCATTCCTAAATACTCAACATATTTATTTTCCGTTGCGCTATGAGCCAGCGTCCCTCCGACCATGCCTATCAGCCGGGTCGCCGTTATCTATTAGGACACCATTGTACCAGCTAAATTTGTCCCGCTATCGAGAGGAGTGCCACTGCTCGGCCGTGGTCCTGCGATCATCCCATGGACGTGATAAAGCGATAACCACAATTGGCAGGCACTTGCACCAAAAGGTCGCGCGTCATCGATGCTCGTCTTGAAATCCCTCCGCAACATTACTGACAGCTACCAAGAGACTTGGAACACTATATGTTAACGGAGAAAGCACAAAATGTGGTACTTGAGCGATCTTGCTTAGAGTGAGTCATTGTTTTGTGCATATTGAATATGACGGGACGAGGTCATATATATATATATGATATATATAGATATATATATATATATATATAATATATATATATATATATATATATATATATATATATATATATATGACCTCGTCCCGTCATATTCAATATGCACAAAACAATGACTCACTCTAAGCAAGATCACTCAAGTACCACATTTTGTGCTTTCTCCGTTAACATATAGTGTTCCACTACATAACATTAGCGTTAACACTATATGTTAACGGAGAAAGCACAAAATGTGGTACTTGAGTGATCTTGCTTAGAGTGAGTCATTGTTTTGTGCATATTGAATATGACGGGACGAGGTTATATATATATATATATATATATGTGTGTGTGTGTGTGTGTGTGTGTGTGTGTGTGTGTGTGTGTGTGTGTCTATTGATTGCCAAGGGCATTCGGGATAATGAAATAAAAGCAGTGAGATTTTTTTTTCATTCGCAGTGTTGTAACTTGTTTTACAACATACATAACGCAGAAGAAAAAACGCAGCACCTTTCAGCGTGTTACGGTACTGCGACGACGACAAAAAAGGTGTGCTAGCGGGCGACTTAGAAGAGTGTATTAGTACCCACGTTTACAGTAAATGTTGTTATGTAAGTTACTAGATTCAACGGAATCGCAACACAAAAAGAGGCTACTCACTTAAAGCTCCCAAGAACACAAACAAAATGTGACATCGAAGAACGCAATTTCAAGAACGCAGCGTGATGGATGAAGCGTCCCGTCGACCTTACACTTTCAGGTTGTTCCGAGCTGCTCTGTGGTGCACCATTAGGAAACGTATCGGGCGCATGAAGAGCCATGACTCCGGAGAAGTCCCTTTCGGTCCAAGCGAAAAATCGCTAGTACATTCAAGGGGCCTGCAACAGGACTTCTGCGCAAGTGCTGCCGCGATGGCCAGGTTGATCGCCCAAGACGCGTGGATCACGGTCGCTACACTCGAAACGGACAACGCGGACCCTTGGGCGCTGCCTCACAACCGCACGGACGCAATGCATGTACGCGACACCGGCTTGCTTGCGAGTACGCCTGTCCTCGATTCTCGGCAACACGGGCGTCCCAACTGGTTCCCCTGGCGTCGTCCAACACTTTCGAGCTCTCACCCACTCTTTCCTTCTCTGTGACCTCTTCCATTCTATAGGTGGCTATCGTTGCATTCCACGTTCATTTCCTCCGTGCGAAGGCTTACGTTTATTAAGCAATGGCCAAACGCCATGCGTGGAGGCGTACGCTGCGAACGAAAGACGAGGCGCTTAAGGCCCGTCTCGGCGTAACGTATATTGTACAGGTGGGCAAGGAGCGCGTGTATTAAGCGGCAGTTTCTATAAAATGATGTGCATTGCGGGTCGTTCTTTGCTGCACCAGCTAAAGTCGGTTTCAAAAGATTATGTACTGCTGGTTAGTAGGCCAGGCCTTACTTTCGAGTAGTCTGTAAGCGTGCATGGTGAAGCTATATAACACTGAGTTGCGCCATATACGCTAATTCACATCATTTTGGCAAAGTCAAGAAACATTACGAAATACTGCGAAGATTTTGCTGAGCAAGCACGAGAAGCATCTGAATAAGTTAGCACACGGGCAACTAAAGATGACGACAGCGCAATGCTATCGAAGTCGAGCTTAGAAGTGTGGCGACCACTTCCCTTTAGCATTAATTCTCGGAAATCAAGCTACTTCGTATGAGCATTAGCAATATCTTGTTGATCAAGCTGTTCAACATGCTTTGAAATAGACCCATCATTTTACTCGAAAGCGAGAAAGTCAGACTGCCAGCATCTGCGTCCCTGTCCCGCGTCACAGAACTTTCGCAAGATATCGCGCGATCTGTGTTGTCGCCAAAAGGTCGCGGGAAATCCGGTTCCAGCAAAAGAAAAAAAAAAAAGCCTGCATAGACAGGCATGTTCTATCTTGCACTTTATTCTATAACAAGCTAACAACATAGCGATGAATTCAGTTGAGCACCTGCTGCATACCTTTTCTTCCCTTGTGTGAACGGTCGGAAATGGTACGATTTTAATTATAGTTCACCTTCTCTTCCTTTCCCTCAGTTGTATATCTCTTCGTTATATATCATTTGTTTATCTCGTGTCTTTCATTTGCATATCTCCATTTTGTACATCAGTTGTGTATCTCGCTGTTGGCAATTCAGCTTGCCACGAGCCTTAACGAAACTTTGTAAATACTTTAATCTACGTTTGTTTGGTTGTATGTGCTGTTACGTGTTACGTGTTTATTAGTGTATATACCATAATCATCACCCAGACCCTGGAGTTGCATCTCAGGCGAATAGGCAAATAGCCCAGGCTATGATCTCCAGCATTTCATTAAAGAATTTCTCTCTCTCTCTCTCTCTTTATTCTAAGAATTCCTCTACTGGATCTTTTTAAGCTTGAAATCAACATATATCGCGTTTGAAAAAGAATACGACCATTTTAAACAATTTTCTTTTTTCTTTTTCGCCGTTGCGTTGCCTTGGCAGGTAACGTTCTCTTTATCAAACGAAACGGCCCCACGATGCTCGACTCGCATAAAGGAGCCAGTGCGAGTCAGCTGCGCGTGACGCGGGTTCCCCTTCAACTTTGGCGCTGCGTACGCTTGTGTTCTGAACACGTGGGAAGCGATAGCGGCGTACCCGAAGCATCTGCAATGTTTTGTAGAAGGGCAGCCAAAGTGCGTGCATTGTGTACACGGCTCGAGGCAACACTGGAGGCAGTGGCGTTCCATTTCGCGAGAAAAGAAGAATAACAAGAAGCAACAGTGTATGTAAGAAGCTGCCGCTGAAGTGAGCGCGATAACCCTGCTAAACTCCACGCTGTCGCAGAAGCAGCTAGAACGGTCGCTCGAGTTTCAAAGGCGAGCAAACAAACGTAAAACTGGAGCTCAGAGTGATTCCAGATAACGCCGTCATAACGTTGTGAACTTTTTCACCTCGTACATGTAGTGACTACTCGGGTACAGTTACTCCCCCCTTCGTTGAACTTGAGAGGTTAAGGTTTTTGAACTTCTTTACAGTCTTGCCCTCCCCGCCTAGCAGGGTCAGATAAGCCTGAGAGGACGAGTTGCGTAGGGGGTCGGGGGTTAAAAGTCATGGATATCGTCCTGCTGGAGTGAATGGAAAGTATAACAGCGTGTATTACAGCGCCAAGCAGTCGGTAGATTTGGGCGCTGTGGTGCGGTGGAGCTTGGAAAGTGCGGGTTTTTCCGCAAACGGAGTGTGAATGACGCTTTCGAATTCTGGTTATCGAATGGAACGGTGTGCTATTCGTCATCGAATAAATATCGAGGACTGCGACCTTTGCGATAAAATGGGCATAAGAAAAAATGAAAAAAAGAACAGCTCGCTCATCGTAACATGGTGTCCCGATTAAAGTTCACTTCGGAGCTCTACCACGGTCACTTCAAAATTCCATTCGAACATTACATAACCAAGCAGTTTATGAGCCTTGGTCGTATACACAACAAGGAAGTCACATGCATATTACTGGTTTCCTCATGATATTCTATTGTGAAGCAAGTTACCCCAAGAAGTAGTTAATGAACGCAACACAGACGTTCGTCCATGGTGGAACGAAATTAGTCTTTCTTTTTATATTTAAAATTATTATTATACTGCAGCGCAAGAAGCAAGTGACTCGCTTTTCGTGCGCGTTTTGAGCCAGTGAACACGGTTTTTGACGTATACATGGTATATTGTACATGCATGTTACATTAGTTTCTGAGTTGCGAAGCTGGTTTATTTGCACAGTGATCCGGATAGATAATTATTGTTGCACACAGAATAATTCCTCAGCACACTTCTTCACGTATTATCTGTTTGCTGTTTCTAATTTCGTTATTTATATTGATGTACACACTGTTGCTTGGGACCGAATAACGCTTGGAGTATTTGTAAATAAATAAATAAATAAATAAATAAATAAATAAATAAATAAATAAATAAATAAATAAATAAATAAATAAATAGCCGCCATTCGTGAAGACATCTTTTTTATGCGCCTCTGCACAACAGAGAGTTAAATTCACTCATGTAAATACCCGCAAAACTATAAAAATAAGTTTCCCCCCGCTGCCATATTAGGCATAAAAAGTGAGAGCTTAAGTGGCGCTGGAGGCTTCTCCAGGGTGGAGTCAAACTTTACCGCGTCTTTGCAACAATCAATCACAATCTCTGAAGAGCTCTGTTCATTCCAGGAGTGTTTTTACTTGTTACTAGTCGTTCATTTACGATTCTTGTTTTAAAATTACGAATGTCATGACCTGTACATCGCTCTATATTATCATGTAAAACGACCTACAAGTTCTGGTATACATTTGAGAAGGCATAGTATGAACTTCTTCACTATGTGAGTGTTTCTGAAAAGTACTTTCTATTCGACTCAACTAGCATTTGGCACTATTCGACTAGTGTTAGATTGTATCCCGAAAAATTGCCACTTGTACATTCCAAGGGAAGTGCCCTATACCGGGCACCTGCTCGGTACTACTGATGGGAAGTTAAACCCACGTCAATTAACAAAACTCCACGTCAGTTAGCAAAACTCCACGTCAATTAGACCTACGTCAATTAGTATTTCTACTAATTTACATGGGTTTATTCTTAATCGGTAGAAAAAGGGCCCCTTTCTCTCAGTCTCTTCTTCCTTACGGTGATTATTCGGCGTGTAGTTTACCCAAAGCCACGTCAATCGTATCATCAAAGGTGCTTCGAAGAGCAGTAACGTAAGAAAAAAACAATAAAAGCAAGAAAAAAAAAACAATACCTAAGGCTTCATAAAGGGAGCCAAACGAGTGTTTGGTTGCAATGCTATCACTGACAGAACTCGCGTCACGTCACGCGTAATCCTGACACGCACCGACTGAAACTGAAAACCGTGCTGCGGCTCCCGCTAAGCGCAGCTCAAGGGCGTCGTGATTCAAGGATGCGTTTTGCAGAAAGACAAAAACAAAATAAAAGAACGCAAAAAAAAGAGAGAAACATTTCTCAGTAAAGGAAAACCACACGGCTTTCAACTTTTTTTCTGTTAGCCTTCGCAGTTCCCGCGGATACGTACAGCTGTCGAAAGGAACGCCGCCATTTCCTGGGACACCGCAAAAGCAGCTATAGAGAAGCACCAGGTTCTTGGCGTCCGAGTCGCGAGGCCGATAACTGCGGAGCAGTTGGATGAGCCACCGTATCGGTTACACCGTATGACTTTCACTTTGCTAAAGCGCACGTAGCTATGTTGCTGTTCCGGAGAATGCAAACGAAGCGCAATCTAAGGTGCCCAGTCCTCCTAGTTAAAAAAAAATATTTTTTTTTTAGTCCCTCACCTCTTCCAGCCACTCATCCAAGAGCACTTGTCGGAGGTGTAGAATAACCAGTTCGGCGAACGCGCCACTAATCTATTCTCCTCTTTATCAAGAGGTTCTTGCATCTTAACAGCGATATTGAAGGGGAAAAAAAAAGGCTTGCTAGCTTTTCTTTTCCGCGCTGAGCGGTAGGGTGCCATGCTGCTCACAGCTAAGAAGTGTTACTCACGCAAATTTCGAATTCATACAGAGCGCCTCGCAAGCTCTTGTTTTAAATGCATTCCGGTTAGGCTCTTTATTAGAATTGCCCCTAACATAACAGGAGTTTTATCTTTTCTGACCTCATAGAAGAACCATAACAATGCCCCCGCCATTATGTGCGACTGCCACGCTTATGGACGAAGGCTCGACCCCAGCCTCGGCGGCCTCATTTCGATGGGGACGCAATGGAAGAACACCCCTGCACTCAGGTTTACGTACACGTCAACGAACCCCAGGTGGTCACAATTAATCCGGAGTGGACCTCGACGGCATGCCTCCTAATCATACGGCCGGGTTTCGAAACGTAAAACACCACAATTTATTAACAAACTGAAACGGAGGTAAATCATTTGTTGTTTCGATTGCCAACTATCCTTAAAATCTGAAATTCCAACATAAAGAAAAAAAAATTATCACTTTTGTTCCATCGGTTCCCTTCCTCGTTGTTGGGTAACATATCAACTGCTTCTATAATCAATCCTGCTTTCTTTTTTCTCTGCCTCTCCCCAATATAATGAATACCTACCGCTTTGAGTTCAACGAATGAAACAATGACGATTTAGTTCAATCAAGCATTTAATAAAGACATTTCGATCTGTTGACACTGGTGGGAATCGTTAACACACTGAATATGAAAGTCCACGAGAGACGATTTAATCAAAGTTAGCCACGCGGCCTCCTTATTCGAACATGTCTTTTTTATTTTACCGGCACACGTTAATTTCTCCGTAACTCTTTTCATAAAGAGGAGCCAGGCAGACTGTAAGAAACCAGAAACTAGAAAAAGCGATATATTACCGCGTGAATAGGCAAAATAAGTGGATGTAAGCAACATACAGGTTTCCTCTAGTTCATCACAGCAGTGAGCATGGGAAACGCGCAAAATTGCTGACGCGCATCAAATGGAGACTAACGTGGCGCTTAAAACACACGGTTCCTAGATCAACTTCACTCGCATCATGTGAAAGTACAGTGAATAGCATTATAAACATTTTTATACTTTAAATAATTTGAATACATAGTTCAAGTATATCAGATAATGTGCAATCTACGCGTGTGCAGAATGCGCGGTCTACGCGAGGAAGAGATGAATGAGTGATACGTATAGACAGATGAGTCGGTAGAGTAGGGGCATTTTGGAGGCGCTATTTAGCCTTCATAAAGATCACGTTCGGTTTGTATCACCTTTCTATAATGCACACTATATACATTATTGGAATGTAGGTAGCCTAGTTATCACGGCGATATCGCACGATTTGGAAAGAATTACGAACTTTTATATGATGTCCTCCCTCTATGTTTATCTCCGCCACATAGGTATCCGAAACTTATCTGGACATATAAGCAAATTTAAAAAAGAAAAGTTGCACTACTGGTTCAAACCTGAGAATAACACCAGAGCCTATAGTGTTCGGCCTAGCCTCCCCTGACGGCTTATATATATGTTAACCTAGAAACCGCGTGGTAGCGAGGTAATCTAGTTGTTACTAGTTGCTACATGATTTTACGTGGCTGTGGCCACAACACGTCACGTGACTAGACGTTACGTGGTCTTTCGTGGTTTTTGGGAGTAGCACGTCCCGTGACTAGTTATGGGATTTTACGTGGTTTACGAAAATGCGTCACTGAATAGATGTCACGCGATATTAAAAAATAGTTAAAAAAAAGCAAAAAAAAAGTTAGCGTCTCGTACACTTGGTACTTACGAAAATTGGCACGGAAGGATACAAGTGTATTAGTAACATTACTAGTAGGTCATGACAACAATAACGCGTCATTACGGCCAGTTAAGTCACAACTGACGATAATGAACTCACGTATAGTTCGTGCCCGCATTGGATATGGGCGTGTGAGCGCTGAGTGTTAAGCTTTACAGCCTATATGCCAACTTACATTCGCGCGATTCTCGACTGCGAAAGGCTCCGGGTTCGACCCCTAGATCCCTGGTTTGACTGCCAAATGTCCCCGCTTTCACCTTGGTTGGTCTTTGGCGATAGCTAATCTCTTCTAGGGATATCTTGTTATTTCACTCGGGAGTTCTACTCCGGAACGCCAGTACTCATAACATACCTCGCCCTCCACCGCTGTCAAATGTGCCGTAGTTCTATTGTATGATATGAAAACCTTTCCCAACGGTTAAAAAAAAAAAAACAGTACTGAAGATCTCGAACACGAAATTCTTCATGACTGAGCAGGATGCTAGAAATAATTGAATTAGCTGGATGTCAACCCTATACCGGCACATGAGGATATTGATAGAAGTGCTAAAGGAGAGACACGAGAGCTAGCCAGACTAATTTAGCGGAGGCTACCCTTTCACTGACAAAAGAGTATGAAACATGAAAGTAGGTATACATAGTACGCACAAAGAGACGCAAAAACAAGTGCTAAGTTTATGCGAAGCGTTGGATGGTTACCAAGTGAACAATATCAGCGAGAAAAGGCGCGCAATCAGTATAAGAAATTTGCGTGATCACACACACACAAAACAAACAAACAAGCAAACAAAGAAGCAAAGCGAATGTCAGATGATAGCTACAGTCCCACGCGTGCCACTCAAGCAGGGAAAATAAAAGCTCTCTCGCACTTTCCAATCGCCAATAGCTTTAGGCAAAATAAAGTTTCAACGAAAACAAGTAAACGCAAGCAACACTCTCAGTTTTCGCCACTTGGGCGTGACTGAGCAAGAAGCTGACAACACGAGTTGTTTCGGTTTCAAAGTCCAAGACACCGTCATAAAGGCGCGACTGTGTCAGTCGCTTCAATCATTGCAACATACAATATCTCGATATGTCTATCTATACACATTTGATTAAATTACATTATTAGCTCTAGCATTATGAGCTCAAAGCAAGAACAGTAAATCGACGAATGAACTGCAGTTGACGATGCAGGACAGCGCTTACTTACCGTTGGTCCGCCTTCCGGATCGGTCACACTGGGAGTGTACACCCTTTCCTCGCAAGCCATCGCCTCCGATGTGCGCACTGATCCTCGCGTGCGAAGCAAATGAGTGACGGAGGAGCTCGATGGGCCGTGAATATCGCGAGAGAGCGTGTTGCGATGCCTCGAGAAGAGACTATAGTCTGTTTCAGCAGTTCCGTGCAGCACTGTGGAAGCTACAGGCCCGCTTCTACCAATCAGGAGGGCAGACACGTGCTAAACGTATCCCTCCGCACTACGGCGTCTGCCAGTCGCGAACCGTGCAGTGGCAGGAGAAGCCTTGGAAAGGGGAGGAGGATGACGTAATGAGGTCCCTATTGGCAGGAGTGGCTCGCAGGTGCGAGTCCGAACAATGACGTTTCGTCTCCCTTCGGGAAGAATTCGGCGCTCGATGGCCTCGTGGCGTTGGCTATGCTGCACGGAACTCCTGGAACAGACTATAACTGTCCACTTCCCGTGAGATCTCGCAATACACCGGTCGCAGCGGCCAACTGGACGCCGCAGCAAAGTCACGGGCAGCTGATCGGAACAGCCTTGTCGCCTGGTATAGCGGGGCTCCCTTCGATTGGACCCCCCCTCGTGAGCAGGCGCGTCGTATATGCGTCGATACTTCGTCAAATTGAGGTTGGTGTGTGAACAGTTCCGGGGGCGATTCCACTGGGTAATGGCTCACTCGCCACCGATGGCCATTTCCTTGTAAAGAGGCGGGCCATTTCACCGTGACAGGAGGGGACTCATGTAAACACGACGGCCGCGAAAGTGTCGGTTATCTTTGTCTCGGTAAAGATGAACTGATGAGAGTGGTGAGCCGTGCCCGATAACGCATGTGTCGCACCGTACCTGCAACGCGTGTCTCGAGGAGAGAGTGTGTGTGTGTGTACGTCTGACTCGCGTACGTTTTGTTTTATTTTCCGTTCTTTTCTCTTAGTGCGTAGGTAACGGTTACTACAGAGAACAGGAAAACATTTACGGTACACCTTGGTAAGGAAGGTACCACGAAGCTTGTCGGGAATGATTAAAGTGTGGGTTGACAGAAATAGAACGAGGTGCTTTAGAGCTCTGTTTGACACACGTGGCGGTAACACGAGTATTCACAGTGGTGTCTAATTGAACCTTACAGGGTTATGTATAGGTTTGAAGCACAGCAGCTACTCTGTTGTGCTGTTGAGGAGTCAAATAGAGAGACAACTGAAGGTTCTTGCTACAGCCGTGGTCACTGCGGTGGGCGAGTCACCTTCTATGACGTCGTTGCCGCTATCGCCCATTGTTTTCATTGGTATTGCATTCTTTATAATAAGGAAAGCGATCGTTGCTGCTAATAACTGCTGGGAATTTACGTGCGTAAACTGCGAAATTACTTTGAGGAACGCCGTGGTGGAGGGCTCCGGAAATTTCGACCACCTGGGGTTCTTTAACGTGGCGTTAGTAACGCACAGTAGTCGGGCCTCTAGCATTTTCGCCTCCATCGAAATTGCCAGCGCCGTGGCCGGGATCTAACGCCACTGATGTTGGATTCAGCGCATTTGTACTGTACAGTGAGTGGTGCATGGTCCTCGGTTTTTTCTCATTGCGAAGTAACAATATTTACTCAGCGTTTCTGGTGCTGTTCGGATACCAGTGAAGGGGATACGAAAAGAAGAAGCAACGCATTTCACAGCGCAATTCGGGTTCATATATACCGAAACTGGTGCTACCGGCAACAGGTTTCTCGCAAACATTCATGCGTGTATTGTGTGACCTCAGTACTATTTAACGTGTCTTAGGCAAGTATGACTGCATGGACTTGGTGTAATGCGGACGAGAAAGCTTGCAGACAGTTGTGGACTACCACGTGTTCTTTAGCAAAAACGTCCAAGGAAATCCACACGGATTTCAAGAGAAGAATACCTTCCTAGCTTCCGTTAGCTCAGTTGGTTGAGCGACCACCCTAACCAGCTGGTGGCCCTAGGCTCGATCTCCAGTTCAGGACGAATCTTTCAAAAACTAGAAGACCTTTACTTTTTATGTAAAACCCGCAGTAGATTTCCTTGTAGGTTTGTGCTACGGATGGATGGTCGTGGACTTCTAACAGCGAAGCTGTTTAAGCTTTTCCTTCATTCGAGCGTATCACACCTATCGCCTTGAAATGACTTCTCCTAGCAACCAAGCGATGCCACATCTACCAGCATAACCTTGTATGGCCTCGACATCATGCTACATCACGTAAAATGACGTCATAACGACCTGTGAGAAGCAGAAGAAGGAGATGATGAAGAAAAAAACTTTACTGGATTTGTTCATGTAAATGTATTGGATGTATTTATGCTTCATACATCGATGTTTGTTGTTTATTTTTCTTAGCACAAGTCGAGCTACTTTTTGTTCATAAAAATATGTATGCTCTGCTAGATTTCCTATGTTTCGTCCTGTCACTGCTGCTGTACGGGTGACCAGAGCTTAGTCAAGCTGCGCAAGCGCAACTCTTTTCTCTGGTCTCCTATTTTCGCAGTGACAATACACTGTATCGACTGAAAAAGGTCTTGAAAAAGGTCGGGCTCCGACCGAAACGTTGGCTTAATAAACCGTCGTTCTCTAAGAGGCGCATCGTCAATTCTGTTATAAACTAGCGGCAACCCAAGCTATTTTTGCATATACAGTCATATATATATATATATATATATATATATATATATATATATATATATATATATATATATATATATATATATATATATATATATATATATCGTTTTCTGAAGCAATGCCAGCAACGAGATAAAGGTGCCATGAATGACAGGGGCACACAGAAGATGGAGATGGGCGGCCTGATCTGGATGACGCCACACACAACTGCTTTCGACCGCGATCATGCTCTAGTTTCCTCTTTCATCTCGCCTTATATCAAAGCGCGGTGCTACAGCTCTCGTCTGCGAGAAAATGTGGACCTACTCCTCGGCACTACTGACTTCGAGCCCTAATCGCTCTTGCGACAGATAAAGTCACATTGGACGGTTTCACGAAGAGCAGTGCACATCCAACTGCGATATACGTTGTCTGTCGTCCTTCCTGTCCATTCACAACCCGGCTCTCCCGAGCGGAAAACAATCTCGGAAGCAGCGGAAAATTTTCCCCGTGCAATATGAAACACAAGACGCGCCGTCACAGACCCTTATCGCAAAGTTGATCAGAGCAGCGAATCTTAACGCGTATCTCGTCGCGTAACGGATCACGTAACGGTCGTCTGTGGCGCAAAGGCTTCTGACGTTCCCACCCGCTTCCGGCGCTAAATCTGCCAAAAGTATGTGCGATAAGAAGACGTTATATTTAACAGTCCTACACATTGTGCGTTGCATTCAAGTAGTGAGAGTGGCGCTGTTGACGCGATTGCAGATACTTAAGGCATCTTTTTTTTTTTTTTGAAAAATGGATTACAGTAAATTTTGTGCGCGTTTACGTAAGGACGTCGGACGTGGATAGCGAAATACACCGACAGCTGAGTGCGTTCGCCTGTACACCGTTATCTGCATGCAAGTCGTTTACGCTTCGCTGTTGAAAAGAACGAAATAGAAGGACACAGAGGGGATTCGGTTAGGTTAGGTTAGGTTGGGTTAGGTTGGGTTAGGTTAGGTTATGAAAAAGAAGATTAATAAGTAAATTGTATGTATTAAATACATAAAAATATCAAAAACATGCAGTGACGAACACTCAGCACCAACATTCTAGCATCGGCATGACGCAGCTTAATTGAGCGACGTACGCTTGATTCCAATGAAGGAAGACGCATCACAGTGTGGGGCAAAATTCAAAATTGCGTGTACGTTTATTTAGCTGGAAGTGAAATGACTCGATATGATTCCAATTATACACTAGTCCGCTGATATGCATTTATCATAATAATCCAGGAGGTTAATTTCTTAGACTGCACGTATACAGCGGTGCTCCAGCTGTCATAGTCCTAAGTCCTAAGTTGTTATAGTCCCAAGAAGAGTAAGATGAAGTGTATACTGAACTCCACATTTGGTGGCGTCATATTTGGTAGCGTCAGTAAGGTGACGTGTATATTGAACTCCATATTTGGTGACGGCAAGCCTCCATTACCTTTTGTGCTTCCACGCAGTATCAACATTGAAGCTACAAAATATATAAGCCGAAATGAATACGAATATAGCTGTTAGAGTCATACAAACTGAGTGAAATGTTAAGCGTCCGTGCACCTAAATACCCCATTGCGAACATACCTAAAACAAATCGTCCTGTGGCTGATGTTAAATTTACTAATGTTCCTACAGAACTTTTCATACACATACAGGATTCATACAGGATAGAGGAACTTTTCATATAGAATTTCTGACGGCAAGCTCTCACGTGCAGCTGTAACCATGTACAATACATTGTGAAAACAACGACTTGTTCATTGTATACTTGATCCCGTGTTTTTCCACCAGCATTGCCCGCTAGCAGTGGCCTCCGAAGCACTTAGGACCTTATTCATAAACCTATCTAATCCTTATCTCTTGATTTCCTTATTTTACCTATGCTTTTACCACGCTTCATGAAAAAGTTAGTCCAGTATCTACAAACAGGCTTTATGATCTTCGCGCTGATTACCATTTTAGTCCCCTTAACACACCATGATATCACAGGGGCGATAAGGAAAACAAGCGATAAGGACAATGTAGGTTTATGAATACGAGCCTAATGCTCATCGCTAATGGCGTGACTGAAGCGTTTGTTTCGCGGTATGGCTGTTACTGCGGCTGGCTTCAAACGCCACACTGCCGCAGGCGGCTTAAGGTTGTTCCCCTGAAACGATTGTGGACAAAGCTCCATCTTTAAATGTTCGAAACATGAACTTGTTGGGAGAACATTATGAAAACAAACAAACAAACAAACAAACAAACAAACAAACAAACAAACAAACAAACAAACAAACAAAAAATACCTATAAGATAACGGGCGTGATTTAAGACGAACACATAACGAAGGCTCATCCTGTCACTTTCGTTTTGTTCTTGTATTAACCAGCACGTTTTTTTTTTAAGGAGTAAGTTTCACCAGGTAGCAAAAAAAAAAAAAAAAATGCCGCCGCCATCCGACTCTGCGAACGTGAATGTTCAGGGAAACTGTATCAAATATCACACATGCTGGTTTGAACTTCACACGAGGGCTTGGAATGACGTCGCGCGGTCATTTCGAAAGCAGCTGCAACTTAATCTTTACCGGAAACGCGTGGGAGGGCGTTGCCATTGTTCGCAGGCACCTTATCACACATCATGCGATTTGGATGCTTGTTTTGGGGGTTTTCTTTCTTTGCGGTTTTGAGCTTTCTTTCTTTTCGGGCATAGAAGCGGCACAAGGTTCCTTAGCAAGATCATCATGGTCTAGTCATGTAAGCTGCGAATTTATATTCATTCCACGCACAGCACTAACTTTCCACAAATAACACACGAGCTTCTACCGAAAGGCCGTCGTTTGCTCAGGATTACTTGTGAACCGTGACTGAGCTCTGTGGTGTATGCCTGACGGCAAATATGTGCCGTTTGCCTTCAATTGTTAAGCTGGCGTCTTGTATTTACGCCACGAAATTTTCGGAACACTGAGAGGTCTACAGCTTCGCTCTAAGAAAAGTGCTTTTAAACGCGCACTCACTACATCGACGAAAAATGACGACGTAACGAGACAGTACAGTGCGGATAACACAGTGACCAGCGCTGTGGGCTTAGCGTTCTGCAACGGCCTCAGTGGTCACAGCTGACACAGTACCAGGTAAGTATCGTATCATTCTATGTCTACATTGCGACTATGAACTGGCTTCTTTCAGAATGCTTAATCGTTTCTTTATTACATAATGAGGGTGAAACTGAGGATGATAAAGCGGTCTTACGTTTTCCATGTGGTGGACAGGACTAGGGAGCCTTCATGTGTGCGCGCCCCCTCCGGGGGGGGGGGGGCGCACACATGAGGGCTCCCTAGACAGGACGGACTGACAGGGCAAAGTCATTCATTTGAAGTGAACCATCATAGGTTAACGTGAATAGGCGGAATTACAGAGAAGACAAATTATGCACGCGCCTGGCAGAGCGTTGTGTCGGTGTCTTGCGCATGAGAATGAAGTTGAATTGAGAGTCGGTGCTCTCCTTATCACATCATTCTGCTCGTTCACGTTCTGTGGCGCCCTTTCAAAGAAATGAATCAAGTCGCGCAAATGTTCGTCTCATTTAGAGGAAGCTTAGAGCTTTTAGATACCGTCGCAACAAAATATGTCGTGGGGGACGCAAAGCAGCCGAGCAGCCGAAATATGTTGTATGGTATAAAACACGGCGGCAAACGCTGGAACTTAGTCGCACTGCGGTAATGCCAACGACCTGGCTGTGTGTCGAGGAAGACTGGACTTTATTCCTTTCTTTCGATAACATTCGTCTGCACTATGAATAAAGATCATGGCTGCTCCGCATCATACGAACGCGTGCAGCCCAATAGGACGGCGAAATACACATTGCGATACGACCTCACATTTTGAAGGTAGCCACCTTCAAAATTTGAGGTCACCTTGGAGTTTCAGTACAACGACACGATGCTATAGCTACAATTAGAGGGAGAGAATAGAATTGCATTTGTTTTGGACAATCGTTACGTACCATTTCAGAGTCGTAACTTCTGTATCAGTGTCATCTGAATGTATTCGCGTTGTATGAAACACAGTCTCTGTCATTGGCTGATGACGTCAGGTGGCCAGAAAGACAGAAATGTTTGCTCCTGCAATACGCTGCACCGTCAGTTCACTAGGTACAGTATCCCGACAGCTGTGGAACAACTGGCGCTTTTTTTAAAGGAACGCGTGAGGGCGTAGCTGGAGACACTGCTTGCAGGTTTGAGGCCTGGGTATCGCGGCGTGGGATCTTTTGGCAACCGCGACGTAGACAGCACTGCTGTTACAAACGAACAGCAACAACAGCAAAAAAGAGCTGTCAACTATCGCCAAAGAGATGGAAAGAATTGGACGGGAACTAATCAAAGAACATGCCGTTTGACGAAGGCTGCACACCTCTATTCTGATGAATCTGCCTTCGTAACACCGACAAGGGTGTTCAAGCGAACTATAGGAAGTGATGAAAGGTTTTAGTTTGCTGGTAATGATGGCGTCGCGGACTTTCCAAGCGTTTCTGATTTACCGGCCAATCCTCTTTGCGAGGAAGCCGGTCTTGTCAAGTGGTTAGAACAAGTAACGGCACTACCATTGTGAGCGCATCAAGCTGCAGTCTTAGATTGATTTTAATGCGCTGGGCATTTCGCACGTTCTCCTACGAATTCGCCTTCTTTGAACTTACGCAGTAAAAAAAAAGAAAATAAGAAAAATCATGGTACCTTTATCAAATAACTGTCGTACAGCGAGTTCTACAGCAAGAAAAGCTACTACAGTCAGAGCGTACATCATTCTCAAGTTTCGCTCCTTCCACTGAAATGTACCAGAATATCGGGGTACGTACAAATGGATCTTGTGTGACATTGCACGATGCTTATCAAGAGATACAGCTTTGTCATTTAACTCTGGAGTTCTGATCGTCAGTTGACCTGCATGTTGTGCCAACCGAGTGCATGCGGTCAGTATATGGAAGATGATAAACAGCACCGTGTGGATCAGACCTCCATGGTGGATTAAAGCCCCGAAACGCGTTTACAGAGGTTTCGAGTTAGGGTTACGCTCACCGCGATTTCTGTGACCTCTCTCTTTGGCCGCAACAGTGGCAGATATTGCGCGTTGTGACCATTCTGTGATTTATTTATTTACATATACTGCAGCCCTAAGCAGGGCTATAGCAGGAGTGGGTAAGTTATACAGAACTAGTACAACAGAGAGAGAAAAAAAATGACACTATCCGCACTGTGACAACGACACACATGCTGCTTCATGGGTTCGATCGTGTCTGCGTTCAAGCAGTCTTCAAGGACATACCAACAATAGACCTCAGGCATGGACGATCACCCGACCTCGATCATTCTGCTCACGGATAATTTCATCGTTCGCTGCTAGAATTTCGGCGCGAATCTAGTTTGTTGTGTGTTCTTGACATTCTTTCATGTTATATGCCTAAGGGCAAGGTTTCGAAGTTGAAAAGTAGTGCTGGTGTGGAGCTCAGGGCCGCATGCAAGCTGTCGGCGGAGGTCAGTTCTTGGTGGTCTTGTTTAAAGGAACACTAAAGTGAAAAACAATTTTTCTCGTATCATTGGGTCAGCTTTCCACTGTACAAAAAACACCAATCTTGCGAGGAGAAGACCCTATCTAATCATATCTGGTTTTGGGACGTAAAACCGCAGGAATTACCACTGACTAAATGTGTCAACGTGACGGGGACGTAGAGTAGATATAATAATTGCTGGGGTTTTACTCGTGAAAACCGCGATATGATCTTGACGACCTATTTTTTTTTTTTACACGCCCTGACAGCGCACAGTACTCGGTCCTCTAGCTTCTTGGTCTCCATCGAAAATGCCACCGCCCCGACCAAGATCGCATCGGCGACCAGCGGGTCACCCACCGAGCACATTAACCACTGTACCACCGCGGCGGACTCCATTCGGCTTCGTTGAGTCGCGCTTACATATTATGTTATTACTTCTTACCAACTATGCAACCAACGTGTCATAGCGGTGTTGCTTTTCTCTTTCTCGTTTTCAACAGCTATTGCGGTGACACTGTAGTTTCTGCTGTCTCTGAGTTGATGACCTTTATTAGCACATAATTTGAAACAAGGTGGGGATCACAGCAGTCGTCTAGCTTGCTCATTGCAACGAAGTTACAAACCTTTATGCTTCGTAAGAAGTCTGTCACACTTAGCGTCGCTGAATTAAAAAGCTGACTGAGAGCAAGGTAGTTGATTAGTTATTGCGTTAATTGTTGTCACTTATTCGCGACACCTAACACTTGTGACCTTAGAGCTTTAAGGAGCTTTTTGCAATGCAAGCCTGAAGCCCATAGAGGTGCCGTTTCATCTGCTAACTCTAACTGAGCTACTTGGGAGTCAGGATAGGTCAACCGGCCCATGCGAGATCGAATCCAATATGCTCCTAGGCCGAAGAACAAGAGTCTATACAAAAACTCGAATAAAACTTAAACGAAAAAGCACTTCGCCTAAAGCATTAGTAAATAATACATTTTCCACTTAATCACCAGCAGCTTAAACGAAAAAGCACTTCGCCTAAAGCATTCGTAAATAATACATTTTCCACCTAATCACCAGCAGCGGGGAGCCGTGCCACTCGAATTCATTCATTCATTCATTCATTCATTCATTCATTCATTCATTCATTCATTCATTCATTCATTCATTCATTCATTCATTCGCCTGTGCTTGTGCGTCTGTGCTTATGCAGTATAGTGCAGGTACATTGGGAAACTTCATTCCCACGCTGTGCAGTTCTTAACAGCCTATAGTTCTATGCAAGATTAGAGTCCGAAACCTAGAAATAAAGTTGGCCTGATCTTGCAATGAAAGCCTGAAAGTGCTTCGGAAAGTACCAAGTTCAAGTGAGCCTCCTGAACAGAAAACCACGCGAACTGTTGTATAACAAGTATAACCAAAATATTGGCGAGTGCGCTGCATTTTATTTAAGCTGTGGCATTTTAAATTGTGCTCTCATGGCGAGAAATTAAAGGAAATTCATAAGCGGTGGATAATTGTGTTCTCGCGGCATTAAAAAAGGCGGCTGTCTTTTGTGCAACAGGTATAATCCCAACGGGTGGTTGCATTCACTGCAGAGCCTCTGCTTCACGTATTCGCTTAATCGAATCTTCATTATTTTCCTTCTCTCTTTCCTACCTCCACTTTCTCTCTCTCCGACACACAATAGGAAGCTATTGCGTTTAAATACTTCGAAACCCTTTGGTCGGGGACGTATGTTTCATCAACTCTCGCGGAGAGAATTCAACACCCGCAATAAACTCGAACTTCCTGCTCGCAGCCCAATGTTTCTGCGGTCTTTCGCCCCACTGACCCTCCTCGCCATTGCCATAGAGGTCCAGTGCCAAGTTCTTTCTTTTTTTCTTTTTTTGAGGCAAAAAACGAAACACACACTTGCCGCTCTGTAAACACTTCGGCCCGAGCGTGCGTCACTTATTCTTTCGCCGCGGTTCGAGCCAAGGAAAAAAAAAAGAAAAAAGAAAAGAAGAAAGCACAGCGCGCGTGCGCGATCGCCAGGTTTACCTCAACCGAAGGATGGGATCGTAGGAGGTTCGCTTGAGCAGGATGAACTGGTTGAAGAGGCGCGAGCTGAGGCCCAGGCCGCGGCTTTCCATTCGCGGCGGCAGATCGGCGATGGCGAGGACAACGACGGGTCGAGGACGGCGCACCGGCGGCGGCGGCAAAGGTTACTACGGCGAAGAGCAATGGTGGCGGCGGGGGGCGGCGGGAGCAAACGTTCCGTTTCTTGGCACCGGGGCGCGGGGTTTTGAACGACTGGCGCTGGAGCCCTCGGCAGAGCGACGACGTTGGCCCGTCTCGCGAAGAAAAATAGTAAGAACAGGCGCCACCAGGGAGTTGGATGTGGAGGGAGAACAGCTCTCGGAATAGCAGCAGCAGCAGCTCGTTCCCTCGGGCGGGATTGGGAGGAGAGTGCCGCAGCAGCAGCAGCAGCAGCGGGGATGCGCGTTCGGAAAGGCCGCGGCTGCAGCCACCGCTTTTTCGCGTCGTACAGCGTAAACTGCCAAGCGCAGGACGCTAGGCCAGGCTATGCTATCGCGGGTTGTGCACGTAGATGAAGTGGAAAAGAACGAATCGCTCCATACGTGCTGGGCATGCGCGCATGGAGGGGAGGGATGGATTTGGAAAGGAGAGCGAGAAAGGAGGTGAGGGACGATATGCGAGAGTTAGAGAGAGAGAGGCAAGGCGGGCGAGGGTTGTCGGTGAGGGGGTCGCGAATGCAACAGTTGAAAAACGCCCGAGCGCGTTATACATCCGGATTGCAGCGACGGTGCAAGAAGAGGCTTGCCCTGCCAAGTGCCAAAATAAATGCTCCTCAGTGAAGCAACGAAAGCGAAGTGCCGAGGTGACGATGGGGAGAAAGCTCGCTGCTCGTCGTGTACACAAAGCGCGGCCGACGGATTTTTCTTTTTTTTGTGACTCATGCAAATTGGCATTTTGTCTGGGCATTAAACGAGAGTCGAAGGCGAAATGCAGTGCACCTTAGGGTGCGATATGCACTATAGACTAGCACTGCCAAGAAGCATCGGCGTCATTATCAGAGTCCGAGAGGGTGCGTAAATTTAGAACTGCATAAGGTCGATCTAGTTGTTGAGGACTTATATATGTATGATGGTAAGGAGGGTAAATGAGGACATAATAGATGAGAACTAGACGACACTTGTCTAGTTATTTTCTCTTGTGTATGGGCTGGCGCGGGCTAAGTGATGTTATAGTGGTTCGTAAATGATTCCTTTGGCACCGTGTGCAGCCAGAAGCAAGCGACTCTTAAATGAGCATCGCGTAATTAGGGTGGTGGAACTTGTTTATTTTTAATGCTTACTCTGATACTAGTATTATACAATATTTAATGCGGTGGTGTGTGTGTGTGCGTGTGTGTGCCCGCGCGCTTTACATAAGACACGATGTAGCCTTAAAGGGCACGCATAACATTTTGCACATTTTCAGAAAACAGTGTCAATCGATTGCGGATGCTGCATCCCATCCAAATATTGAGATGTCACCCAAAATATTGATGTGATAGCGTTAAATAGCTCATTTCGCTGAAATTCCGGTGACAGCGTCATTGGCTGCGCGCGAAAAATTGGCTTTGTCTGTGAACAAAAACTTGAGGTAGATGGAAATTAAGAAAAAAAAAAAAAACCTCCGGCGACAGGGGAGTCGAACCTGTGACCCCTCGTCTTTGGGAGCGTTGCGGTACGCGCTCGGCCACCCAACGTTTTTTTTTTTTTGAACTTATTGCCGGTCTTAGACAATGTACAGCGAAAACTTGTCACAAAACGTACAATTACATTCTACAATGCAGTACAGAAAACATGGCACCAGTCCCACTTGGACTGGTGTTGTCCACCTAAAGTTCCTTCAAGGCCGCCAGAGGTTCTATTCTGGACAGCCATTCGGGCACACATTCTTCTGTTTTCATATCTTCAATGAAGGAGGACATAGTTTGCCTAAAGCTCGGCCACCCAACGTATATCGTCCTGCCTTCTTTACCTTGAGGTGGGTGCAGCGCTACACAAAACACGGACAAAGAAGAAGACGCACGTGTCTTGTGCGTCTTCTTCCCCGTCCGTGTTTCGTGTAGCGCTGCACGCACCTCCAGATGAACCATTACCAACTAGCTCAAGTATCGATTCTAATGGTGCCTTCTTCATCGGCGAGTTTTGATGGCGCACCTATGTCAAATGGCGCAAGACGACGAAGGATGCCAGGCAGTAACGCAAGTAACTCGCACTTTCTACCAGGTGGTGTCGTGACAGTTACGTGGCTAGACGACTGAAGAGCATCGCAAGCGGGAGAGCGCGATGAGAATGGGGCCAGGCATCGCTATCGCGTTCAACCCTTAAGGCGAAGCTTAAGATTCCGACAGTTTTTATTATTGCACTGCACGCACCATGGAATTTACAGTTTTGTTACACATTTATGCCTCAAACCGCCAGATGTTCTTTCTACAAATGACGTCACAAGGGGCACTGACTACGTCGATTGAGGTAGAAATGGCATTGGCGATTACATAGCCGTGGAAAGATCCCTAGTCATGCTTCGTTAGTTTCTTCTGAGTCCAATAAATAAAAAAAATGAATGCGTGTTAACAACATCAAAAGAAGTGAGCTACGTTTTTAGTGCCCATTGTGACGTGTTATTGAAAGAAGAGCGGACGATTTCGAGCTGTGTATTTGAAAACAAATTGCGAATTCCCTGGTGCATGGAGTGCAATACCATTAGGCTGAAATCTTCATAGGAACCTCCACGACTGATAAGCGCCGTTTTCTGACCTTATTCGAAAAGCGTTGCCGGTAACATTTAGTTGCTCACTGGGTTTAGGAATAGACGGCTCAAGTCTATCCACCTTTCCCAGCTATCAGTGTGCTTCATCCCAGCTGTCAGCGTGCTTCTAGTATTATCGTGAAAGACAAAGATAAGTAACCATCACGCAAAATACTGGACAATAGCCCAAAGAAAATTAATGTGGTATGCATTGTAGTACAGGGATCATGTATGGATGATATTCATCGTTCCCGGAAAGAATTCAGTGAGCGAAGACTCGGGGACCTAAGTAGCGCATGGGCTTTCTATTGTCCTAGCTTTTGAGAAGATAACCACATTGATCTGTTTGCTTATGTTTATCGCGGTGCATTCATTAGGCGCAGCTACCACTATTTGATATATGCCATTGTTGAGCTTGGAAGTTTTTATTGCTTAATGCGCGTGACAGGATATCGTGGTTGTCGGTGTCGCTGAAAATGTTATTGTTTTATGTAATGCAGTCTTATTTGCTTTGTACGACTCAAGGAAGTGCCCACTATGTAGAGATAACTTATTCCCACAGGCCCACGACATATGTTATTATTAAGAATGAAAAAGAACGTGATGACACTACTGGACAAATCTCCTGCATGATTTGAAAAAAAAAATAATGCTGTGAAGACACGCTTTTTCTGCTGCCGTACTTAGGTGCACAGAAAAAAATTTTTTTCGTTCACATTAATTCCTTCTCTTATTTATGGCTCCCAGCTCATAAATAGGAAAGGAATAGGAAAGGGGGTCCGGAACCTGGCACCGGAAACAAGTTTCTCCTACCGCCCTTGGTTTTTTTCTTCTCTGTTTCTTCGCCAGACAAGCAATTTATATGGATCGCATATGTTCACACCTCGTAGCTTGGTGCGTGCTGAGCATTTCATATACGGAATAATGGGAAGATGCTGGACTGCAAACCACCATGATAATGGCAATACTTGCATAGGCACATAAAGCTCTAAAACAATGTGGTGCGCTTTCAAGAAGGTCGCTCAGAAAATTGCAAGTTTTGACGGCTGCAGCAGGTAGGGTAGTTCGACGAACGCGGCGCTAAATGGTTTTATCCGCTGGCAAGTTTGGCGATATCCATGAGGAGTGTACGCAGGTTCATTAACAATCTCACAGTTGCGCTTCATAAGGTGACTTTTATGTCAATTATTATGCGATTATGTCACGTATGTAATCAGTGCTATCAAGATCGCTACATAACGCACGCCAGCATCACGTATTGTTTGCTTCATTGTTTGAATTACCACTCTGCTCAAATTATGTGTGTTTATTATTAAGGTACAGATATTAAGGTACAGAGACGGCAATGTGGCAACGGTGCAATTTAAAAAAAAGAAGGAAATACAAGGCGGCTACTTCGCACGAGCTCCACTTCGCAACTGGACTTTTTCACGGTGGTCGGCGGGATGCACCTGACAATTATATGCGGACTGGTTTGTCCTAAATTGTGTTAACGGCACGCGCGTGCCCACTTTCACAGAGGCCCGATTCTTTCCTGCAACTGTCACCGCAACAGTAGGTGTCCGGCACGCGAAAGAAGGGGAAATCGCAGCCGCGTTCCTCGGCCATGCCCATGCCTCCCAGCGCTGCAAAAAGCGTTGTCGTCTGCTCGGCCTCCCGAGAGTACTGTCGGCGGCGCCCGCTAGGTGGCCATCAGTGGCGCCTCTATAGGCGGTGCACCAGGCGTATACAGCCATTCGGGTACACATTCTTCATGTTTTCATATTTTCAATGAAGGCGGACATAGTTTGCCTAAAGCTCGGCCACCCAACGTATATCGTCCTGCCTTCTTTACCTTGAGGTGGGTGCAGCGCTACACAAAACACGGACAAAGAAGAAGACGCACGTGTCTTGTGCGTCTCCTTTCCTGTCCGTGTTTCGTGTAGCGCTGCACGCACCTCCAGATGAACCATTACCAACTAGCTCAAGTATCGATTCTAATGGTGCCTTCTTCATCGGCGAGTTTTGATGGCGCATCTATGTCAAATGGCGCAAGACGACGAGGGATGCCAGGCAGTAACGCAAGTAACTCGGTCTTTCTACCACGTGGTGTCGTGACAGTTACGTGGCTAGACGAGTGAAGACCATCGCAAGCGGGAGAGCGCGATGAGAATGGGGCCAGGCATCGCTATCGCGTTCAGCCCTTAAGGCGAAGCTTAAGATTCCGACAATTTTTATCATTGCACTGCACGCACCATGGAATTTACAGTTTTGTTCCACATTTACGCTTCAAACCACCAGATGCTCTTTCTACAAATGACGTCACAAGGGGCACTGACTACGTCGATTGAGGTAGAAATGGCATTGACGATTACATAGCCGTGGAAACATCCCTAGTAATGCTTCGTTAGTTTCGTTTGAGTCTAATAAATAAAAAAAAATGAATGTGTGTTAACAACATCAAAAGAAGTGAGCTACGTAGTTAGTGCCCATTGTGACGTCAGTTATTGAAAGAAGAGCGGACGATTTCGAGCTGTGTGTTTGAAAACAAATTGCGAATTCCCTGGTGCATGGAGTGCAATACCATTAGGCTGAAATCTTCATAGGAACCTCCACGGCTGATAAGCGCCGCTTTCTGACTTTATTCGAAAAGCGTTGCCGGTAACGTTTAGTTGCTCAACTGGGTTTTGGAATAGACGGCTCAAGTCTATCCACCTATCCCAGCTATCAGCGTGCTTCTAGTATTATCCTGAAAGACAAAGATAAGTAACCATCACGCAAAATACTGGACAATAGCCCAAAGAAAATTAATGTGGTATGCATTGTAGTACAGGGATCATGTATGGATGGTATTCATCGTTCCCGGAAGGAATTCAGTGCGCGAAGACTCCAGGACCTAAGTAGCGCATGTGCTTTCTATTGTCCTAGCTTTTGATAAGATAACCACATTGATCTGTTTGCTTATGTTTATCGTGGTGCATTCATTAGGCGCAGCTACCACTATTTGATATATGCCATTGTTGAGCTTGGAAGTTTTTAGTGCTTAATGCGCGTGACAGGATATCGTGGTTGTCGGTGTCGCTGAAAATGTTATTGTTTTATGCAATGCAGTCTTATTTGCTTTGTACGACTCAAGGAAGTGCCCCAATATATAGAGATAACTTATTCCCACAGGCCCACGGCATATGTTATTATTAATAATGAAAAAAAAAAAACGTGATGACACTACTGGACAAATCTCCTGCATGATTTGAAAAAAAAAAATAATGCTGCGGAGACACTCTTTTTCTGCTGCCGTACTTAGGTGCACATAAAAAATTTTTTTTCGTTCACATTATATCCTTTCCTATTTATGGCTCCCAGCCATAAATAGGAAAGGAATAGGAAAGGGGGTCCGGAACCTGGCACCGGAAACAAGTTTTCTTCCTACCGCCCTTGGTTTTTTTCTTCTCTGTTTCTTCGCCAGACAAGCAATTGATATGGATCGCATATGTTCACACCTCGTAAGCGTGGGTGCGCGGTCTAGTGGTGGAGACACTTTGCCTTGTGGCGGTGGGGCGCTGCTTCAAACTCCAGCACCGAGAACAATTTTTTTCCTACAGTTTTTCTTTAGGGAGGGTACTGATTTGGGCAGCTGGTAGCAATTCATGGTTAGGCTATTTACGCACCGCTTAAGAATTGAAGGACCCTGAGTGGTGACGGCCCCAAGCGTAACCTGTCAGATGAATTTTAATGGTGAAAAGGAAAATATGTTTGCACACAACGTTTGTGATGTAGTATGAAATGCGACTTCGTATCTGGATACCTAATAACCAAAGCAATATCACCCATACCCGTTGTAGGGAATGAAACGAAGGTGGAACAAAATACGCGGAAAAAGAGGACCTTAGAACGGCAGGCTCACGCACCAATCACCTAGAATTATCCGACGTGGCCTTATCAATATACTGCAATTCTTTTTTGAGATAGCCCCATTGCGGCCATCCTGACACATTCATTTCCTAGGGAGATAACTTTAGGCGCCTCTATTATTTGTCGCGTCGTTTTATCGCCATGTATGGAGACCACCTTTCTTTCGTGGGACCTAGGACAAGGACTCCACAACCCCGACAGTGCAAACATAAGCGCCCTTGCACAGAATTATGCACATTGTTGTTGTGTTCCTGTCATTGAGGAACCCTCCGGTTTGCCATGTACATTTTCCTGCATGTGGGAAGGATCTCTTACACCACCCTCTTAATGCAATCCGCATATTGGTGTGAGTTTTTGGGCACGGAGTGTCGCCGAGTCGGCGTTATGCTATGTGCATTGACGATGGAAGTTGACACCAGTGAGCTTCTGCCGTAATCTTTTTGGTATGCTCCTTCCACAATCCAGTAGTTCTAACATTTAAGCCCGCGGGCGCGCACAGTTTGAGGTAAAGGCACCGCTGGAAAGCACACAGTCTTAGTTGGCCTCTGAGTTTAGTAGTCAAATGAGGCAGATTTTTCGATCTCATTTTCTCGCACCCCTTAAGTAATACGCGTATAATATCAAGACACCGAGGAATACTGCATGTTCAGCGTTGAGCTGCGACGAAGAAATGAGATAATGACGATGGCGTTTCCACGAACATTTTATTGAGTTTGAAAATAGCGACACAACAACGACTAGGAGTGTAATCGCGAGAGAATGAAATGGTGACACGGTAGAGTGGTATTGCTGTACGTCACATATATGAATGGGTATGCTAGAAGTTAAGAGACAAGTTTTGTGGTATCAGCTTAGAAGAGGACACAATCGGCCAGCATCAGCATTAAGAAAGTACGTCGACTGCCTCTGCGATGAAAGTTGTCATTATAGTCGCTCGTAAATATCACAGCACAGCAATTATTCGAGACAAACGAGAACAATTACATGTTCACTGGAGTGAACGTCACAGAGTTTCGTGATTTTGCAGGATACTTGGATAAAAGAAAAAAGTTAGCATCCCCCCGTTTGTAGCACAAACACGCAAGAATATCCATGCGGATTTCTCAGACATGAAAGCGTCTGAGTCAACGAAACTCATTGGTTCAGAAATCTCTGTTAATTAAGTTAAACAAGAAGTAGCGATTTACAGCTCGAAAGCGAATCGATCGACAGCTCGGAGCACATGGTAACATGGGCATTTGGTAGAGCAACCACCCCGGACAGGAGTTGGTTCTGGGTTCGAACACCGGTCCAGGAGAGATTTTTCAAGCAAGAAGCTTTCGTTTCTGATAAATCCGTATGGATTTCCTTCTGGCTCTGTGCTACGAACAAGTGCGTGCTAATTTTCGCTTTCATAATTGTCACTCCACCTTGCAGAGCTCCGCAGGAATCGTTTGCCAGGATGCTTTCACCTACAACCATCTTGATATTGTTCAGCTCTGCTCACTTGAAATGTTAAAGTGGTGCCTGTGAGACTGAGCTGACGTAACGTCGAAATAAACTTTCGCACGGTTGCATAAAAGCGAGAAAGAGACAACAACAACAACAACAAAAAAAAGAAACACGATGGCAACCAGTGGGTGTAACTGGTCTGCGTACCACGTATGAACGAGCAGCGGGTTGCTTTTCTTACCTGGCGCGAAAGATACGCTATCGTGTGCATATCTTCCGAGCGCATAAATAGAAAGATAACGCATGAGGGGAGTACTCGACATAATCTTACAAACACCGTGCACGCGTACCAGAAAGAGCTGAACACCCTTTAAATAGCGCGTCTTGGTAGGACTTTACACCAACAGCTTCAACACAGACGTGTGACATTTTCCTTCAGTCCGGCAACGGCGTAGTATATTTTCCAGAGGAAATGAGATTCCAAACCGAGCGTGAAAGCTTTTCAGGGAGACTTCGCTGCGGCATTTACATTAGCACCGCCTCTAAAACGTATCTAAGCGGCCAACATTAATAGGCTTAAGGGTGTCGAGAGAAAACACAGCTAAGCCTACGTACAACGTCAGAGTTGTGCTGATACGTCTTGATAACTAGCATATTGACAAAAAGACATGTGAAATATAGGCGATGCGTGCGACAGCAGTTGGGAACTACGCGAAATGTATGAGCAGTAAAAGGGGTGGGGGTATTGTTTTGTATTGCAGGTGCCATCGTTTATTAAATATAGTGTCACAGGACTAATGTTGTGACGAGATGGGGCACTAGGTGGGGCTACTGGGCGAATATTAGAGCAGAGACGCGACAGGGAACGCCATAGGAAATGTACATAAGGATTATTTAGAAAAAAAAAAAAAACTGGCATGTGAGCTTGTAAGCCTTTCCGAAATACCCCAGACGACCAAAGAAACCACTGAATGAGAGGATGATCGCCATTGTTACGTATTTTCGTGGGAAATACCAAGTGCCGCACACCGCTGTCTCATTCAGTCAATTTACAACGAAACACGAGCGTGACATTGACTGAACACGTTCGGAGACACATTCATGACGCTCTTTCCAATGCAGGCTCATTCTCACAAACAACGTCCAGCCACGCGTGTGATGTTGAAGGTTATAATGAGAAAAGCGCTAAGAAAGAAAAGAAGGAAACGCTATCCGCGTTCTTTTTTTTTTTTTTTCTGATGCGAATGGTATGTGATATTGCAGCTGCATGGTAAGATTCTCAAAGAAACTGCATTAAAAACAATAACAGGAATAAAAAAAGATAATGTACAATATATCTACAGCATTCACATATCCGACTGAAATAAATCATCAAGCAGGAAATAGCGAACACAACCTTTCAAGCTTACAAGATGGGCTCGATCTTTATCGAGGACAAGAAAATAACGCTGTTAAGCTCACGTAAGGATTAATATTCGTTTGTTTATGTTTGCTCCCTGTGCACAACCAGCAATTTTAACATCGACATGAAAATTCAAACTTCCTTGGGCAGCATGCTGCATGTTTAGTTTTAGAATGTAAAGCATTTTAAAGAAATCCTCCATGTAAACATACTACGTCTACTCGTTGAACTCAATTACGCGGGGGCGTGGCAAGTACGCGCCCGAGGACTCAAAACCCGCGGTCGACAGAATAACAGAATGGCGGTAACTGAATGGTTGAATTACGAACTCGCGGTACTACATCCCCATTTGCAAAACGTAGACGATTAGTTAACTCGGCACAACTTATGCTGAGAACTTGGCACAAGTTGTTCATCCTGGGTGTCATTTTGAGAACTTGGCACAAGTTGTGCGTCCTGGGTGTCATCCTGAGAACTTGGCACAGGTCCTTGGGATGACGCAAGTTTCAGGGTGTTCATTCCCAAATTGATCGTACCATGACATAAATCGGCGTCCGAGTGAATTTCGCGAATGACTACACAGAACGACGCCCTGTTAAAGGAGTAAGGAAACAGAACATAAATGTTTTGCAACATAGTACTTAATTTTCTTAAATAGAAGTAAGGAATCAGGCAAGTTTGGCAACAACTGTTCCACTGTGAGAATTCACTTCAAATATATGTGACGCGCATCCTCACTTGACGGTATTCTTAAATTGGAATATAACCCATAAAATGAGCTTATTCATAAATGTTTCCACAATTACGATCACCGTTATCAGTCACAAGCACCACCATCATCATATTCGTCAGCCTATCGTATGCCCACGGCAGCGCGAAGGCCTGTCCCGACGATTTACAGCTTTTAAGTTCTGCGGGAGGTCATATTGTGCCTTCAATGTTGTGTTGCATTCTCACATGCAGTCGAAAGCATTGTCCTGCCATTAGAGTATTCCAGGTCAAGGATTGCGATTGTTCTAGCTATAACAGGCAGTATTCTAAAAATCTGCGCTGTATGCAAGAGTAATATCCCTGACAGACGGGCGAAAGTAAAGTCCTTTGTAGTAAACCCCTTTTTCTACTCTAAAGGACCCTCTGCAGAAAGCAGTTGCGCCCATGACACACGGCAGCACGTGAACTCCTTTAGGTGGTTCCTAAGACGAACGCCGCAAAAAATTGCGCTCCTCGTTAAAGAAGCAAGATAGTGAACATATTTAAAAAGTTCCGCATTTAATTACCTTTAGCGATTGTGGATCGTAAAAATATCGTTTTTATTGCTGATGGCTAATAATGTTGATTGTTCGTTTCACCCCACGACGGAAAAGATGATGATAGCCGGAATCCCGCATGGCGGCGATGTGAGCGTTCGAGAGTACGGTAAAAATAAATCTTTGCGGCCCTACAGATCTCATTACACGGCTAAAAGTTAAAGCTTATACGCAAGGCAAGGAAATACTTGCGGGGTGTTATAATTTTGTGAAAAGTATCTCCCGTTTACGGGTCGTGTACGCTGTCGGCGAGAGTACGCCTTTACGCTCGAAAAATAGATCGCCGATCTACCTTTCTGCAAAGGAACTTTGCCGGGAAGTAGATACTCATTTGTCGTGTGTCACTGGGCATGAACGCCTTTCCGGCAGATGTCCCCTTACCTAAAGTACTTTAGCATGCCCGTGTGTCAGGGGTATTACACTTCACAACATGCCATCTTCGCAGGCTTTCGTGCATGACGTTAGCACCGTAAGGTGCAGCACGCTTAATAAGACAAACGAAAGAAACAACTTGAATGTCAGAATCACTCACTCTTCCTCCCAGCATGCTTATGTTAATTCGGGAGTTAGAAGCTGAAACCTAAACCCTTTGACACAACACTGAACTTGCTAACGGAAACGCTTGAAACATTTTATTAGGCCTTGTTTTTTTAAAGGGGTCTTCTACTACTTTTACGTTCGAGTTTCGGGTTTCCTGCAACACCTACTAGAAGTTGTTTTTTTTTATTTCGATAATAGCGACACACCTCGGCCACAACATTTAGCAGCTTGCTCAAAAATGCCTCCATTAGTCACTGTCTTCTAAGCCAGTGCAAACTCGATCACGCACTCTGCAGAGTTTCGTGTGTCACCGGAAAGTTATAAAACATAAATGTACAAGGGAACAGGTATGATTGTTAGTTCATTCGTATCCCTTTGTTCTTGTGCGTATGCTTGGTTCCATTTGTCCACTACATTACCGTAGGTCTACTACGCGCGGGCTTATATGATATTGCTCATTGCTTTATAAGGCATAAATGCACGAGCTCTTCCCATGAAAACATATGAAAGATGGTCCATTAACTAGGGACATGTTTTGGTATATGAGGCTTCATAGGAGTGAAGGGAGGGTGACAACACGTTTTTGGGGAAGTTGTTGATATTACGATGTATAGCTAACGGAGGTACACACAACAAACGAATTGTGTTAGAAAATTCTGTTGTGACGTTTAAAAATCTCCTCCTGTGAGTACACACCGCCTGCTCAACATATCGGCACAGCCAGCCATGTTAACATCAACTACTTCCAACTCACAGAAATGCTCAAAGACGGCGACGTGGCTCTATATCTACATATCCGGTGTGGTATCATGCCTTGTGTGCTTCTCCCACCTGTAGCCAGTGTATGCCAGATGGTGAATGTATTTATAGTGGTCATTTACAGACAGGGTTGCTCGTACTTTGTATAATGACCTTTGCTGACAGTATTAGCGTATTTACTACACTACCAGCGTTAATTCAGCATTTGGTGCATTATTATAATCAATTTATGAGTAATAGTTCTTGTAATCAAGTGTGAATGCTCCGACCAAGTTGCCTTACATCGCACACCTGTTCACAGTATTGCTGACGTCTCTAGAACTCGAGTTGCTGTATTTCTGCACACATTTCAATTTATTAGTAACTAAGAAGGGCCTAAATGTTTGCATCTTTACGTATTCAGAATGTGTTTGGAATGAGAACAGCGCAGTATTTTTCTTTAAAATTTTACCCCTGAAATGCCAGCTCGGCCACAACATTCAGAGAAGATATATGAGAACATTCACAACTTCGATCCTACGAACAGCGTTCTACACTCACCATTACAACCACGAGCACATAATCATGACAACATTAACTACGGAAGAGCGTCCAAGAGAAACTCACATCGCTCTCTTTTGCACACATGTCCACATTAACACGGATGCCGCATGAAACAGCACACATTCTGTCGCGTACGGCAGTCAGCAATCGTCGTACGCCCGAAGCGACACAATCACACCGAAGGAACGGACAACGTTGCCCTTGGCGTCAATAGACGTCCCTGATAAGCAAATCAACGAAACAGTACGATCACGCACTCAGTTAAAAAAACAAACAAACAAAAAAACGACCATGCTGCGTTGTCTTGTAAGGTATAGCTAGCCACAACCTATGTCTGCATGAAGCACGTCGTCGACCCGAATTGGCGACTTTCCATCTTGTTGCACGCAGCCTTTCCACTTATGCAAGTCGAAAGCGAAGTGTCAACGGCGCGATGAACTGAAGGCGTTGCACCTTGTACCGAACCGTTGTGTTCGCCAGAAAAACGCAGCGTCTCTGATGGTTAACGCAACACGGCAGTAGCACGTAGCCTGCCTGAGTTGGCAGCTGTCGGCACAGGGAAGGCGGTTGCAGCGTTCGACGATCAAATGGAACGATTCAGTTCAAGGGCTCTTCTTCGGGTGCAATGTCGCCGTCACGCGTGCAGCTGTCCTTTTTGATGGAGCCATTGGGGTTGAGCGATTCACCCACTGACGTGACGTGCGTCGACAACGACGTGCGGGCCATGGCGAGACTGTTGCCCCTCCTGCTGGAGAAGCCCCGCTGTAGCCGGTAGCGACCGTACGAGCGCTTTAACAGGTGTAGCACCTGTAATGAAACAAGAAGGGCGACGTCACTGTACAGCGGCCAAAAGCGAATATGGCGTAAGTTAACTCCTGGGTCACCTATACATCTTTTCACAGAAGGCTCCCTGGGCGCCGCATAATCCCCGCTGGGTTGGGCACCATATGAGTGAACCCCAAAAAGGCACTGCCGAGGGTTTGTAGTAGCAAGTTTGGCGAGTTGGAAGGTCTCCATTATCAAACAGCACACATACGCGAAGACAAGCGGAACGAAACGGACAACACAAGCCTTTTTTATTGCAGTGCACAGCTCAATATGGCGGTGCTCCATGCCACCTGTGAAAAGGTCTATAACAGCATATAAAACCCGCACTCTAACTGACTGGTGATGCATAAGTTGCCAAATAGCCTCTAGGGAAATGGAAGGATGGTTTTCTGTATGCGTAGTGACCCTGTTCATCGCGTGATATCTGCTGCTAGACACCATGTAATACTTGTGTGTGTGTATTGCGTCTGCCTTGTTCGGTGGCTTGTTTGTTTGGAGCTTGAATATTGTTTGCTATGACGCACTGTTTGTCTCGAGAAAGGAGTAACTGCCACTGCAGTGTTAACATCGACTATAAGTACGTTTAACAGCGAAATCTATCGCCACTAAAGATTGATGGAGCAAATAAGAAAATAACCGCAATATGTATTGCGTGCATGTTTTGGCGAATACACGTATATTTATTTTATATGCATCCTCTTAGCGTACGACCAACCAAGACGCCGATGCACTTAACAGAGGACAAGAACCCGAGTATGTTGAAATATTTTTGCGAGAACACCCACCGAGCAACAGCGCCATTTCGTTTCATTCAACACATAAACCATTTCGTTTCATTCAACACATAAACTCATATAAGGCGAGCAGCGACTACAGGAATATGCGATATACGTGTGTTTGTAGCTAATACTAACGCAAGCTGAATTTTTCTGCAGGTGATTTGAAGTAAAACGATGATGGGTCTCATTTGGTACTATGCTGCGGTCCGACAAGCCATCCCCACAAAGTGGTAATTTGGGAGCCAACGATTCAACTTCGTCTTAAACTCTGCCTTTTCCGGTGCTTTAAACGACATCGAACGAGCACTTTGGCGCAACTCTAATCTCGCGCACGGAACGGAGACGCGCATGTGCTTAAGCCGTCTTAAAGACAACCACAAGAAAAAGAGAGAAAGAAAAAAAGCGAAACTTGCACTAGCGGCGCAAAACTAGCGAAGCTGATGGGCACTTGACTGGTCCGGGTTTGTCTCCGGCACCATGGTCCGGGCGCTTCGGGAAACGCCTCGCAATGAACTGCGAGGCCCAGTGAACGCTTCTCAAAGTTTCGAATCCAGTTCAGCGTAAAGACGTGCGCGGAGAACCACAAGCGGTGGCAGTCGCGGCGCGTGTGGCCTCTGCTTGACGCCGTCTTACCATTATGCCTGCCTATGCTATTCTAACTTCTAGGAGCTGCTTGGACGCCGCTCTTGAGGACGCGTGCTGTTGTGGCGCGAAGCTATGCACAAACGCATTGCTTTTCGAGACTCTATACATTGGACAAATAGACGCACACTGTATTCGTCTTCTGCTTGCACGTGCAGCACGTGCGCCCACCAGCTGCAGTGTTGCCAGCGTAGTAGTCGGCTGAGAGCATGAACGCAAGGAAGAAGCGCGCGTCCGAACGCCGCACATTGGACATTGCACAGAAGTAGTGAACACGCATTCTTAGGGACTTAGAACTAATGATGATGATAGCTTTTCACAACACTGCTGTTTTTTTTGTTTGACTAACAGCTTCGCTGTTAGAAAAAAATACAATGCTGATGTCTCCACCTCGACTCTCACCCCTAAGATTGCCATTATAGTGCTCGATTTAACGTTTTCCTTTTTATTACACCTAATTATGCGTGCAATGCTAAAATTCCCAGCGGGAGAGAAGCTGCAAATGAATTGCAAGCCGTGTTTGGATCAGAACTCTTGTTTGGGATAGTTGGTGAGCTTTCACGTTGACTGAAAGGCGCGAAAAACGTACACGGACGAAAACCGCTTGTCCTTGTCGTTTTGTGTTTCGTCCGTGTACATTTTCTCGCGCCTTGAAGTCAACATGAAGCCGTGTTTGGTGCAGTTGTGGGGATCCCAGAGTGCGTAAACGTCGAACTACACGCCTCTGCAACGCCATTATAAAACGTCGTTTGTAGGTGCCTTGCAAAGTGGAGAGAGTAAGCATGGCTGATAATGTTCCCCACCTTGAAGTACCTACACGTGATACTACCGCTCCCAATGCATGTGCGCGTGTTTATCGTAGCCATATAGAAGTAAAAAGGACAGGACACGGATTTCGTCTTCTGCGAGCGTCTTGGAAGACTTGTGGGCATTATAACGTAAATTTGGAAGATTTGTGGGCATTACCATGCAAAAGTGCTGGAGGTATGTCGAGAACATGCGCTTTCTTTTTCTTTCGTTAAAATTGTACAAGCATTGGAACTTCTTAGCCTTCTTTATATTTCACGCCTGTCTGCCAGCCATATAGTGAAGACAACGCCTTCCGAGGCCTCTTTCGCGAGCATTCTGTGGCGCAGTACAAACATTTACGATGTCAGATTTCGGAGGAAAAGTCTCGGCCACTCGCTAAGGGGACGCAGTGAAGCTGCGCTTGCTGCTAAGTCGCACTACCTCAGCTACCTTATTTTCTTGCATACTACCAGTACTCACTGGAACTGGCTAATGTGGACAACGTCCGGTAATGCTGGTTTAAGATAGCGTCATGATTCCTGACGTTTACAAATGTCATATATCTGCAGTTACAGGATGAAGATTTTTTTTCATTCAGTCTCAATTCACTAATTTGGTATGCGGGCGTTTACAAAGACAACGCCTTCTTGGGACACTTCCAGCCGCATTCTGTAATGTGGTACGTTGAATATTTGTGACTAAATTCAAATACCACATTTATTTGCCCCCTGCTATTACTGGCTAATGTTGCTAGCATCGGGCGAATTATGGCTAATTTAAGATTTGCTAAATAATTGCTAAAGTTGGCTTGTATCACTTATCTATTGGCAAACATTGGCTACTGTTGCCAATTCATGGATAGCGGCTACTAATGGGAATATCACTTTTTGTTCGGGCCTTGCTCGATCCTTATATTTATGGAAGTAAAAACTGAATTGAATCGAATGTTGTATAAATTATGGATTATGCTTGCTTGTGGTGGCATACGTAGGCTATCTGCAGCTGTGACAGCCTCACTGTCTTTGTCCTGTCGGAGTTCCATGATTGGATTGTCTGCGGAAAATTTCCAAGATATGCTAGTGCTGTACGAAGATCAAGCGTGGCTAGCAGTCAGGTCGCCGCCCTGACGAAGACAAGTCCACTTGTCGAAACGTTGGCTCCTGCGACATTCCCTGTTCTAAATCGTACTTTGCGATCTGTTCGTCGATTCAAGCATCCATCTTCCCCTGAGCTTCTCTTCTAGTTTGGATAGGTTCCTACAGTCACGGACGTAACCAAACGTCACAGGGCAAGGTCCTCACTCCGTGCTAGGACAGTGGGATGAGGAAAATACTGCTGAAGTTGCAAAATCAGGCAGGCACTGAGTGAAAGGAAAGCAAGCGGGCACTTCACTCACGGGGCACGGCAGGGAGACAGGAACAACGCCGTGCACGTTTCGCCGGCAGCAGCGACGTCCTGTCGGCGAGGGCAAGCAACGCTGAGGCCCCCGACTCAGCAAGCTAGGACCTGGGTGCGCGTCGAACGCCGCCGGTCGCTCGCCCTGGCCAGTGAAGACTCCAATTTCACGAGCTCGATGGACCGCGTGATTTGGCCCTGAATCTGTCGGGGGGACGGTATAGCAACAACGCGTTAGCACACGACAGCGTAATGTGCTCCTTTTGTCTTTAAATCTCCAAATGTGATTCCTCACATATCATGCGCTTCGCGTGTACCTATACACATTAATGAGTAGTCGGCTACGTCCAGTGTTTTCACTGAGAATAGACTGAGTGTGTAACAGGCCGCGCCTATCGCAACCATAAATAAATGAGGGCAGACGGTTTGTCAATATGTGTATTCACAAGAACTAGTGTGTACGCGACATTGCAGTGCTATAGAAAAGCGTCGCAGCCATTCTTAAAATGTACCAGCCATTGTACCATGCCTATGCGCACGCTCTTGACGAACTGCGCGTGAACGTTTCTTTGTATGCTTGTGGCTGTGTAAAGCGCTAGTAGAGGGACAAAGTGCGTAGAAAGAAATGTGCTATATAATAACTAACACAAGGCAACCAACATAAGGCGACTTGTCCGCTCTTCCTCTTCTTTCTGTACCCTTCAGCAGTGAAGTGTAGCTGTACGGACTCGGCCTGGTTAACGGTTGTGTCTTTCCCTTTCCCTCTTTCTCCCTCCTACAGGATTTCCACCTGTTCTGTGTCGCGAGAGCAATTGGAACTCTATTGGCTTCGCTTGCAGCCTTTGCAGAATGTTTGTCTCAAGTGTAGCAACGCAGGACGTCGAGCTATAGCTAGGCTGCATCAAAGATAGGCGTTAATAGAGGTACTTGAACAGAGTAATCATGCCTCACGAGAATCACGAAATGCGTTTCTCTACGAGTGCAGATTGTGTACGGCCGTTGGTAACCGCTGCTCCCGAAGACAATGTAAGGACATTTCCAGATATGCAGTAATTTTCAGCCTATAGGCGATATGACATATACACGGTAAAATGAGAGAAACCACTGACAAAATCACAGTGCATGCCGCTATTTCCGCATTGGATTTAGCATCTTTCTGTTGATGCTCGTTACGAAACAAGCGATAGGGAATGCTTCGTTAAAGTTGTGCCACTTCTTATTGGCATTGTAGTTCCGGGAAAACTTTAAATCGCACCCCATTCTTACATTAAAAAAAAAAGCACTGTGAAAGCAAAGGGCGAAACGGCGCTATTGCGAAGCGGTGGTCATGCTACAGCAGTACCCAAAGCGGTTAGCTGGGCTAGTTGGAATGTAGACTTGTAATGAATTTCTAGCACTAACAATGGAAAGAGCTGCCGAAAGAAAAGGGAAGACAGACGACAGAACGGCAGACAGGTAGAATGCTGGATGACATCTTTCGAGCGTTCTGCCTATCTGCCTTTTCTTTCCTTCGTTAGCGCTGGAAATGCATTACATGTCTACACGTTACAGCAGACTTAGCGTACGCTTTCCGCTAAACCTTCTAAATGTCCGCGGTGCGAATCCACGGTACGAATTGCGAACGGGCTCTGTAACTGATCTCAAGGGTTGAAGCGCACCGCCATGGCAGAAATTTACTGCATGTGCTGTAGACACGAACAGATTTATTTCTGACACAAAGGAAATAACGAAGAAGGGTGCCGTTATGAAATATTGCGGGCTCTGAAAACAAACCCTGCTAATCGCTACGAACCAAGCTGGAAGAAGTATAAAACCGACAGTCGCAAAAAGAAAAAAAAAGAGATGTGGCGCCTGTAAGTCAAGATGACAAGATCCAAGCCAATGGCGAGAAGAAGAAGGAACATAACACACGCATTTAAATGCAAAAACAAAAATCACTAAAAATTTCTCTGCCTAACGCCCTCACGAACCATCTGCACATGCGCGTTGTGGAAACACGGGCAACAATTCTTATATCTGTGGCACTGGTCAGCCAAGTGGCCAGCTGCGGCTGAGGGTCCTTACACAGTATATCCATATCAATTTCTTTTTGGCAAAGTGGACCAATTACTGTTATGGTATATAAAATTTAGGTGTAGGCTATACAAAAACGAGACTGATGCCGTTTGTAATCTTAATATTACAAAATATTGGACTCATACTAAGCATTGGTGGGACAAATTTCATATTTTTGACAGCGAGCTGTTTAAGCTCGCTGTTTTTATTTTCAGCGTTAGGTTTGTCTGCGCGTCGTTTCAAAGAACTCCGCGGGCATGCACCACAGAGAGCGGATATGTGCCAAGCAGCTCCTAACGTACCATAACCATGCATAGTAGAGTATGACAAGGGGCTGAGTAAAGGAAGTGAGCGTGAGGACGAAGGAAAGAGGAAGGAAGAGGGTAAAGGATGGCATAGCCTTACAGTATAGCTTAGGAAGGGGTGGAATAGAGTACTGTGTGGATGAGGAGGGGGGAAAGGGGGAGACAGTTCAATACAGAAAGAGGCAAAAAAAGACGACATATAGAAGATGTAGAAACATATATATATATATATATATATATATATATATATATATATATATATATATATATACAAAGATGAAAGAAAGAAGAAAATGATGAACGAAGAACTCAATTTGCGTCCTCCAGATGGTGGAACTTGCTTGCCAGCTACGCTGTGTGCTCATACTTAGCCAGGCGTGGAACTGGCTCTAATTTTCAGCGTTTAAACTTTGCGCGAGAAGTGAGCCATGGATGATATTGTTTTATGTTGCTGATGTGTTCTGTTTTGTAGCTATGTGCCGCACACGCAAGTTACGGAGTCTCAAGTATGAAAATAGTCCTTGACGTAGTGTCTTTCCGTACTCGCTTTTTGCTACATCAAATTGTTTCTACTTGTCCTGTCGTTCTTTTTTTTTTGCTTATTTTATACATAAATAATGTAGGTTGCTTTAGTTATATCTTTGTGCACAGACTACATATGCCGCCAATGCATGCTGCTGAACTGAAACAGAATGGGAAGCCTGTTAAAGCTCCGTACCGCTGTGTCATCTCATTTCCTACATTCGTTGAAGTAGTACATAAAATGACGGATTGGACTGACTTAGGTACAGGTTCACAGACTCCAATTCGTCTTGCTTACGTAAATATACGGCTCTCTGCAGTGCTGTTATTTGAACGTGTTCCGAGCGCAAATGCTTTGGACTGCCGCCCTGGTTCTCTTTATCCTCAATGAATAAAAATGCTAATTTTCAAATATAGAAAATACATAAGAAAGACAGTCCGGCTCCGCTGAATGTCTGAAGTCGCAGATCAAAAGTATATGCGCGTTTGTGCAGCTAAATATTTCCTTCATTCACAATGTTAGTCTGCACCTCTTTGTATGTTTGAATTTTTCCCGTAAGCCTATACTATCTGGTTTCCAACGCATTAAAACCTCCGTTGCATGCTATCTGCTGTAGAAGCACCACTTACCTCTCCGTTGAGGTAGCAGAATATCACAGCAACGAAGAATCCCTGAAAAAAATAAGTTTTGCGGAAGCAACTGTAAGTTCATACTATCATTAATTACAACTAATAATAATAATAATAATAATAATAATAATAATAATAATAATAATAATAATAATAATAATAATAATAATAATAATAATAATAATAATAATAATAATAATTGTGCTGCATGTATGCACAAATCTACTAGGCCGCAAAAAAATAGGCAAGGAGCAGGCTTACCCGAGAGGGTCGCAATTAACGCCTGCGTACGGTTCCAGGAGAAAAGAACGAATAGAAGAAAGACGATAGAGGGAAATACAGAGAAAATAAACGAGTGAGGATCGAAGGCTAAGACATAGATAAGTAGGAACACAATACAATGCCAATAAACAGGAGGCCCAAAATAAGCATTGTTCAGGAAAGCTAGCCAGATCGATGGGGCTCGTCACGTCAAGTGGCCCGCCGCCTTGGCTGCAGACATCATTAGTCCAATTGGTTCGTATTCATTCATTAGTGATGCATGCTGCATAGCGTATGTGGTACACTATAAGACTAGATGTTCAAGTGTCTCACGGGAGCCACAAGACGTACACGACGGATAGTCCAGGCTAATTTTATGGTACAAGCGTTTGTGCAACAACAGCTAGACAGCCAACCCTTCATTTATGTGACAGTGTTCTTGCATAACGAGGCAAGCCACGATCACAAACACCAGGTCGCTACGATCCGTTCGCAATACTCAGGTCTTGGTGCTCCTTTAGGAGGAATCGAGCCAGCAGAAGGACGTTGTTAAATATGCACGGAATTTCCGGGCAGCCGCATTTGTCGTGGGCACCACTTGAAGTGAGACAACCAGCCTATTCCACTTCATCGATACCACATACGAAAGCATCCATTGGACTGTGAGAAGTAATTATCTGGCTATATTTTATGATTCTGCGTAAAAGTGGGGTATAGGCATCTCTTCTGAACAGTATTCGAAGTTCGGCACGCGAGTCTTAATGCACAGAACTATTCTTGCCCCTACTTAAAGCCATCGTATGTCGCTACCAGTTCTGTAGTAATTGATGGTGGTGAATGAGGTAATCGAATCTCCCCTACTGATGCCAATTGAAGGACAGAAAGAAGCCGCAGAAGCGCCTTGGAGGTAACTGCGTAGACAGCAATCCATAAATGCTTTATGATAATGTGGAAATTTTTCACGTAAGTGCGACTTGACGAATTGCAACAGTGCCGAGATAGGCTGGCCAGACCTTTGGTATATTTCCGGCATGAAAAGATAAATATAGGGAAATGAAATAGTTGTTCTGTTCCGTAATTATGAATGAAGTATTATGTAATCAACTGCCAGCAATGTCAGTGACCAACGCCGCCATCTTTCCAGTGCGAGAGGACAGGCGCTGAATCAGCTGAACAATGAGTGGGCCGAGTTAATAATTTCGGTGCTTTTCTTGCACCAGTTCACGTGATTATGTCTTGCTGTGAGAGAAAAGTGTAGCCGCAGCATTTTTTAATCATATATAGCGCCTGTGCGTGTTATCATGATGACCGGGGCCGCACATAGAATTACAACGCCTTACAAAAGTTGAAATGTTCTCTGGCCCTTCACCAGCGTACTGACAGTCAGACTATGCCGTTTTTTTTTTGTGCTTTTCAGTCCAACATTTGCGAACATAAATTCACGAAATCCATAGTACACTTAAGAAGTCCAAATAGGCGGAGAAAGCGTTTCTGCCGAAACTTGCGCGCATATGTAAAAGGACATCGGCTCTGTCATTACATTGCCTTGTAGAGCTTACATTTTACCTGGATATCAGACTTCATGTTTCTTTTTACAACGGCTAAAGCATACCCAAGTAATGCAAAAATAAAGAAAATCTTTCTCATTATTAGCCTTATATGGCAGTCGCTTTATAGGGAAGTGCAGAGTATAAGCAGGATATACCGTTTATTGAGCATTACCCCTGGTATAGGCATAGAGAGGCACTGAACGCGCAATTCACCGGCACACGCGTAGAGACTTCGAATTAAGTCCGCACCAGTGTGTAACTGTGTGTTTGACCAGGCGTGAGGACAGTGTGTGGCAACCTGGAAGGGTGGGCTATGAATAATGGCGTCATTGCAAATCGCGAGCTCTGAAGCGAACCTTCTTAGAGTGTAACTGGTCAAACTGCTAGTGTCACATAAGCGAGCGGGAGTGTAATTGTTGTCACGGCACAGTGTCGCGCTCTCTCACCGGCTAGGGTGCTCGGGCTCGGGTGACGGAGCTCGCGTGCGTCAAGAAAACATCCACGTGTAATACCTGCAGGCCGTCGGACGCCTTGCTGATGTACTGGTAGATCTCCCAGGCCCCGCAGTTGGCTGGACTTCGGTACACCGTCATCAGAAAGTGCATGCCGAACAGTGGGAACAGCACGAGCACAGCCCGTACAGCTTTCCTGGGAATGAATCATTTGAGTAGTAATGTTTATTTAGCGGCGTAACAACATTTAAATTTGGACGAAAATTTTCAAAACGCATTTGAAACGTTAGTTGAAGGATGGGGAAGGTGGGCGGATAGTCGATGGGGACGGGTCACAAGCACTACAGTCGAGTGAGAAATAAAAAAAAAATAGCGCAACGAAGTTTGTGGAAAACCTATGACGAACGTGAAAGACGTGAGAAATGACGTTACCTGAAGCATAGAATATGATGTTTAGTTTGATTTACTTGCCTATTTATTCAACAACAACAACAACAACAACAACAACAACAACAACAACAACAACAACAACAACAACAACAACAACAACAACAACAACAACAACAACAAACTCCAGGATAAAGGCCAACTTCCCTAACAAAGCCTGGGACCTCGTTTAACGCAACAGCGTTACATAGCTCGTGTTGTAGAAAAAAATTCCACTGTCGACGTAAGCGTCGGAGCGCTTGGCGGAAAAAATCATCTCGAAATTCCGCCGCGTTTCCCTAAGCGCCCGACCATGCAAGCCCTCCGCCGCGGAACGGGTGCGTTAGTCAACAAAATTTAATTTCTTAAAGTAAGATGTGTCAGAAAAGTAAATTGCGACTTAACTAACACCTACGCACATGATAGATCGGAATGTAATTTTAATGTACGAGAAAACGTACTTCTGTTACGAGGAGGCGATGCGAGCGGGACCCAATGACGCTATCGCGTTGAACACTTCAAGGCAAAGCTTAAGCGTATTCGTACATTTTATGTGCATGTGATGGCTGCTTATAGCAACACATTTACTTTGAAAAACGGAAAAATAACTACCTGATATGCTCTTTATATTCCGCTATTGTGAGACGTTACTGCCACTTTGCAACATAGGGCAATTTGCTCGTTGAAACGGAAGCTGCAAACACGGTTTGCGGACCCGATCTCGCAAATGAACAGGCGAGCACAGTTCAGTGGCGGTTTTCAATTTTTAACTAAGCTAGAGAGAGAGAGAGAGAGAAAGAGAGAACTCTATTTATCCCATATTAAGGGAAAGGGGCTGCTAAGCTAGAAATGTTTGCGGCGTATTCATGTAGCGTCCAGAGCGGTCGATTCCCTTTAATAAGAGAAAAGCGGAGAAGGAAACGTTTACCCACGAGCACGATCAGTGTGTAGAATATTTTATTATGATGCACTCTGCTGTATACATGCAGATACAGGATCACTAATTCGCATCGATCAAAAACAAAGCGTTCGCATCAAAGCAGTGAACAGTGTTTTCCGAATGCAAAACGAATGTCGGCGATGAATTCAACTCGAAATTTCTTGCCCGTTTTGCCATCGTTAGTTCAGTAAGTATTTTTGTCCATATTTACACATGCAAACTTACATTTCACTCTTTTCTTGTATTTATTCTTTATGCTGGTGGTGCGTCGGCGCCTAGTTTCCTGCAAGTTACGTACTAGCTAGCTCAGCAACGAGCTATGCTAAACTGCACTTAGATATTGAAACCTTTGGTGTACAGGAACATTTCCCCTCCATCAAAAACAGAGCAATGAAGGAAGTGAAAAAGTTGCGATGAGCTCACCGAAACTGGCTAGGTTCGTTTGCGTGAGTGCTCCTAAGCTTGGTGACGAGGACGCGGATGATGTTGCACAGGAACACGAAGTTCGCCTGAAAAATTCAGAGAGAGAACAGCACAGCAATAAAGAGGCTGTAATTTAAGCGTATGCTTGCTGTGCTCCTTGGGAGCACTTTGAACTAGGTTAGTTGGTAGTGGTAGATTCGCGGCAACACGAAAAAGACGACGAAAAAGCGAAGACGCAAAAATGACAGTACACGGCGCTATACCATTTAAGAGATACTTCAAGGACATGAGTCAGGATGTTGGAACAGCTGCCAACAAACATAGGAAGACTGAATAAATATATTATAATCAATTTCGAAGAGAACAATTGCTTATTGCTGTTGAAATAAGTGGAACAAAAAATCGTCGGTGCGACCGTTTCACAGTTCATAGCACAGTCACCATACATTCCACACAAAAGTCACGGACTATGTTCTGTAGTCCGTGACTCTGGTATGGGCTATAGTTATCGTGCTGCTGTGTATAGCATATAGTCATGGACTCTGCTGGTGGCAATGTGGGGAAGAGTCACAGCTGTGGTCCAGCTATGGTACTTGTTTTATATTCAGAGGCTCAACGAAAAAGTACGTTGCCTCTATGTTGGCTACGAATTGATCGACGTTGTTACTCTCCAAACTAACGAAAACTACCGACTTAATTTTTCTGATAACGCTTGCGAAAATAGGCGGTGACAGATGCGACAGAGAATCGATATTTGTTACGACGTATGTTGCAGCTCAGCTCACGGACACTTATGTTTCTAGAAAGCGTGGATTGCGGTGAGACCCGTTGTGCCGCAGGATACAAAACCTGTCGCGAGAAACGTTGCAGTGTGGATATTATAGTGCCAACTGCGAAGCTGTCGAGCTTCCAGAGGTCAAGGAGATGCGCATATTTGCTTCGCCTACTATACACGTCAGAGAGACGTGTTGGTAAACGAATCTCTGTTCAAACAAGACACAAACTCGCAGGAAGGGTATCAGCAGTGGCGCGCACAAGAAAAAAAAAATGTCACTGAAAGTAACGTTTCACTTGTATTCTCTTCTTTTTCACGGTAGCGAGTTATGTCTTATCAAGGAAGGAAAGGCTGCCAAGAAAAGCAGTTGCTGTATGGGTCAAGACCAGTTTTCCCGTATAAACATTGGCTCCAGAGGCATTTCTTGTTTGACCAGTAGTCATCGTAACGTTTGCGAGTGTCTCATATTCGTTATACAATACTGTTTGTTATGATCTGTGTAAATACACAGCAGTGTATCTCGTAACTAGCTGTGGCAAAAAGGAACAGGAAAATCCGTGTGTGTTTGTGTGTGTGTGTGTGTGTGTGTGTGATCACGAGAACTGGAGAGCAGTGGTATCGACCACAACAACGTTCGTGGAAGTGAGAGCGCGGTCCCAAATATTGCGCTGCCGCAATACAGCCGTGCTTAACCTTGTCCAAGCAAACCAGCTTGGAACGCTCCATTTCCGCACACAAAAGAGATCCCGCATCTGCCCGTGTGTACCGACCGCAGACGGGTGCTATTCTGAGGGCGAAAAAGATTTATTGACTGCCTTCCCTGCTCTCTACACAGGCGATGGTGTGCGGTCAGTCACTTTTGTATATGGGTATCGCCCTCTTTTTCTACACAACCAAGCCGGGTAGTACCGCAGCTCTTTGGCGTTCACATCTGAGCTCTGCTCGTGCACCGCAGACCCACAAAGCAGAAAGTCTGCCAGGAGTGCTTAATTTTGTGTCGGATACGCATGTGGCTATAATTTACTGCGGCCCCCAGACGTCCTGCAGGACTGCACCTGAGCGCTGACGGAGTGTTCCATTCGGCGAATATATATTGCGCGTACGTGACCGCCACACACGATAAGAGCCAAGAGGCATCGCAATGTCACCGGGAAGCCAGGGCGCGCCTGGTCGTCCGCAACGACAACATTGTGACGGCTGTTACCTTCAGCGCTATACGGTGGCGCTGTAACGTATTTTCACGCGTATTGCGTGCAGGGAAATATATGGGGTGTTTGGGAATAAATATTTTCCCCGTATTTGCTTATAAATGCGCTGCAGGTAATGAGCAAAAGTAAGGCATACCTATTTGTTCATTAAGAAATGACCGGACAAAAAATACATGGTAAATACGGCGAGAAAATGTATCACGTAATACGCAACTTTCTGTCGACTCAAAATTGAACGGTTAACATCGTGAATCATATCGTATCGTGTTAATATCGTGTAATATCGTTTAATATTGTGTTAATATCGTGTTTAATATCGTGTCAACATCGTGCTAGGTCCAATTTGAACCCATGTGGATGACGCGCGCATTAAAGGTGGTTGTTACGATAAAAAGATTATCTCAATTTCTTTTTCATAATCTATCTATTTTCACGATTATAAGCACCTTCCTCCCCCCTCTATTTCCGAAGATCAATATAGAAATAAAAATTTGCCTGCAATTCTAAACACCCCCATTTCTCTCGATGAAGAGCACGTAGCCAATTCAAAGCGTGCTCGCCCACTGCCAATCTCTGAGTCCACGTCCTGTGGTCCTGAGACCATGCCCATGTCCCTAGGTATCTGCTATAGGATACCGAGAGCAGCGACGCAAGTAGCGCGACGGACACGAATTTGGGTGGCAGGGAGAGTGAGTGACCAACCACCGGACACAACACGCGGCAATTTTTACTGTCTGCGGTACTACCTGCGATACTTTAGAGGTGCAAGTGGGCGTCCTAGCCCTTCTCGCAATATGTCTGCACCTGTCTTTATTTTTACTTTCTGAATAGTAAAATGTAATTTCTCGCGCCCGTCTGGTGAAAATATTACCACGAAAAGGAGGTGTCGTGGACATTACATTAAGATTTTCTAGATATAAGCCCCCACCCGCTAAAAGAAAAAAAAAAGAAGAGAAAAGAAAAGAGGGTGCTTAGATGCGAGTAAATACGGATTCAACATCGTGCATGTAGCCCGTTGGTTACTGTCCAGGATTAACTTTTACTGGGAGCGGTTTCCATCGTGCCGGCGTTGTATGGGATACAGAGAGAGATGGAAGTTGTGCAGACCGAAGAGATGTTAACCAGAAAAAAAAATCCAGTTTGATACCTTTCACTGGGGAAGGGGTAAGAGGAGGCAGAAACGTAAGCAAGAAAAAAAAAAGAGAGAGAGAGAGATTGTAATGAATGCGGCGTAATAATGGCCAAGGCTGCATCGCTCAATCGCTGCGCTGCTGCCATCTGTATCACGGAAACAGAATAATGGTGCATGTTTCCAATGTGGTGCGGGACAATATTGCACGAAGCGACTTGCAGGCATTGTTACCTGTCATGCATCATTTCGGGTTTTCCGAAATTTTGTCATATGAAGCGAATACTTTATGTGGGGAAGCCAATAAAGATAACACTGCGCGAGCGCATATGTTGGAGATCCGCGGCTGTGGTGCGAATGACGGCTATGGTATAATGACTGATCGACCGCAGTACGGCGAACAAGCGCTACCACTCTGGGCCAACATTCGCAAAAGCGCCTTACAATGCAAATGTTCCAAAGAGAACGTTTCAGCGAGTCCCGATGTTCGACGTGCCATCAGCAAAGCCGCCCAAACAATGAGAACGAGCATTGTTAATCCGGCAAAAATGCCGAAGGTGTTGGACACTACATCGCAACTTGTTAGCATTAAAACGCAACATGCAAGCTGATGGTAGTTTGTGGGACAAGCTTTCGTCTTTAAGTGCTGAACAGAACATGCACTCTGACGAATCATGACAACAAGTGCTCTGACACTTGCTCTCAGGCACTGCTGCAATGTGACAGTGTATTAGTAACATTACGCCACCGTGTACGCATTATGCATGGATGAAGGACTGACGTTTGAAATTTCGAAACTGATGTTTAGGACTTTTTGTCGTGCCAGTTTATAAGGTTGAGAAACAAGCGCCTGCCATCCGCGCACAGTAAAGACCGGAAGTAGATACTTACAAACAGACAGAAGAGTCCCGGAGCCAGCGTGATCCAGTTGTATCCTTCTACATTGTCCATCCAACAACTGCGTTGGCAAAAGCGAGTAGGTCAAGTGAACGGTGAGCGCTGGCGAAAACAACCCAACCCCCGTGCACATGCATGCCATATGAGAGACATTGGCGTAGGTGTTCTGCGAGTAAGACCATTCAGCTCCGAACAATGTGTCCAAGGTATACCCGTGTAGATGCCTACCAGGACAGAAATCCCGTGCAGACGTTAGAACCGCGTTAAAGGGATACTAAATGAAAAGAGAAGTTACGTTACCTTTGAGTGACGAGCTGTCTTTCTAAAACATTGGTAACGCAGCGCAAATAGGAAAAACGATTCGCATTTGCGCTGTGTTAGCAATGTTCAACCAGTACCAACTCGCCCACATTTCAATCCTTCTTCTTAAAACTCCTTCACATTTTCTTTACTTTTAGGGAAACTGAGTAGGAAAGCTTTGCTTTTACAAGGAAAGAATAATAGTCGTTGAACATTAATTCGTTAAGGTTTGCACGCAGATCACAGCACGAGTGCGTCAGGGCGAAATCGCTAGTCTTAAATTTTATTATATATATGGGGCACTGTGACTTGGTGAACGTCCTCGAAACTCGTTAGTTGTATGTCTGGCTTCCTACGAGTTAAACGCAGTCAATTTTTGCCGGTAGAAGATTAACCTAATGATAGCAGATGCAGACAAATTCATGACGTTAGAGTGAGGTGATGCAGGAACATGACGATAACGTCGCCCAAGTTCTTTGTTACTGTGCCTTTTTAGGCTGAGCAAAACTACCTATGTCCATTTTTGCCATCTTTTTAGGGTATTTTACTAACACAAATAAACATGCGTTTATCACTCAGTATCCCTTTAAGCTTCAACAACGGTGACACGAAACGCGTATACACCCACATGCAACGGTAAGTTTCTCCATGCAGTGCACATTTTGGGGCTGTTTTATTTACTTGCGCTTAGGATGGGACATAAGAATTCGTAACCTGTGTGTGGGCTGGTCTTTGCGAACTCGACTGTTGTTCAATTGCTCTACTGGCACATGCAAAGGTGCGGAACTCGCTAAGTATTCGGCGAAACTGTGGTGGCACTACTGCGCGAAAGTATCAGAGTGCAGTTATCCTTGGAGAAATGGCTTAGTTTATTAGTTCTCGATTTCTAATTCCTCCACTGCCCTGTCGAAAGTAACGATACAGAAAGGCGTTATTATAGGATGTACTTGAGACGTGCTTGTGAGTGGTACAAACGCCGAGGTATTTGTAAGCCGTAATGACAATACATTAAAAAACATAAGAATAGCACAGCGCGGCGACGTCCTTTAAGGTACTATTTAGAGAAGCAAGCGCTGACGTCCCTACGCGTCGTCGGGCTATTGCTCAAGCATATTGCGCTATTGCTCAAGGTTGCTAAAGCGAGGCCGCCTCCCAGATTGCAAAGAAGCTCGATCGTGTGATTGTCCGCGATAACTTTAATGACAAATCTCATTACATCACTCCATTGCAATCGCTATAACTTAGCCGCGCCACGGTGGTCTAGCGGTTATGGCATTCGGCTGCAGTTCCGAAGGTCGCGGGATCGAATCCCGGCCGCGGCGGCTGCATTTCGATGGAGGCGAAATGTTGAGGCCCGTGTGCTGTGCGATGTCAGTGCACGTTAAAGAACCCCAGGTGGTCGCAATTTCCGGAGACCTCCACTACGGCGTCTCTCATAATCAGAGCTGGTTTTGGGACGTTAAACCCCACAAATCACCGTCAGCTATAACCTACCGAGGTGACGTCGTCATTCGAGCGAGACATGATGGGCATTTTTCAGTTTTGCCGTACGGAAACGTCGATAACATTACACCGCATCCCCTGCCGCGTGGTGCGCTACGTGGTGGGTCGGTCGATGAATCTTTCGTTAAAGGCTGTTCTTCGTTTGTTTGATTTATACAACACTTATGACGTGAACAAGAGTAGTAAAAGTATACAACTTTATTCCAAAAAACTGCCGGTTTTCTACGTGAACAAGAAAGTGCTTGTGCTGCAAAGTCACACAATTCTGGACTGCTAAACGCTCTGGTACATTCTTCCACGAAATAACGCCAGAAAAAAAAAGAAAAAGACGAAACCCCCCAAAAAACTCGAACTTGTCGGGCAGTCCAGTTGATAAAGAACACTTTTCTAACGGTGCTTGGTTTACTTTCGGTGAGAGTTCAGTGAGCGAGAAATACATGCAACGATTCTTGCGGTCCGAGTGCTCAGGTGGTCCTTGAAGAGTATGATTACATGCATTCCGGTAGCTTCACTTAATATACATCACAGGTGGTTTTTCTTAACGATAAGAACATGTGCAGCAGACCATCGATCCAACCAAAACATGATGTGCATCGACAGCATACGGCTTTACGGTGATCCTCCGGGCCTTATTTTTGTCCGCCAAACGAGCAACCCCAACAATATGCAAGGGAACCTAGCGTCAGGCAGTTCAGGCAGTTTTTTTTTTTTTGCCTGTTACTATGAGGGAGCCCGCTACATAATTTGTTTCTCCCGTGCACTTACCTAGAGTCCTCTCTGGCAGCGTATGAAAACGAACAAATAAATATTAGAGGGGCAGAACATTTCCCTAACCAGTCTTTGCGCTCCCCAAGCAAACATTTGTAGAAAGCATGTGCCATAAAAATTTAGCGTCATTTTCAGAACAAAAAAAAAAATGTACGATGGAAATTTGCCACAGGTACCGATTATCAGACCACTTATTGTGCTCGTGACTTCATTAGTAGACGGCCGGCGATATGCCGACATGAAGTTAGGAAGGCCGTGTTATGCAGTTTACATACTGTGAAGCAGGGGTAATAACGCCGTTTTATTAAGCCTTGAGGCTACGAGGAATGGCTGACCCCAAGGCGCAGATCGGACCCAAGATGGCAACCCACTACAGACAAAGATGAAGAGGCCGAGGTCATGATGACTATGTACAGATGAAGTAGAAGTGCCTAATGATTGCCCACACTAAACATGACAGCGTGCGAAAAAAAATGTTGGACTAGTTTTATTATGTTCATATCGTTTAATAAGAGTTGAAAGGCGTGCAACGTAAAATAGAATAGCAGAGTGCGCGGCATTTACGTTGTTTGTGTAACGGGGAGGAATAGGAGGGTACATTCATTAGTGGCTATTACCTAAGAATTGACACAAGGTTATTCGTCATACAGACAAACGCCGATAAAGAAATTGTGGCTGACACAGATATTAAAAAAAAACATTTCTGTAACGTACGAAACGAGAATGTTTTAAGATTTTCTTGGGACTAACAATGGCGTTTTTTAAATCTGGAGCTTTTTAAAACAGATTCGTAACAGTTCTCTCGAACTGCTTCTAACTTGGGACACTTGAAAAATGTACTGACAAACTTTCGGAATTTTGAAACTCTCTCGTGATTATTAAACTTACGTTTTATTACAGCGCCGTTTCTGAAGCATGCCGACTTCAAGTAAAGCGCGGTTGTTCGGAATTATTAGTGAGCCACTACCATTCTCGATGTTACCCGTTGTTTTTCGAGATGCTTTCAAGTTATGGCAAATAAGCTATCAATTCTGTTTCGACATTTTTGGTTAGCATATTCGGTCCTGATTCTACTCATGGATCAATAATAGGATAACAGCAGTGAGAACAACAATAACGATGACAATGAATAAGTGTGGTAGTGCGAGAAGCCTGATAGTGTTATATTATAGCGTTCCATAAAATGGCCGCAGAGAACCAATCACGATTAGTGTCACGAACACCGAGCCCTAAGGAAGAAACACTCCCATGTAACATAAACAAGGAAATGAACACTATATGCAAAAATAAATGTCACAGTAGTAGGGTCAGCAAATATCGCATTGCGTATATACTCACGGGTGTCCGATTCTCACGGCTCGAAGTACGGCGCTGATGGTGACGAAAATAGCGGGGCAACCTGGACGTGAAAGACGTGCAGTTGAGGGCACGCTGGACGTCATCGGTGACACAAAGTATAAAAAAAGAAATCAAGCTGCAGAGCGACGACAACAACAACAACACGTACGTGACTACGCACGCACAGAGGAAAAAAAAAAACGCAGTGAGGCTGTTTTCATGTGTTCGTCGCGCTTGACGAAAATAGACAGAACAAGGGTGGTGGCCTATATCAAGTCGTGCTCCTTCAAAGCAGCGGGCGAAATTGCCCGTCTTGCCAGCACTGGACGTCTTCCAGTCAGGTGTGGCGAAATATTTGGCTCCCCCTACTGAATGGGTGGGGCTTTGTAATCTCGCGTCTCAGGAATGCGCCGGCCTTCCAACTCGGGAAAGTCGTTAGTTCTAATTGACTTGCTTAACGTTATCGTGCATTTTATTCTCCACGCGTTAGTGCAGACGCGTAAATTAACTTCCTGTGTGACGTAGGTGAAGGAAACAGAAGTAGCGAGGAAGAAAAACCAACGTGGTGGCTAACTATAATAGTCATCTCCATTTGGCTGTCATGCACTGATGAAACAGTCTGTTAAGATTCAATAGAAGAAGGTAATACTGAACGTGTAACTCTTACAGCATGGGCGCTGTTGCAGTAGTCTGTCAAGGTGTCACGTGTATACAAGCACTGATTGTGCCACATACACAGGCATACATCACACAACATTGCCCCGCCACGGTGGTCTATAGTGGTTATGGCACTCGGCTGCTGATCCGAGGGTCGCGGGATCGAATACCTGCAGCGGCGGCTGCATTTCGATGGAGGCGGAATGTTGAGGCCCGTGTGCTGTGCGATATCAGTGCACGTTAAAGAACCCCAGGTGGTCGAAATTTCCGGAGCCCTCCACTACGGCGTCCCTCATAATCAGAGCTGGTTTTGGGACGTTAAGCCCCACAAATCAATCAATCAATCAATCAATCAATCAATCAATCAATCAATCAATCAATCAATCAATCAATCATCACACAACATCCCAAAGTGTCACACTTAGCCATGCACACAAACACATCTGTTATCGGTCACACGACGCCGCTTTTGTATAGCCCCTTGCTCTGATGTGCCAGCGTCCATAATTATTCTGAGGGGGCAACAACGACGAGATCAGGTCAGTAACACACGATATTAACGTTACAGAATATTACCGCTATAGAAATACAATTCGTGGCTTTATGCATAGTCGCGGATCTGTTTACATTTATCGTGTGTTTCCAAAAAAAACGCCACGTGGAAGCGAGAAAGGAGGTGTTATTATGGCGGATGTTGATAATGCCACTGCGATTGTTTCAACACAGCGGAGGTGCAGGTTTAAGTACCAGAAATATTTTATTGAACGTATTAACGCACTGCGTCTTTCTTATTTCATTCTGAATAACGGCAGTCAAAATAGCGCATAATAGGAGATTTAATGATATGTGACTCCCCCCCCCGCCTTTTCCACTCTTACTAGTGGATCAGAGTCAGTGGATGTACTTGCATTGTTTGAACAGCGCGTGGGAGCAATGGTAGAGTTATGCGCCGTATATTCTGTGATACTCCTGCGAGACCACACTCATAGTATCACAAGACCCCTTGCGACTGCACTCAGTGTAAACAGTGTCGCTGCTCTACATGCACCCTGCTTCATGAAGCGGAGTATCGCACTTTCGCCGGGCTAGACGCCAACCCCGGAGGAACCACTGCACAACGCCATTGGACGTTCAATTTGGCATTTTTCGCTTTCGCGTGAACAACTAAAAAAAGTTGCCTAGTTGTCCTCCCTCTCTCTCTATGTGTGTGTGTGCGTGTACCTGCGTGCGTGCGCGCGCGCGTGTGTGTGTGCGTTAAAACGTAGTGTTACCAAAGAACTCGAAATATGGTGCCGAATATTTCAATTCGAAGCGGTTTTCGTGAATGTTAGAGCAGGCCACGCATATTCATAACGAAAACCATTTTATTGTAGGTTCCACTTCTTTCATGCTGCCGCACCTAGGAGATTAAGCAGCACATACTGGCAAAATTCTTACCCTAGTACCCTTTCTAAGCGGAGTTGAGAGGAAATCGCGATGTTGTATATGTTGCTGGTGATGAAGGTCGGCTAATGGCGCCTTTATTACAAACAAAATTTGAAAATATAAACAGCAATTCACAAATTAAGTAAAAGATTTCACTCGTCAAGCTTCCGCGGGTTGGTTTACCCTGATCCAAAAAAAAAAAAAAAAAAAAAGGAGAGAAAGACCCGAGTAGCTTTCCAACAGAATGGTAAAACATTGGGTGAAAACGGTCTTTACCCATAAAACACCTGAAATAAGATATTGTGGGCATTTCGAATGGTTTTCTTTGTAATTTGCACATGATTTTCATCACGTGCGCTTTACACGGGTTTCATCATCATCAGGGCTAGTGGGGTTTCTTGTGGATGACCTAGGCGGGGTCTATTTGCCGTGGCTTGGAGACACAATAAACGTCGGAATAACCGGTGCGCTACGACATGTTGCTACAACAAATGATGAAGAGGGGAATGTGAAAGTAGAGCGGCCAAATGCAAATAGAACAGCATTTATGCAAAGTGTGGTAGGTAATACTCACCCCATCCGATGACGTAGAAGACTAGGAGTGACTTTTGCTCGGCGAATGCAGATGCGATGAGCTTGTGCAGGTAGAAGCCTTCGCAGAACATCCAAGCGTACTGACACAACCGGAAATACCGCGAGAGGGTGTACAGCACCTTGCACAAGTTCTGAAAGCAAACACGAACAGTTATTGAGAGGTAGCACCCGATAACATAATCCCCATCATTACTAGACGGGCGTACAATCGGCAATATTACACCGCTAAGAGTAGCAATAGCCACATCACGTTCACCACCTGCGAAACAGAGTGTGAAACAGAGTGTACTCAGAGCACGTGTAAGCGTTCGCACACATTCTGTTGTGCATTCCCATCCAGTTATATAGGAGCGCCTGTTCTTCGTGAATAGTATCGAAGAGAAAACAGTGCTCCACGTACCGGATTCTCGTTGACTCGTATGTTTTTCTCCTCGCTGACGTGGTCTAGTATGAAAACGGCGTCGACGAGTATGACGCTGATGTCGTACAGCACCATGGCGACGCAAAAGTTCTTGTGCAGGGAGATGCGGTGGACTTGCAGTTGCCTGCATACATCACGAAAACGAAGCAGCAAGTTAATACACGTTGTTTGCTCGAACGACAGCACTGGTGAGCTTGTCACGAGAGATACTTCATCGCGGTTGCTCTGCTTCCACAATGCGATGGTACTAACGGGGAAATAAAGTTATATGTGGCGTAAATGCAGCTTGTGAGCATAGTAATCCTTATCGTTGTCTGTACATCAGCAATGTAAACGTCATTATCACTGAGTGCAGGCTTCTGAGAGCACCAGAATGCAAAATCGTAAGCAGGTTATAAGGGATCCCGTTGTATTTTTTTGTTGGTACTGTCATTTTACATCTAGCATCGAATACAAGTGGGCGTATTCAGTCGTATGAATAATTCAAACAGCTTGGAGATGCGGCCGTTATGTAGTCCTGCCTTCGAAGTTGGGGCCAAACAGTAAACATTTTTTCAGCGTTATTCATTTTCCTCGCTTTTTGTACTTCATCAGTGATCGCAGCAGCGCTGCTCTCGCATTATCAATAGTGTCGAGCCGCTGCCAACGTGTACGGGAAGGGCGTCGCAGAATCTACCGGTAGGCATCCCTCATATATCAAAAGGCTTGGCCGCTATAGTTTAAGGCTTTCTTTCTGTCTATGCTAGTATTCCTTTCATAAACCTAACCTTCCTGAAAGCAGCTAATTCAGCCAATATCACAGGCAGGGCGCCGCTCAGGATACCAGTGCGAAAGGGAATAGCACTAGAATACAATCGTCCTTACAGTATTCCGGGTAAAGTGACTGCTTCGCCTCTTGAATCACCTCACCAGAGCGTTACCCATGCGTGTTGGTCGCGTACTTCTTATTTAGAAGATAAAGCGGAAGGTATCGATAAAAGGATGCACGCACTTGTAGATCGAGAAGATGGCGATCGCGGGCACCAGGACGATGACGGACAGCGAGTGCAGAACGATGGAGAAGATGGTCATGGAGCGGTGGTACTGCAGTCGATGGAGAAAGGTGGGAAGAAAAAGAAAAAAAAAGGTAGCACAGAAACTGTGACATAAGCACGGAAGTGAAGCACTAAAATTAAAGTTTGTTTTAAGCATGTTCGTGAACAGTGGGTGTAAGCGCAGAAGGAAGCCCTATAGCAATAAATGTCAGTGGAACCCTCTGTTAAACAAAGTATAAAGAACGTAGCAATATCTGGTAGCCAAAGGAAAGCAAGCAGTATTATAACTCTATAATAAATATAGAGTAACAATCACACACGCAATGTATCAGACAAAAAAGGTGCTAAGGTGTTGTAATAAATAGGGAATAATGCGGAAATAACTAAATTTGAACGAGTTACTAACGCTGCTGAGGTAGCCAATCCAACGAATTGAGTTTGATTTGTCAGTTAACGTAAGCAAACGTGTATAACGGAGCGCATGCTGAGACCACCACCCCCGCTACCAGCAAGCCGGTACGCACGGTGGTTGTGGCGGCGGTTGTAGTGTTTATAAGAGGCGGGATTCGCCTGGCAAACAGGGCCAGCAGGTCTTCTGCCTGAGGCTCGAATTAAAATTTCCCAAGGTTGCGAGAGATCTTCCTTTCAATAGTAATCCTTGTTTACAATGAACACAAAAGTTAGTCGTTTTTATATTATAACTTCACTGTCTGGATTGTTAGCTAACATGACCCATGTCCGCTTCCCCTGAGATAGATAGATAGATAGATAGATAGATAGATAGATAGATAGATAGATAGATAGATAGATAGATAGATAGATAGATAGATAGATAGATGAACTGAATATAGGGTAGCCAACCAAGTACGTGCTTGGTTGGCTACCCTATGTTTAAGAAATGTACGTGAGATCGAACAGAAAAAGAAAAATAGGAAGAATAATAAATGGGCAGCTAGGGTGGACACACAGAAACTAACATCAGCTAATAGCATACATTAAAAAAATCCTATCCAGTCGACTTCAGAAGAGTAAGGGGCATGGGCGCGTGTGCGTTAAATAGGGTGTACAATATATTTGCACTCACTTCCAGTGAGCCACAATCATAGAAGGTGTACTCCTTTCCGTACTCTTGGCTGTAGAACCATGTGCCATTCTCCCAGCAGGTTTTCTTTGACATCTCTGCATTGAAAAAAAAAGAGAAAGCTTGAAGGAAAGCCGTGAGGTCGTAAATCACTTGCAGTTAAAGCTTTCCCCTTTTCGCATTCTTGACTTTACGTCCATGTTTGTGCAAAAAGCGCAAAAAGTCAGTTACGCTACAGTTGATCACGAAAAAAGCCGAACCGCAACCCAAGGGGCAGATTAACTCGGTGAGCTTGCGTTGTTTAAGCTGATTACGTCCGACGTTCAAGCAAGAACTGATTGGGAGTCTTTCGTGAGACATCCGAGACTATGCGAAGGCAAACTGCAGGATTAGGTTCAGGTGCAACGTTCTAGATGCATCTTAGCAGGTAGGAGACAGAAAGGATGCCTTGTCCGGTAATTCCTTCCTTTGGCTCAAATTTCGCTTTTGTATTGGGCACTGTGCTCCAGTTTCCTTAAAGTCGAACAGAATCTCAAGGGAAGATAGAGGCTTGAATCGATGAACAGGTCGTTAAAGGCGATGGACAACAGGGAATATGTCGCTAGAGCCAACGTTTCGACAAGTGAAGTTGTCTTCGTGAGGAGGGTAACTGTCCTAAATCCACTTGTCGCAGGGTCGGCTCCAGCGATATTCCCTACTCTCCATCGCTTTTAACGATGTGTTCATCGATTCAAGTCTCTATCGTTCTTGAACGATCTGTTCATCAGCTTTTCCTAAAGGCCATACTATAGGGTGCGGAATTGTAAGAAAAAAAACTTTCTGTATAATGATAAGTTTGTTTTATTTCAAGGTACACAGTTAATTTACAACTAATTAGGTGTTAGCTGTCACAAAGAGTTACGACTCTGGAAAGGCAGGTGTTCGGACTTGATGGGCACGTGAACGTACTTAGGGTGCGAAAGGGAGAATGGCTTACAGAGTGGCATTGTACTTTTGAACACTGTCATTACACTATAGTGGCCATGTCAGGCTCGTGTCTCCTAGAGTGTGGCATTAACGTTTATAAGCTTTGTTGGGGTTTAGTAAAAAGGAAAAATGCTGAGTCGACATCTTTCGATGTACATGTAATCAACTGCTGCACAAGAGCTCGACTAATGACGTCCAGTACCACAAAGAATTATCGACTGAGTTTATAACTAGTACGAAACATGGGTGCAGAGAACAACTACTAGACGTGGACGCCAAAAGGCACCAGTAAGTCCAAGGTCGCACCTACTAGTGCGACTTTGCACCTACTGCGGAATCTAATAAGAGCACTATGAAGACACCACATATAAAGGCTTAGTGTTATTGAGCAATATACGTTATTTCATAAAGCCGCTGTTTTTGTTTGGGAGGAGGTGCGTAAGAAGCGTCACATAAACAGCATTTCTTGCGATTAATTTTGACACATACGTGCTTTAACTGAAAGCGCTTGTTATCAAGGCGAACAGTAATAAAACGAGTAGGTGGCCGTACACTTCATAACTGCTGGCCTTTCGGTTTTGCTCATGTAACGCCGAAACGGCGACAGCGTTCTGTGACGGTAATTTCTGCCTTAACGAAAATATCTCGTATCGTGCCAAGTTTTGTTGGGTTTGGTTATGTTCTAAAACGCAGGTGTTATTGAACTAGAAGATGTCGTAATTTGTTACATATATATTGAGAGATATAAATTGATTTATGTGCGCCACTTTGCGTCAGTTCATACATACATACATACATACATACATACATACATACATACATACATACATACATACATACATACATACATACATACATACATACATACATACATACATACATACATACATACATACATACGGCAACACATTTGCTTTGAGCAGTGACGCCGGCAAGATGGCGCAAAACGAGTGTCTTGTACACCGTTGCTTAAGCTTGACTTTCGCACTACACGTAAATATGGCAAAAGACAAAGACTCGTCTGAATATCTGTTCTCTCCTTGCGCAATGTGGCCCCATTTCACTTTAATCAGATAAGTGTTTCTGCCTACGGTCCCTCTATTCAAGGCAGCATTATGTCTGACGAGACGTCCCACAAGCTGCATTGCTTCACCGATTGCGAAAGAGTGAATTGTGATATTCGCAGGCAATAATTAACTTATGCTTCTTCTCGGAGCCAGAGGCAAATTTTCTTTTACAAAAAAAGGGCAACACGAGTGACGGACTTTTTCGGAATAAAACGAGCAGCTTTCTGCCATCTCGTATTTGGTTTTCATTCAAGTGTGTCGCGCTTTAAAATATAGCTGTAGAACTCTGACTCTTTCGCCGATGGTTAGTAAGACCTCGCGCTCTAAGGGCGGGAGGTGAGGTCCCACTTTTCTTTTCTGCGATCAACAAACGATAACTGTGAAACACCTAAATTGAATGCTACGAACCTAATATAATACTGTCGAACGAAAAACCTGCTTTGGTAAATAACGTTAGTCAAGCATCAACTATAGGCCTTCGACGAAATCGCATTTATATTACGGTTTCACGCACAGTTCGTGCTCAAAAGCTTTTGCGAATGGCGCAACAACCGTTTTTTTGCTTCCATGACGACAGGCGTCTTCGGAAAAGGAAGTTAAATAAAGAGAACACGAAAGAAAGTTTATACCGGTCTCATTTTTCACACAATGCAGCTGCCACCCGTATAAAGGCCCTCGAAAGAAAGTAGCGCAAATAAGTTGTAATGTCCCGTACGTGTCCAGGGCTAAATCCCCGTTTCTGTATACGGAGATACCGAGCGAAATGGATAATCGATAATAATAAACCTCTCGTCGTTCCCCGGGCACGACGAGTCTGCAATAAATGTGCTACGTCAGCGGGAAACGCCACTCAAACAACAGCAACAACAAAGCCTTGTCGCGCGATCCTTCTAACATTTGAAAAAAAAAAAGAACAAGAACGAAAAAAATAACAATGTATTATGACCTCTATCTGTAACCCACGACACCACTTTATTGCAACCTTTTTGTTGTTGTTGTTGAAACGACAAAAGATATGAACGTTTCGACAAGACAGCTTCTCGATCGTAAAGTGAGACCGTTAGGGATTTCAAACACGCTCGTGATCCTTTCATCTGTGAGGCGAGGCACGCTCCGCACTGGTCTCAAATCGGCGTCGATGTCTTTCTTTCTCTTCGCAACGCAGATCTATGTTATGCGGCACCGCCAGTGTAAGCTAGAAAAGGGCAATGGGCAATCATCTGTAGATAGAAACACTAGGCGTACGTCTGAAACGTAGAGCGGGTGGTACCCGTTTAAGGCTCCGCGGTCATTTCCGCTGCACGCATTCGGAATACTTCCCAGTATCTGTTTCTGGTATAAAGAAAACTATTTTCCACTCTCAGACGTCATAAAAACGTAACAAGTGTCTGTTGTGAAGATTTAGCACGGCCACTCAAGGGCATCTCGAAGCTTTCAGCATGGACAAGCACTGAAAATATAGAGAGATCGGCAGGAACTGTTTATCATATTGTATGAGCTGAGCGGCAACACATTTGGAGTGTTTGTTTTTCAAGAACGCGGTCATTCGGAACGTATCGTCAGCTAAATGCCACGGCACATCGTTCAGTATAGCATTGTGATGTTGGAGAAAACTTATGCGGCGCGGCTGCACTGAATACAGCAAGTGCATGTGCATCCCACTGGCATGTGTAAGCACTGACATTCACGGACGTCTGGAATGTGTTCATTCAGCCAATGCGTTTAGCTTTTTTCGCGACTGTCGCATAAAAAGTACTTCGCGAGAGTGGTGGAGCACCTTAAGAAAAGCATGGATTAAATTAAGCGATTAAGTGAATAGACTCTTTAACGCAGAAAGAAGAACGCTTTTGCCGACAAGATTTACTACAACAGAAAGTGCGGAGGCAGTGCTGTGAAGCGACCCGTAGTGCCAGGGTTTGCTCTGCAAGTGGTCGGATAGAAAAAAAAAAACAAAAAATAACAATTTGTACTGGCGTGTAACAAGCGCGAAAACATTGTGGGACCCTTAAGCTTGGCCTTAAGAGTCGAACGCGATATCGATGATTGGTCCCATCCTCGTCGCGCTTTATTCCGCTTGCCATGCTCTTCAGTCGCCTAGCGACGTAATTGTCACGACACCACTTGGCAGAAAGTGCCAATCAATTGCGTTACTGCGTGGCCCCCCTCGTCGTCTTGCTCCATTTGACATAGGTGCGCCATCAAACCTTGCCGATGAAGATGGCGCCATTATGAGGTAGGTGCGGCGCTACACCAAACGCGGACAAATAAGAAGACTCACTTGGGCGTCTTCTTCTTTGTCCGTGTTTCGTGTAGTGCTGCGCCCACCTCAAGATGAAGAAGGCGGGGTGGCCGAGCTTGTTATTCCACCCCCCCCTCCCCCCGCGCTTTTTTCTTTAGGAAAGTGCGTAGCGAGTAGCGCATCGCGCTAACGAGATAAGGATCCTAGGCTCGATTCCCCCGTCGCAAAGGTTTTTCTTCCTTATTTCTTTATTTGTATCTACCTCGAATTTTCGCTCACAACCAACGACGCCTACACCGACGCCGACACCGACACCGGAATTTCTGCGAAACGAGCTCTTTAACGCTATCGCGTTAATATGTATGTACACACACATTAACGCGATATATCTAAAAATACGCCATATACAAAGATTGTTGCGGTGGTCCCCGACATCATCATCATCATCATCATCATCCTGTTTAGGTCCACTGCAGGACGAAGGCCTCTCCCAACGATTTCCAATCCACCCTATCCTGAGCGAGTTGGTTCCACTTTATGCCCGCAAACTTTTTAATTTCATCGCTCCATCTAACCTTTTGCCTGCCTCTGTTGCGTTTTCCTTCTCTTGGTATCCATTCCGTCGTTCTTACTGTCCACCTATTATCCTTCCTCCTCATGACATGTCCTGCCCAGGTCCACTTCTTTCTTTTAATTGATAAGATAATATCGGCTACTCCTGTCTGTTCTCTGATCCATTCCGCTCGTTTTTTATCTCTTAGCGTTACCCCTATCATTTTTCTTTCCATTGCACGTTGCGTGCTCCTTAGTTTCATCTCTAGTTTTTTCGTTATTCTCCATGTTTCTGCACCGTACGTTAGTACTGGGAGAATGCAGTGATTGAATACTTTTCGCTTTAATGAGAGCGGTAAGTGTCCGGTCATGATTTCGTAATGAAGAAGTTCGTAATTGTCGGAGGGCGTATGGTTAGTGCACACGATAGGAGCGTGACCGTACTCGGGGGGAACAAAAAGTGAACTTAATGGAAGAGACGCGAAATGAACATAGATATATTGTAAGATGTGAACATTTAGTAGGAGATGGAACTGGTAATTTCTGACAATAAAAGTGAATTATTAAATACCTTTTATCGAATGCTACAGTGAACTTTCGGTCATCTGCTTTTATTGGGGTGCGGGTAATACCAGAGTGTGATGAAACAGATGAGAAGTTCGTGTATGACGAATCATAAGGAGAATTAAACACAAGAATTATGTGCCTGGGGAGTTGCTTTTTTCTTTCCGGTAACTACAGTCTCAGTGCTTAGCAAGTAGCTAAGTATGAGGTTATATGGTATCAGTGGCATGCAAGTGCTTTCCCAGTAGGATCATCGCTAAGTAGACGGGTCATAATGGTTTTCCTGCTCTTCTTTTTTTCTTGGAAGCTCATTTGCGATGTGTCCATATAATTTTCAGGCAAGATATTCGCTGGTGACAAAATGTTCTAAATCTACTCACGGAAACAGTTACGCATGCTTGGAGACTAACGAACTCATATTACACAAAGATTTCTAGGGGTGGTGAATAGTGAATTTTGAAACCGTACAGAATACGAATAGAACATCGGCAGATGCGAATCGAATGAATTGATTGATTGATTTGATTGATTTGTGGGGTTTAACGTCTCAAAACCAGCTCTGATTATGAGGGACGCCGTAGTGGAGGTCTCCGGAAATTTCGACCACCTGGGGTTCTTTAACGTGCACTGACATCGCACAACACGCGGGCCTCAACATTTCGCCTCCATCGAAATGCAGCCGCCGTGGCCGTAATCGAATGGAATATCAAATACCTTTCGAATACTGAACAGCCATTCTAACTTTATATATGAACATCCCGAGAAAAGTAGCCTGCTGCAATCTTCATGTTCTGAGCCTATAATTATTTATTATGTAAGTTATGATGCCTAAATACCCATAAGGAGAGGTTTTAAATAGGGGTAGGTGCGTTCGGAGAGGGTTTGACACCAGCCTTGAGTTGGAGGAAAGTCATTCCAAGTCGTCTGATGTCTGGATGAAGATTTACAAAAGATGGCAGACGGTGCCGGCTCGAAGTGGGCATACGCTCTCTTCGTAATAGGTACGGCTTAGTGACAAGCTGGTATGATGAGATTTGTTTGAGACCGTGTATGAAGAATTCGTGCTGAAGGACACTGTGCAATTAAGTCAATGTTCAGTGCTTCACACATCCATACAAATTTGCCTCCAACGCCGACAAAATAGATCAAGTTATCACCATATATAATGCTGCCAAGCGCACCGTGACAGTCCGTTACTCCACGATGAGTATACTTCACTGCAAGCACATGTTCAGTGCAGCAAAACCTGTGCGCAGAGCGCCATACCTGGACTGTACGCTTTCATAACGGGTGTGAGAACAGTGTAGCTTCAGAAGAACGTAGATACGAATATCACATAGCGCTTTGCGCAAGAAATATCTTACAAATATTTGACACAGTAAAGAGACATGGCGCTAGTGACTGTTTTGTATTTTAGGTGAAAATACTACTCACTTTCTGCGTTGGCAGATATTAAAGGAAGTTGTGCTGAAGTGAACGGCGTGCAGATAAACAAGAAATAAAACCCTGAGGTAGTTATAAATGTCACAGTTACACAACGAAAGAACGGCAACGTAATTAGAGCCACGTCGGAAGTTCCGTTGCTTGTAATAATAACTACAGGTGTACCGACATTTTTTTAAACGCGCGCACTTGGAATATCTAACGCACCAGACATCGACTAGCCTTCAACTTGCAAAAAATCAGCATAGTAAGATGGACAGACTACACTTACATTGAACGGTGAATAATGGTGGCTTTAATCATTCGTCCACGAGATCTCGCTCTTTTTGCCGCCACAATTTCTTTGGTGTTGCTTTCTGACGCTTACCTATATGTTGAGATCAGTTTCACCGTACAGTATCGCGTAAGGCCAAACAGACAGCCAGTGCTAGTAAAGCTTAGCGGAATGAAGGTGGACGAAAACACACCTTTCTACCGTCCACTTTCATTTCCTTATTCCTTTCGACCTCCGACCACTTCCACCTCTTAGTTTTTCTGGCAATAAATTTCTTCTATACCTTTCTCGGCTTCATTCTATTTCGTAGTGATACTACGATAGGTAAAAATAATCGAACCCTTACGCAGCCCCTGTTCTTCTGGCTAACTTCGTTACAATCAAAAGTTCCGCATGAATTATTATGTGTGCTTCCTTGTTATTTAAGACACAGGCGCGGGCATCATAAGTATTCCGTGAATCTACCCGCTGCTACTAACTTTCCGGAGCCCAGCGATTGTACGACGTTCCCTAGAGGAACAGCGACAGCGGGGAGGTTCAGGAGTATACGCTTGCACCATACATTTAATTAAATATTAGGAACCAATCGCAATAACATGGGTCAACCCCGATGGCATGGAAGCAAGATAAGTGTAATTAACGACGGGTATACCAGAGCCCCTGTTACCTTCTTCCCTGTTCAGTCGGTGCAATAAATTTATACCGACAGGAGAATCTGTGAAAAAAGTTTAATTTCCGGCCAGTTTGCGGCTGTCGCCGGCAAAACGCTACACGTACGGTTATCTTATTAGTGAATCTGCCCATATTAGTACATACTATGAATCCGAATGTGTCGTTATATGGTGGAGGTTATGTCAACGTTTTCGACTTCTTCTCCGACCGGCCGGCAGCGAAATTAGAGCTATAGTGCGCGAGAGAAGCACGAAACGAACATCACACGAAGCTGGTGCGAAAAATAAATTACCGTTTCGAAACCTTTATTTCAATTCTTCGATGGAGCAGCGGACGTCAAGGTAAGTCCTATTGGTGATGAAACTAAGGTTATCAGGTTATCTCTTCAAACTACTGCCTCTCATCATACAAAAACTGCAGTCAAATAATTCCGCTGTACTTCCCATACATTAGTTAGTTCATTTTGGGCTGCAAGGCGTATAGACTACCTCCGTAAGGCCTAACGCCACTGTTCTTTGTCGATACAAGATAAGCTTCGCTCGGACGTATCATAATCAATTGCTTCGTGAAAATTTCTTCAATAATAATAATAATAATAATAATAATAATAATAATAATAATAATAATAATAATAATCAAGTGTTTATTTAATCAAGTGTTTATTTAACGTGCCCAGGAACAACCGTAAGGTCTTTGTACTGGCGCACGGAGAAAAAAAATACAAGAAACAATACAATAAGGAGACTCTACAGAAAAAACTAATAAAAACAACATAGGCCAAAATTCATAATAATATAACAGGAATAAGAAAAACGCTATAAAATTGCACATATACAACTATGCGGAGGCAAAACAAGAAAAAAAAATATCAACAGTGTACGACACTATGTTAGTACAGTGCAAAGCTCGGAGCAGAACAGCGACTGGGAGCTGTGAAAAACATCGAGCTCTAAAAAGTAAGCATTGTAGAGACGTTGTATCCTGTCAACGGTCGAATGTTCACAGAGGCAGGCGGTTACTTGAAAAGGTCTATTCTCTCTGGTCAGCTTACGTGGAATTCGGAAATTAAGACATTTGAGCAGTACAGAGCAGGATATGATACCATGCACAAGCTTGAAAAGAAATAACAGATCAGCGCGTTTTCTCCGGCAGTGTAGTGATGGCAGTGATAGTGATCCAACAGTGCCAATGCAAGAATCAGGGCCATTTCTAGCGAACCTATGGTTATAGATGTTCAGGAATTTTTTCTGGACTCGCTCAATGGCGTTGCTGCTGGAATTAGAAATGCCATTCCAGATCAAAGATGCATACTCAAGTTGGGGAAGACATATCGCAGTGTACAATAATAATAATAATAATAATAATAATAATAATAATAATAATAATAATAATAATAATAATAATAATAATAATAATAATAATAATAATAATAATAATAATTCTGTCTATGCCAAGTGCAGGGCAAAGGCCTTTCCCATACATCTCCAATTATTCTGGTCATGCGCTAACCTCGACTACGCCGCTAGCCCCGCAAACTTCTTGATCTCATCAGCGTGCACTTTTCTGCTGCCCCCTGCAAAGCTTGCCTTTTCTAGGGATCCTTTTCTGTTACTCTTTATGACCAACGGTTGTCTTCCCTTCGCATTAGATGCCCTGCCCACGTCCATTTCTTAATTTCTGCTAAGATGCTATCAACAGGCGTTTGTTCCCCGACCCGCTCTGCCATCTTCTTGTCCCTTAACGTTACACCTATTATTTTCTGTTCCGCTGCTCGTTGCGTCGTCGTCAACCTAGGTTAAACCCTATTAGTGAGCCTCCAAGTTTCTGCTCGTAGATAAGCACTGGTAAGACGCAGCTGTTATACACGTTCCTCTTGAGGGACAATGGCAAGTTGTCATTCATTATCTGAAAATGCCAGCCGAATCCACTTGACCCCATTCTTATTCTTAACCTCAGCCTCATGGTTGGGATCAGAGCTCACTATTTTGCTTAAGAATATATATTAGCTTACCACTTCTAGTGCCTGACCACCTATTTCAAACAGATGTTCTCACCCAAGGCTATCGAACATTAGTTTTCTCCGTATTAATATTCAGGCCCACCATTCTACTTTGCCTGTCCAGTTCGGTAATCATGCTTTGCAATTCGTTCCCCGAGCTACTTATTAGCAAGGCAACGTCATCAGTAAATCTGAGGTTGCTGAGGTATTCATTCGCGTTTAACTCTTACACCCTACTGTACCCAAACCAATGTTCCAAATACCTCTTCTAAACATGCCATTGAATAACATCGGAGAGATTGTGTCCCCTCGTCTCACGCCCTTCCTTATAGGCATTTTACTTCATTCGTTGTGGACTATGGTGGCTGTGGAACCATTGAAGATATCTTCCAGTATTCTTATATAATGCACGTCTACGCCCTGATTTCGCAATGCCCGCATGACTGCTGAGGTTTCTACTGAGTCAAACGCTTTCTCGTAATCTATGAAGGCTGTATATATGGGTTGGTTATACTCCGCGCATTTCTGTATCACCTTACTGATAATATGAATGTAGCCTATTGTTGCCTTTACGAAACCCTACTTGTTCGGCAGGTTCAGTGAAATCTAAGGCGGCACGAATTCTGTAAGCGATTACTTGGTAAATACCTTGTGGACGACTGACAGTAGGCTGATCGGCCTGTAATTTTTGAAGCCCTTCATGTCAGCTTTGTTATGGGTTATAACACTCCCCCTCCCCCGCACGCATCGTACGTTCTACCTGCGGGTAAAAGCACGCGAGCGGGGGCGACGAACGCGGTTGAAGCAGGGATCAAACGAACCCCGGCCCACCTCCGTTGTTCGGAGGGCACATGCGATAACATCACTCCGCTCGGGAGGCCTGCGTCGAAGCGGAGGGGAGGCGCCTTGCCTGTCTTTATAACGAGCATGAAAACAGGCGAGGACATGGGGTGGGGGGCGGGGGGGCAGCAACTGCGGACTTTGTGCGGACGCCGCGCGCGCGCTATCTCGGCAGCCATCAGACGTGCTGCCTACTGTTGGAGTCCTTCAATACGCAGTACCTTGATCACGCGCTTCGCTCCAGGCGCCTCGCATATCGTCGCAACGCCGGCATTACTCTCGCCACATAGCGCTCACGTGAATGCGTCTACGCTTGCCGGAAGGAACGCGCTCGCTTGATGCCATTGTGCTGGGCCAAATTTGTCGATGGTGCAAAGTGCAGGCTGCTTAGCGCGGTCGCGCCGTGTGGAGCGCGTGCCAGAAGACATCAAAAGAACATGACTTGGCTCGCAGCTCTGCAGGGCCTTTATCTCAGCCGCTCGACTGTGACATGGTACTTTACGTACCTGCATGCTTGCTTAATAAACCCACCTTCACTACAATTCAGATTGCCCCTAAAGCTGCTAGCCTTACTTCTTATATCATGCATTGCTATCGCATTCATTGCTTCGTCCTTCTGGCGAAACTGTGACTCTTTTTGGGCACGTAGGAAACCGTTCAGTTGTGGCAAAATCGATTTAGCTGAAGCTATGGCGGAATCTAGTATCCGGTATTTATTCTATCCGGATTTCTCTTTATCGATGACCTCAGGCATTGTTAGTGGATTATGGAAAAGAGTGCCGGGTTCGTGCAGGGTACATGGCTTACTGATGCATTGCGGCGTCTCCGTGATGAAGTACGCATGGGCAGGACATGGCTTCTGTACGGTTGTCCCAGCGGGAGTGTCCTTGTAGCACGTCCAGCCGTCCCACGTTGCAGGGCAGTAAAGTCCATCTGCGAAAAAAGAAGATAGAGCACCAAAGAGAAAAAGAAACAGCTAAATCAGAAAAAAAGTATCGTTTACTTGTTGGTTCATAGTGAGAAAACGGAAACAGAAAAATAATCCCACAGATCACATGCACTGTGGGAATCGATATTATGTGAAGAGGTCATCCAGAAAATTGTCCATACCGAATTGTTTTGCATTGAACTAAGTGTTACCAGTAGGGATCAAAACCTTTATGTGCACTGACGAGTTCTATGCGTAACGTGGGTTTACGAGGCGCGCCCACAGCACTGTGGCGGCTAAAGACCATCGCACAATACAACGTAACGTCGGCACTCACGCTGATGTACAGATGTCTCTAACGTAAGGCAGCACGTTACGGCGTGCTGACGAGCACCTCATGCGCGTCACTTGCTGGAGTATTCCTGCACAACTGAGCGAAGCTGGACAAGAGCATGTTGATGATAGTAGTGTACGTGCCTTGTCCTGGCGTCACTGTAGGAACTGTTAAGATAACCTACAATCGCCACTGACGTTAGAACAGCACCGCCACAAGTGATGGTGCAGTGGCTTTCTTCACAATATGTACCTCGTGAAATGAGGCGACATGGACGAGTGCCACCTTGGGGACCCTTATTCAATATCTACCCTCGTAGCACGTGGTAGGTTGCCTTCGGTTGTTAGACCACACTTATTTGTGTCTTTCTGCTTGTTATGTCTACATTTTCATCGAAAGCAAAAAAAAAAAAAAACTGGTGGGTATTTCTCTCGTTTAATCCGCGAAATGTGTGTTGTGATGAAATTTTCAATAGCTATTCTAATTACTCATTGATCCACTAAGCTGAAATGTGTACATTTTATCACGTGTGACGATTACCCGCTTACTACGTGCTCTGCGTTACGTGTATGAGTCACACGTGAGCGTATTATTAAATGCGAAGTATTTCTTGGGGAACTTGGGTCCCTTTGGCCGCATCTATCTATCTATCTATCTATCTATCTATCTATCTATCTATCTATCTATCTATCTATCTATCTATCTATCTATCTATCTATCTATCTATCTATCTATCTATCTATCTATCTATCTATCGATGCGGCCAAAGTTACTCAAGTTCGCCAAGAAATGCTTCGTATTTAATGATTATAAGAAACAGATGACACGGACAGTTTCCAGCAGGCCTGCACACACCTGAACAAGCATGCGTAGTTTAATTTTTCATGTGCGGTAATGCAAGCAAGGAAGAAATTGAAAGCTGTAAACACGATCGAATGCCTGTTTTATGAGTGAGAACAATGACACCGCACATACGTGACAATCTCCTCTCTCAACTATCCTTAAACGAGTACTTATCAGTAACTTAGCAAGCTATTATTCATTAAATACTGTGGGTACCAAAAATGCCCAAGTAACAGAGGTAAGAAGAGTGTGTATTAAAAAATAAAGCACACTTTCATCTTTTATCTATCACCGGAGAGCCAGCAATTTTTTTTTTACTAGTATTACGAATTTCCTGCTATACCTGTTGGCCTGGTGCTTCTGTTTTTCCCACACTTGAGTAAACGTGCGATACAGTTTCTTTTACGGCAAAGTTGATCACGCTGGCTTTAAGATATGTGCACATAAGGAGACGCCGATGCCTACGTGTTGTGCCATATACTCTTCTTTTCATACATATTTATTCTTCTCAATGTTGTCAACAACCACTACTGAGAAAAGAGTGGAGGACGGACATTCAAATACTTCCTCTGAGTACTACGGTATATATGTTCATGCGGTGAAGACGTTCGTGCAACGGAACAGTTCACATAGCATGGATAACTTCTGCTCACAAAGCAGAAGTCGAAGAACACACTTGATAATGCATGACCTTCTTCGTTGCTGAGCTGGAAGAGAAATATCGGAGACTTTTGAGAACGCGTACTCTGAAAGTTGGCTCTTTCACAAGGCCCGCGCACCGTCCACAGTGCATTGGTTTGGCGCTCAAGTTTTGCGAAGGGATTCAATCACATAGCCTACGCTTTATAAAGAAAAGGAGTGATAACGCGGTTTTCAAGTAGCACTGCTGTCCAGCGTAAATGAGGCAGCTCACTTTAGTCTCGCAAGTAAGATTGCAAAGGACTGGAGTGGGTACGATAAATCGCGTACCATTGTTAGAAGAACAAGGACTAACCGCACATATTCAAACAAGCATGAGAACATAGAGACCGTGTGATTTGTTTTCCTTTCAATAGCGCTACCCCTGTTTTATTACGTGTGGCAATGCCGATTGCATTCCCTGCGCAACTTCTTGAGAGTTCTGTAGTCTTCAATTCGTTTTTTTTTGTACAAAGAAGGTTCTTTGTGAAGAGATCCTTTCACATATAGAGGCGTTCTATTTCTGCTTTCACTTAAATCTTTCATTCAATTTTCTCCAGGAACAGTTCAATGGGCGCTGCGTTTCAGAACGCGCGCCCAGTTTCCCGTGTCAGTTCTAGAATTCTGCTCCACAACCTGCTCACAATTTATGGCGCTACAGTCAACGAGCGGCCGTCGAAAAAAGATCGGTACGTTGCGTGTTTGGGCTGTTCTGCAAAGTACTTGCACGATGAAGTTGAACTACCGATGTTGTTCATTACTGACTATTCCATGAATACTCGCACTTGCGTCTTGGCGTTGACGTATACGTGCTAATCCTTAGGTCGCACTACCTTTTGTCGTGCTCGGTTCGGCCTGGTTGTCGGCGAGCATCTCTTGGCAGCACTCGCGGGCCGCCAGACAGCAGCTCTTCCATCGGTCAGCGTAAAGCCCCTTCTTGAAGGTCTCCAGGACCTGAACGTCGCTGTCGTTACCGTAAGGCACGAAGCACTCTCCTTCGCAATCTCCCCGGCAGAGGGAACCTTTGCCGCAATACCTGCACGATGGGAAACAAGGATTCGACGAGTTAGTCGCCTAGGCAAGACAACGGAGCGAATGAGCGACACGATAGGGCAGCAAGTATTTTGAAGCCACGCTCTACGAGTTTTGGTTACTTCCGACCCGGTAATTTTTTTTAATCGTGCTAGAACACATTATGCCTCATAAAGCGAAAAATCCGGCGTTCATACAGCGAGCGGTGATAAAGAAGTAAACGTGGCAAACTGATCGCATCACGCGTGGATGCCATAGTGACGTACTCAAGTAGCTAGACGTGGACCCAGTGATGACGTAATGTGATAATGTCACCTGATATGGACGTCACGCCTTGACCTTTCGAATTTAAAGCAAGTAAAGGGATTCGATTGCCACCGTAAAGTTTTCAGTAATCTCCCCGGCTCATCCACAGCACCTGGTTTTTAGACAGAAACCAGAAAAGCTACGGTGATTCACCCAAATGCCAGAGCCCTGAAGCCGCGTGCATCTGAGCAGTGCCTCCTCTAGGAGGCGCTGGTCTGAGAAAGACCGGTCTCAGTTACCGTAGGTCGCAGTCCTTCTGTTCGTTATTCCTTGAACGTGCAGTGCTCATTTTTTACATATTCTTCTACGTCCACTCGTCATTTTTTTTTGTCTCCTTCAGCAAGGTTTAGAGTTGGGCTAGTTGGTGCAACCTTATTCGAAGTTTATTCACGATAGCATAGCCTCGATGATAGAACGACACCGTTTTCAGACTTTGTTCGAAAGGTGTTGCAGGACTCGTTGAAATACATGTTCTCATTAGTAGGCGGCAAACTGTGCACAATATATAAGTAGCAGCAAAAAATGCCGCCCGCATTTTCCCACGGGGCGAACTCGAGTAAATGCGTCGCAGAGTGGCGGGGGTATCGCGTGAATGTTGCGTAATTAGGTATGGTTTGGGAATCATCATCATCATCATCATCATCAGCCAATTTTATGTCCACTGCAGGACGAAGGCCTCTCCCAATCCTCGCCATCCTTGCCTGTCCTGCGCGAGCTGATTCCATTTCATGCCTGCGAATTTCTTGATTTCGTCCCCCCATCTTACTCTCTGCCGCCCACGGCTGCGCTTACCCTCTCTTGGTATCCATTCCGTCGTTCTAACTGTCCATCGGTTATCTAGCCTTCTCATCACGTGGCCTGCCCATGTCCATTTTTTCTTCTTAATATCGTTCATTATGTCGGCGACCCCCGTTTGTTCTCTGACCCACTCGGCTGTCTTCCTATCCCTTAGTGTAACGCCTATCATTTTCCGTTCCATCGCCCGCTGCGCGGTTCTTAACTTCCTCTCTAGCTTCTTTGTAATTCTCCAGGTTTCTGATCCGTAAGTCAGTACTGGCAGGATGCAGTAGTTATATAGTTTCCGTTTGAGTGATAGTGGTAGGTTTCCGTTCATGAGTTGTGAATGTCTGCCGTATGCGCGCCATCCCATGTTTATTCTACGGTGGATTTCTTTTATATGGGTGGGTTCTCCAGTAAGTAGCTGTCCTAGGTACAGATATTCTTCTACGACTTCTAATGTATGGGTTTCGACCTTGAATAGACGTTTTTTCGCCGTGCCACTTACCATTATCTTTGTTTTCTGCATGTTCATCCTTAATCCTACCTTAGCGCTTTCTCGGCTTAAGTCTTCAATCATCTTTTGCAATTCGTCGCCGTCATTGCTAAAGAGTACTATGTCATCTGCAAATCGCAGGTTACTCAGATATTCGCCGTTAATCCTGAGCCCTGTCTCTTCCCAGTCTAACCTTTTGAAGATTTCTTCCAAACATGCAGTAAATAGCATGGGAGAAATTGTATCTCCCTGTCTGACACCTTTCTGTATTGGGATTTTTCTGCTTTTCTTATGGAGGAGCAGGGTGGCTGTAGAATCTTTATAGATGTTGGCTATTGTGTTTATATAGCTATCACATATTCCTTGACGACGTAGTGCCTCCAGAACTGCTGGTATCTCTACCGAGTCGAAAGCCTTTTCGTAATCTATGAAAGCCATATAGAGGGGTTTGTTGTATTCAGCGGATTTCTCGATTACTTGATTGACCGCATGGAGGTGGTCCATGGTAGAGTATCCTTTTCTGAACCCTGCTTGCTCTCTCGGTTGATTAAATTCAAGTGTGGCCCTTATTCTGTTTGAGATAACCTTTGTGAATATTTTGTAAAGTGCTGAGAGTAGACTAATCGGCCTGTAGTTCCTCAAGTCTTTAACATCTCCCTTCTTATGTAATAATAGAATATTTGCGTTTTTCCAGCTTTCGGGTACATTTGAAGTTTTGAGGCATTGAGTGTATAGTGTCGCGAGCTTTCCAATAAGGAAGTCTCCGCCATCTTGGATCAAGTCGGTGGTTATGCCGTCATCTCCAGCCGCTTTTCCGCGGGACATGCCCTGTATTGCTTTCCTAACTTCGTCCGCAGTGACGCATGGGATTTCGTAGTCCTGCTCGGCATTTAATACACTCATGGTGGGGAGACTCCTATTTGAGCTGTATAGTTCGGAATAGAAATCCTCGGCCACTTTGGTTATGCCACTAAAGTTAGTAACGATGTTGCCCTGCTTATCTTTCACTGCATGCATTATGTTCTTTCCCGCACAAAGCTTCCTTTTGGTTGTTTTGATGCTGACTCCTTTTCTGACGGCTGCTTCTATTTCTTTCACGTTATGGTTACGTACGTCCCTGACTCTACTTTTACTGATGAGCTTAGATAGCTCGGCGTATTCTATCTTGTCTCTTGAGTTAGTTATTCTCATCTGTTGGCGCTGCTTGATTAGATTTTTAGTAGACTCCGAGAGTTTACTCACAACATGTCTTGGTGCTTTGCCCCCTACTTCGATTGCTGTTTCGTTGATCAGATTAGTAATGTCTTCGTTCATCTTCTCTATATCCTCTTTATCTTCCTGTCCTAGAGCCTCATACTTGTTCTTAAGTGCAATGCTAAATTCTTCTCTTTTCGCCCTGACGCTATCGAGGTTGGCCTGTTTCCGTGTGATTAACTTTGTCCTTGTTCGCTTTAGATTGAGGGATATCTTCGCCCTTATTAGTCTGTGGTCACTAATTCTAATCTTATTAACCACTTCTGTGTCTTGTACTATACCTAGATCAGTGCACATTATGAAATCTATTTCGTTTTTCGTTTCTCCGTTGGGGCTTTTCCACGTCCATTTCCTGTTCCTACGTTTCTTGAAGAAAGTATTCGTTACACGGAGGTGGTTTCTTTCGGCGAATTCTACTAGCATGTCCCCTCTGCTATTCCTATCTCCTTCTCCGTAATTACCGACGGCATGTTCTCCTTTTAGTTTCTTTCCTATTTTCGCGTTGAAGTCCCCCATAACAATCGTATATTGGGTCTGTACCTTGTTCATTGCCGTTTCTACATCCTCGTAGAACTGTTCTACAGCCTCGTCACTGTGGTTGGTCGTTGGTGCGTAACTTTGTACTAGCTTTAGTTTGTATCTCCTATTTAATTTTATCACGAGCCCTGCTACCCTTTCGTTGATGCTATAGAATTCTTCGATGTTGCCTGCTATGTCTTTGTGTATAAGGAACCCCACGCCGTATTCGCGCTTCTCTGGTAGTCCTCTGTAGCAAAGAACGTGTCCCTCATTAAGCGATAAGTACCCTTCTCCTGGTTTCCTAACCTCGCTAAGGCCAATGATATCCCAATTAATACCCCTTAATTCTTCTAGTAGTTCAGCTAATCTGGCTTCGCTTGAAAGGGTTCGCGTGTTAAGAGTCGCTACGTTTAATTTCCAATGACGGCCTGTCCGAGTCCAGAGGCTCTTTGAGTCTTTTGTTCCAATACCCGTGTGGTCGCATCCGTGGCTGGAAGCTCTGTTGATGTCGTCGTCGTAGGTCCAGGGTTTGGTTGGTCCGGTAACTTGGGAGGTGTTGGCCATGGTGTTGCACCAGGGGGGCCAGTTCCTGTTCTGGTGCTCAAGTGAGTTACGTAGATGAAGCACGGTGATGGTGGGCGCCCATATGCATCTTTTGTCCAAAGGCTCCCCGGGGGGAGGAGACATTCAGAGGTGTTGCAGTGAGTGGGTTAATCAGGACAGGGTATGATTATTAAAGAGAAGTAGTCGGTACAAATAAGATACCTCAGGAGCGCAGAGAGACCATAAAGGATCAAAGGGTAAAAGGCAGAAGTGCTAAAAAAAAAAAAATGAAAAACTTCTGATACGCTTAAGGATTCGAACTCGGGACCCCTTGGTCTACTACAAAAGCGTGGCCGAGTCGTCTGGGTTGTCGGGTCGCCGAGGTGTTTGAGAACAGATTACTGCTGTGCCCTCTCGTCAATTGTGACGCGATTAATTTCAAAATGTCCGCAATGCAGCATTTTTGCTGATTTCGAATACAAGAAAGGCATGCCTGATTGTCTCGCCTGCGCCGCGGGAGTTTACGGCGTGTTTGTCGCGTAATCACGTGCAGCTTGACCTAAGTGTGTCTTTATCCTTCTGTTCTCTGCCGCGGCAAAGTGGCTGTCTGAGGGAGATAGAGATAGCGAGGGCGAAAGGAGGGCGATAGCTGGGGGGAATGGGGGGGGGGGGGGGGGTTAAGTAAGAAACGGGAAAAGTGTGCATAGCGACCTAGCTCGCACAAACGGAATCGCAGTGATAATAAATTCAGTGTTCGTCTGTCGGCGTTCAACCTACATCGTAATATGTTGAATGTGGTTTCCTATATACCACGGAAGTGCTGCGGCCTTGTAATTTAGAGAGAAGCAGAACTCATCGTGTGTTATGCTCGTAGCGCGTAGCTCATTCCTTGTCCGTTTACCCCGATAGGCGATTTTTGCGAATAGCTTAGCATCTTAGCGGAAGATTGATATCAAACAAGTTCTGGCATCGTTAACTCCTGGTAACTTGCTATTTAGAGCACCAGTTTTAGCAGTCAGGGCGGGAGTCTTAATAAGTCGTTCTGACGTATCCTTGAAAGGTCGTTTTCACAAAACATTGGTACCTCCTTAAGTCTTTTTTTTTTTTTCCTTTTCGCCTGGCAGCCGCAACTGTTTGTGTTTTCGACGATGTGCGCGCTCGTATGTGCCATTTCCCTTCAATAATGCGTTTACGGTCAGCGCCTGTCACTTCTTTCGTGTGCCTACTTCGTCTATTCGCGCTGAAATAATATATGGTTTTAGTGCAGCTTAAGTTTTGAGTTGCGTCCCGCTAAACGTTAACATTTATCGGGGTCAGACTGCGCATGCGTACGCACGCTAGTCCAGCTTTGCGTTTAGCGATCGCTCGCTATTTTCCGAATTTACCGGAGACGCAAAGCGCTCGCTAAGTTTGTTTAGCGCGAAGAACATGGCGGGTCCCTACAAGTGACGGCTGCCCGTTTCGCATCTATCATGTCGTCTTGCATCATTGTGGGACTAGCTGATTTAAAATAAATCATGTTTCTGGTTTTCACTTCGAGTATTCTTACTTCGCTAATAGACAACCGATGGTAAGACAACGATCTTTTCGTTGTGTATTCTATTTTGACCACATTTACACATGGACAGCGAAAGCGAAACTCTGACATGTGAGACTACGGCAACATTTATGTAATTCTTATTGCACAATGTCTTTCTTTATTAATTCTTTTGCGCTTGCGTTGTTTTTAGTTACTAACAACGGCCGAAACGCCTCCGAGTTAGAGCGGCTTTGACACTTTCACTATTCGCATTTAGATGGCGCAGCGAAGGTTTGTGTTTTGCGGCGCGTCGTCATTTCGTGTTTATTATTCTTATTTATTGAATGAAGGCGCTTGCGTCCACGAGCAGCGCCCGGAGCCGCGTCTCATTGACGACGTTTGCACGCCGCTTCTCGCTCACGTACCTGGGGTCTTAAAGCTCGCTGCTCACGTTTCGCCGCTGCTTCTCGTGCGTTCGAGGGAGAGGAGTACGGGGGAGAGGTCCGCACCCCCACTGCGCATGCTCGGCTTGCTGAACGCCTGGTGGGGCGGCACGAGACGAGCCGAGCATGCGCCGTGGGGGTGTGGACGGCGCCGACGCCGAAGCGCGACATCGTGCGACTAAGAAATGCTCCGCATTTAAAAAAAAAGACACGAATTTCGACACATATCCGCCACACCAACGTCAAATCCAGCAACAACATCGACGAGTTTGCGAAAGTGCTTACGTGAGCCTGGAGGCGTTCTTGAAGGCCAGGCTTGGCATGTACTTGTAGCAGCGCGCGGAAGTGAGCCTGCTGAACACATGTGGCTCCAGGTAATGCTGGGTTTCCATGCGACATGTGTCGGGAGTTTTCTCGTACAGGTTCCGCCGCGCCGTGACCAAGGAAACAGCTACAGCGGCCAGCTGTGAGTCGAAAGTGAAAATAAAGAGGAACGGAAATGGGAAAATCCGACGCCTTTCACAACAGCATTACGAATTGCGAAAGACCATATTTTAACAGCTGCATCATACCGGTACTCACCTACGGCGCAGAAAATTGGAGGTTAACTAAGAGGGTTCAGCTTAAATTGAGGACGATGCAGCGAGCTATGGAACGGAAAATGGTAGGTGTAACCTTAAGGGACAAGAAGAGAGCGGTGTGGGTTAGGGAACAAACGCGTGTTAGGGACATACTAATAGAAATTAAGAAGAAGAAATGGGCCTGGGCGGGCCATGTAATGCGAAGACAAGACAGCCGTCGGTCATTAAGGGTAACGGAGTGGATTCCTAGAGAAGGCAAGCGTAGCAGGGGGCGGCAGAAAGTTAGGTGGGCAGATGAGATCAGGAAGTTTGCGGGGATAAATTGGGCCTAGTTAGCACAGGACAGGGATAATTGGAGATCCATGGGAGAGGCCTTTGCCCTGCAGTGGGCGTAGACAGGCTGATGATGATGATGATGATGATGATGATATTTTAACAAGTACTAACACAGTCTGCTTGCACTGGGGTACGATGGTTAGCTGTTCGCTTATGCATGCTAGATCATCACTGATTATGGCTAGTGCTGGTGAATGTTGGCTGATTGTTGGCTAATGCTGACTGATATTGACCCGCCGCTGTTATGGCGGCAACGTATTTTACACTCAATCTTAATCCTATGATTGATTTGGCTACCACATTTTAACGCTCTTGCTTATATAACCCAAGCATTTTGCTTTCCCTCAGTGACAAACAAGTCTCTGAGCAGCACCCCAGAAAGCTCGTGAGAGAGCGCGAGGGGGAGCTCAACAGTCACAGTAGCAAACAAAAGCAAATTGATACCTGTCGCATTCGTAGCGGACCATGTGCGATAGACTTTGGCCAAAATGTGCAAAAAAGGAAACGGCCAGAACGAAAGGAAGATAGTCTCAACGGTCTCTGATTCGGGGATAGATATATTACCTTTCGGTCAAAGGAAGGATGTCAGCATGGCTTGCAGCGTTATAATTAAGAAGCGTGGATTCAAAAAAAAAAAGGGGGGGGGGGGGAGGAGAAGCGTTATAGTTTGCGATGTAGTTATCAGCTCCCCAGTGTCTACACCAGTTATGAGAAGACAAATGCGTACACAACAGCTATCGATAAACCAAAAGTTATTTGCCTTAAAGTTATCATGCTTCGTCGGACCTGTTCAGCAATACGCATATTGCATTTCACCAGATGACAACTTTTCTAATACGACTGAGTGCGAGAAATGCAAAACTTTCAGAAACGACCCGGTGAAACTACACCCTAACGATATGCTATACGCGGCATAGAAAACTCACCAAGGAAGCAGTGAAGTAAATGGGAAGATGTCCGTGTAGCATGCTGCCCTAGCTGACGATGAAGCAACCAGTGCAGGGTCAAGGGAGCTGTATTCTCTCGTTCAGTGCTCAACTCCGTGTTCAGTGGACCTGAAGCACAAGATGCGACCGCGATGTCCTTTGTCACGCGGCTATATTTTGTAAGCTCCTGGCGTTTCCAACGCAGCACACTTTCAAAGAGAGCAGACCTAGAAAATACTGGCTCATCTTGCTTAGCAGTTAAGTGTTTCGCATTGAAAAGTCGAGCTACACTGCACGCTGCTCTTATTTTAAGTTGTATGTTTGCAGACATGTTTGTTTTTCTTATACCTATAGAATACAAGACGTAATGGCAACTTAATCCAGATTTGCGATCCTGGGTCACCTATGTGCTGTCACGTACAAGGCAATGGCGACTACACATCCTAACGCGAAGCAATATTGCGAGTTCAAAGCCAAATGCTTCTCGAAGTCTGATGTAATATCAAGTATCAGACAACGCTGACGCAATCGAAATCATGTTCTTGCTGCTTGGGAAACTCTTGGAATTGAAGGCGAAAAAATATTTGTGCCTATAGAGACAGACATGACGTGATTCTTTGGCAACTGCCAAATATAGATGCACTCAATATTTTCCTTTCTTTGTTCGCTTTTTAAGTCAGTATTCATCAAGAGACAAAATGGCGACACTGAACGGAGACATGTTTAAGAAACGCGGTAATTGCTATTGACGCGATAGCAGCCGATAGCAACCAATAGTAATCCGCAGTGTCCTTTCCATTACACATTTATGGGACCTATATAATTATGTGCCCAAACAGTACACGAGAAAATAAATGCAAGCTTTTTAAGTGCGACGGCATATATGTACCTTGACAGGTAGCACATGGGACACATGGGTGCAACGAGTATTATTTCATTTCTTAATCTCATATTTCCTTTGACAGCTGTACATGCTTTTCACACTTGCTAGACCGCAAGATGCATAGAAGGCATGTACACTTAAGATAAATTATCATAATGACTATTTTAGTATGTTACGACGCACACAGTTATTTATTATGTGCTGGTTTTGAGAGAGGAGGAGCGGCACTGACTAAATCGGAAATAACGAAATGGTAATGTGTACATTGAAGAGCACCACGCAAATTTCAGTAGCCAAGTGTCGTAGGCACATAATGATTGGCCGGTTTACTTTTGTCGGAGTATTTTCGCTAATTTGTGAACATGTCTGCTATGTACGATTCGCGAATAATCAAAACAGATTACTAAAATGTTTGAAGCCACTGTATAGTTATTTTTGCTTCAGTTAATGACAACGCCATTCACCTCGCTGAGGTTTCCCTTAAGTCTCATGATTACATGACCCGTTTGTCAGAAATTATTAGTTTAAATCTTTTTGCCTTACTTTTATATTTATTGCTTCAGTTTCTTTTGTCATGTGACATCGCAAAAAGTTGTTGCTAAAACACCTTGATTTTCTGCAATACTGCGTGCCTTTACAGCAGGTTACATTTGTTGAAAACTCACTGAGAGATGTCTGTCTAGCTGCCTTTTCCGTGTTTAAAAAAGATGTTTTGCACCCCATTGAATTTCATTAATTTTTATTAAAATTAAACATATTTTCAAAGTGCCTAGCTCGGTACATGATATTTGTACTTTATTTCATTGCGATTACTGGGAACTGTGGGGGAGAGCGGACCAATCAGATGATTGAAGCATTTGGCGTTCGCTTCGTCATGTGAGACCTAGCACAAAGTTAGCTTGAATTGAAATGAACTGAAGGTCTTACCACATTGAATCCCCCGCACTCATTTGCAGTCGAACTTTTGGAGCCGTAGTTGAACATTTCATCCTGGGAATGACTCGCTTGTAGTCTAGACTTCGCCATGGTTAATCCTGAAAAATTTGTGCGACCATAAATGAATAAGGATATAAAGACACATACATCATCTGCGGCATCAACGAAGAAAAATTAAAGGCAACAGCCAACTATCGATATTGCGAGCGATAGCTAAGGATTTCAATATCGCTAGTCATAACTAGCTATTTCACTATCTTTGAGGTCATTACTGTGCCACCTAAAAACTACTTTCCGGTGTGCACAACACCGTATGAGCCCGCTACCCTATTGAATACTGTGGCATCCGAAACGCATGGGCCGGCGTCATCACCTGTACAACCTTCGTGACAAGAAAAGAAAAAAAAGAAGAACCGCCGCACACTCCCCGAGATATGGCAGTGTACTATAGTGCCGTCAACGATAGCGGTGCTCCCCGCTACACCGTCGGCTAGGTGTAACGGAAGCGTTATAGTAGTGCTGCCTGCACACAAATGCATATAAGCGTTTAAGGCATATGCCGTCCAGCCAACCGCATACACCGGTACTTGCCCGTAGTGTGGAAGAAGCGAGCTCTCTCCCGCATTGCGGGAGAATGCGTGCTCAGGTCGTCGAAAATTAATACGCCTCACATTCCGGCGCGGAGATTCAGAACGGAGTAATGAGAGACCCGATTCGACGGCGAGGAAAAGGGGGCCCAAACGGTGCTCCTCGGTCAAACACGGCGGGCTGCTGGGGCTAGCGAAGCCCTGGACTAGGGGCCAGGCCAACCTTATTCCTCGACCCCCTTCATTCCAATAAACGTTCGATTTCATTTAAAGAAAAACAACAATCACACGAAATCTGCGTACAAATCGCGAAGCGCTGATGCTGCGTGAGACACCTGAGCAGTAAGCGAGTCCCGCTGCCAACTATATCTGCACGTTGCCCGAGACCTTAATCACTGTTGACGAGATGGTTGTATATAAACGCCTTGATTGAACAATGACCTCGAACCATTCTTTCGGCTCCATCCCCTACACCACATCGTACCGAGGCCAGACATCACGATATAGGAGAGGAGCGAGCTATGGTGAGAGAACCAGTCTCACGCTTAAGTGGCTGTCGGTATCGAAGCGAAGTGGAAGACGTTGCTCGCTTCTCGTTTCGTCTGTTGCGGGATATTTCCTGTGCAGGTGAGCTAACTGCTTCGACAGGTTATTCTGCACCACGAAACTTTCGGTAGACAGGCCTTTTCTACCAAATTCTAGGCGCCTCAATCAGAGGAACCCATGTTGAATGTGCTATGGAACGAAATAAGCTTTAATTTCTTCACAATTCAAAGCTGGCGAAGCTGCTGGCGCGATGTGCAAACATGACCAGAAGTTCAAGGAAAGATGGAGACTTGAACTGAAGAAAACGTCTTTGTAAAATATGAAAAATGGAGAATGTCGCTAGAGGCAACGTCTCGACAAGGAAAATTTCCATTGTTAGGGCAACCACGACAAACAGGGAATTTCGCTGGAGCCACCGCTCGGACGAGCAGGTTTGTTTTCGTGAGGACCACCGGGTGGATTTGCCCTGGCTGAGACAATTCCACTTGTTGAAACGCTGGCTCTTGCGATATTTCAAGTTCGTCATCATTTGCAATGATTTTTCGTCACCGATGGCGATGTAATGACTTGACAATAAAGACACGCCAGTAGCTTAACAGGGAGCACTGACACCGATAGAATAGACCCTAACTAAGATTGAAATTCAGGCTAGTTAGACGTAGCTTACGGCGTAAAGCATAGCACAGCGCAAACGCAGTGACAAGAGAAAATCTGGGCGCTGACGACGCAATAAGCCTTGGTACTGAACTCTCATTTGCAGCATCGGTAAAATGAATTTCACTATTGTCTGGAATATGTCGGCAAAGGTGAACTGGAAAGGAGGTAACGAGAAAATAGGAGAAACAACTGCTAGACGTAAACGCTGGTTAAAGACGCGGTGGGCGAATACTAGTCCAATATCTAAGGGATGTAACACGTGTATAGGTTCGAAGCTAGGTACTCTTCGCGCCTCATACTTGTCGCACAAACTTCTACTAGTCCAATATCTAAGGGATGTAACACGTATATAGGTTCGAAGCTAGGTACTCTTCGTGCCTCATACTTGTCGCACAAACTTCCCACTACGCCTATACACTCTAGCTGCTCACGTTACGTCGCATAAGAAACTCAGCCCCCCCCCCCCCCCCCCCCCCCCGTTGAGAAAAAGAAAAGGACTTCAGGGCTTACCTTCCCTCCGGATTCTCCTGCGCACAGCGACAAATATTAAGAACGCTGATTCCGTTGGTCACAAAGATGCGCTGCGTTAATTAAACGCAGAATATTCCTTCGGTTATGTCATGACGGCGCTGAAAAACACCACCACTACACGTAGCGTTTCCGTATATAACTACTGCCGCGTCTGCCTAAACTCTCCGTTGCGTGCGCGTGGGTGTTGAGCAAAAACCGGCGCTCCAATCACTTACCGATCGTACCAGTGTTAATGCAAAAACGGAGGAGTAGAATATGCACGCTGTAGAGGCAAGTCTGTAATGAAACCGCTTCAAAGCGAACGTTGATTCGAACGAATACCCGCCATAGTGACCTTGAAAAACGATCGCCGAGGAGTAGGCACAAGACAGAGGTCGCATTATTAAAGACGCGATTGCGAAATGGAGATAGGAAAAACAAATAAGCTATACAAAAAGGGGGACGGTCGTAAGAGAAACGCGGTGTCTCTTGTTATAATGAGCTGATAACGATCACTCGTACATCCCAGGTACATTTGTCTTTCACCATCCACAGGCAGAACCGTACGGGCGAAACGCGTCATTGCGCTGTTTGTACCAACACGCAATCGTGACTCGGAACGAATATTATATGCTAATTAAGCGCCGCTCTGAAGCTGCTGACTCGCGCACGTGCCGGGCAGCGTGGAACTGACACTTCTCGTAGGACTGACAAATCCACAAGCCAGTCCGTATTATCGTATCTCGCCTATGTTGGCCACGGCCAACTGCAGCGACGGTAGGTCCTCGTATGACTTAAAACATGTCTGAGAACCTCGGTCCCGCCTCCCCCCTTTTCTCTCTTAATCCAAATGAATCGGCCTACAGTGTGAACCGCGAACTTATAGGCACAGGACGCGTTTGCACATGGATTGATTATGCCGGAATGGAGAACCTATAGAGATATGCGCTCATAAAGTATAATAAAATTACAAAACACTACTACGTAGGAACGAGGGAGTTTGCACACGCCCCTCACAAGATTAAATAGAGCACAAGTGTGTTACGCTTGGGCGATTGCGAACAGTGTTCTATTATTCAACTGCACAGATGAAGAAACGGTATAACTTTGAAGACATGAATATTATATGCAAATCATGCAAAAGGGGCATACGCACGCTTGAATGGCCCGAGCGTGTGGGCCGCTCGGCTTCGGCATTTCCCTAGATCTGCTTTCACGAATGACTAAATCCCGCGATCATATCCCTCAAGCCCTGTTTGTCCAGTACGCCCGTGATAGGGCCAGGAGGCTTGACCTCCCAGTCTAGCCTCCCTGGGACTAGGCGGGCAGGTGGCAAGACTCTGTCAAGGACTTGATGAAGTTTTTTCTGCTAGCCTATACTATGCGACACCACGCACACCTGTAGACCGGACGTCTCGTGAGTTATTCGCCCTGACTTCTTAAGACATCCTGATGCAGCGTAATAATAATAATAGTTAACCTGTTGCACGATTCGGTTGCCCCAGCAGCTTATGAAAATGAGTTACATTTGCGACAGTTCCACGGGAACATCTTGCGACGTACGCATAGTCACCAAGCGTTGTCAACAGAAAGGAGCATGAAGTGTAAGCCGTTCCCTCGCATCACAATGACTCCGCTGACATGGAGGGAAGAGCATCTGGGAAGGCAGCTGCCGTCCTCACACGACTCACCACAGGTATGCGCCGACACTCGTAAGTTCGGGCTTGTGAGCGACAGAAAGAATCCGAAATAGTTAAGGAGCAATGGCACGCTCTTCGGACACTCTCTCTTGTTGGCGGAACATGATTATTTCGAAGGCACTGAAGGACGGACACAGATAGATAGATAGATAGATAGATAGATAGATAGATAGATAGATAGATAGATAGATAGATAGATAGATAGATAGATAGATAGATAGATAGATAGATAGATAGATAGAAAAGAGCCAGGCCTGCGCGGAACCGCAGGACAGTGACAGCGTAAGCTGGAGGAGCGACCTTCTTAGAGGCCATTTTAAACGCTTCGGGAAACTAGTGCAAGTAAAGGTGGTACGCATCCCCTGCTCCATAACTTATCATTTCGCCACGTAGAGAAGTACCCACTACGCCATAATTACTGGGGTATTGTAACGTGCAAATCTGTATAACTGCACACCTTAGAGAGTCTCTTGGCGTCGTTTTCCCGAGAACGAACTGAACTCTCGGCCCGGCGTCGACGGCGAGCAGCGGTTTGGGCTTCTCTCTGTACAGCTGTCTGTTGTGCCCGACGTTGCCTTGCTGCAGCCGCGCGCGTAGCTCCGCGATTCGCTTCTTCACAAGCGGTGCGCACCTTGCTGAATAACTAAGTCAGGCTGCTGTCGGGGTTGCGCACGTCGCCTGCCGCGTGACGCATGGCACGATACGACAAAACTGCTTCAAAGGGCAGCGCTTCGTAATAATGATGACGGAAAAGTTGAAGATTGCTTCATAATGATGATGTTGATGATGCCTCTGTAATGGGTGCAGGGCTACGAAGCATGCACCCCTGTGTTCTTTCAAATGATTCCTCGAACTTGCTATGCGATCCACTTTCCGCGACGTGTAGTGGCGTATTATTATTCTGCAACGTAACATTACATTTGTTAAGGCGATTCCTCGGCAGGCGTTACACATGTCTACAGACGTTATACGTAGGTATTTTAGCGATGGTTTTTCAAGCACAGGCGTAGCTCAGTGGTAGAATGCTGGACTGCCACGCAGAGGGTGTGGGTTTGAATCCACGCAGAGGACGAGGTCGAATACTCCTCGGTCCTGGTAATTTTTTCTAAAATTTGCGCGATAGTGGTTACGGACACCGGCGGTGGCGGACAACTACGGCGCAAAAACAGCCCTTGTTGTGATCTCATAACTGCTTACGCTGTAATAGATAGACAGTAGGTGCACTTACAATAAGTGCGATGCAGAAAGGCCGCGCATGCAAGACGCATACCGTCCGGTACTGATGGTTCTACTCAAGAAAAGACATTGCGGAGATTTAAGACGGCCTACGTCATAACTCTCAAACAAGATTGTTCTGCCAAGCACAACAGCTTCTGCAGATACGGCTCACTATCGTACGACGAGAAAAGAAAAAAAAAGACAACTTGCACAAGAAATTTCATCGGACGACTTGGGTAACGTTATGCAATACGTCTCGTCGTCCGTCCCGACACATCTGGGCTGCCCACAGCACCTATCGCTTTCAAGGACTTTCAATCCTGCCTTGCCTTTGCTTTTTTTTTCTTTAACTTCGCGTGAAGTGCGAGCGAAACCGAGTTAGTTCTTAATTAAAACTTCCACATTTCGCGAGCAGCGTAGCGTCTGAACTTTTCCAGCGTGATCTGGAACCTGAGAGGCCCCGCAGTCAATTAAGCGAACGAGGGCTCGACCACACTGATTATTCTTTATCTCTTTCTTTTTAATTTCCACGTAAAGCAGCAGACTGATTCCAAGAAAGGGGAAGAAATAATATCGGTTTCTTCAGGGAAAAAGAGCACGGAGGTGTGCGCACATAATAGGCTACAGACACGACGAGATAGCGAAAGTTCTCTGTCCAAACGGCGCCCAACAAACAAGATCCGTTCATTAACGTCCAGGATGACGTGCAGCCAGAAACCGAACCTCTCAGGTGTATCATGCCTCATCCGCACACATGCTCCTCGACTTATTCTTTACTTCTTCTTTACTCGCACATCTCATCGGACGGGCCGACGCATTCAAGACAAAAGTTGCAGGCTATGTGTTGGCACGACGACGGGCTACTTTAATTTAGCGCCAATTGGCACACTTTATGCCCGCCTTTCACGAGGCGTGAAAAAGAGAAACGCAGACTTGACGAAGATAAAAAGGAATTTTTAAAATAAGGCAGCACAACCGCGTCTATGAATAACGAAACACAGGAGCGTTTAGCAGCTATCCGAGCGTCGTCAAGTGAAACAAGAGGAGGAAAGAATTACGACACGCGTGTAGCCGCATAACGAGTTGAGTCGTTAAGCGAGCCCACGAGATGTTATTACGAGCTGATTTGACGTCGTCGAGACCAGAGAAACAAAGGTGCAGGAGAGGGAGGACGCGGGCGCCACACACAACGACATAAAGCAAGGATTTAGGAGAACATAACGTTAATATGAGAGGTGGCTTCTTCTCAGAGGGGATGTGCCGTCAGGTTCTATTCTTTACCTTAATTCTCACATTGGCGCGCTCCCGAGTTCTTTGCAGCCGCTGTCGTCGCGAGAAGCTGACACCTCGCTTGGTTGCTCGGGGGCGCTCGCCTTTTTTGAAGAAATGTGAGAAGGGGGAAAAAAGAAGAAAGAAAGAAACGGTGTGCGGGGAGTTTCACGTTCAGCTGCTGCAATCGCGGCTCGAGGTGGCGAATACAAAGACTCAGAACACGAGCGTCATTAGCGCGTGCGCGCGGCAGTTCCCGGAGCGAAGCCACGGCGATTACCAACTGACGAGATTGCCTTTCCGAGTTATCCGACCCGTTTGTTTTGAAGCCTGCTTTGCGTGTCGGGTAGGATGGCGAGGCAAGACCAGTAATAAGGAGAATAACGGGGAGCTGTGGGAGTGACGGCGGGATGTGGGTTGCGAGAACATCGTCGCCTGCCATATTGGCGGCATTTATTGGCTCGGTATAACGAGGCGCCTGCTGCAAACACGCGAGCTTGCGCGTTGCATGAGCACGCACAAAAAAAAGAAGGATGTTGACTGTACAGTACGCAGAGCGATCGACATTGACAAAACCGAATAAGCTGCAACGGAGAGAGAGGAAAGTAAATGGAATAGAGTGAGGGAGTTGCTCGAAAGTGAGGGAGAAGCTGTACGCCTTTTCGCGTTCGCACGTTTCGTGAAAGGTGTAATTAGAGATGGAGCGCTGCTGACACGCTGCGAAGGCTTCTACTCTTAGATCATTGTGTACCGTGTCAACACGTTCGAAGCGAGTTAGACGAACTGGGAACGGGAGCTGTCTTCTTGGTTTTCAAATCTAGTCCAGTTCGGTATTGATCGGCGTACCGTTCGGTTACCTTGCGTTATGTGTACGACGTTTCGACGACGTCTTTTCGATAAGTGTCGGTGTTGTTGCGCGCGTGGATGGGCCGGTCCTAGAGTAACGCAAGGTGGCTTACTTTCTGAACTTCCTTGATTTATTGCTTTTGTACGTATGAAAGGGCAGAGTGGCATCTACATTGCTGAGCTCTCAAGAGACCGATCACCAGGCCACATAAAAAATTTCGGTTATATATACTGGAGGTTAATAAGTGCGCGCTAGCACTTCTTCTACCGCAAGAATTTTTCAAATTGGTGCATCTTTAGCAGAGATAAAGAAAGTTGGAGGATGCCTAATTGGGCCCCCGTTCGCATCTTCTTCTCATAGAACATTCACTAAATTTAGCGCCTTCTCCTGAAATGCTGGAATTCGAGCTTCCTCGCCACAAAATTGAGTTTTTTTTTTGTTCATTCAAATTGCAGCCCGAGTTATGCGCGTAGGCTTAGCCGAGTTGTAGTTTACATTTTTTTTCTCATTGATTTTACTTTTAGAAACCCAATTTCCAAATTTCCATGGCGGTGGGCTTGCGTGGTCGGAGTGTCCGGGAAACGATAGCAGCCTGAAACAATTGTTTCCGTTGTTGACGCTTGCGCCAACGGCTGCACCAGATTTTCTTCGACATGATCTCCTTAAAGCGACTGTCTACCGTCCTTCATGGCTCTCCCGTTCTCTGGCTCAACAGAAAGCGCACCTTTCGGAGTGTCCCAGCGCGCAGCGGTTTCTTCGGAAAGTGAGCAGAAATTCCTAAAACAGAATTTCCTTTCATCTACGAAGTCGCTTCTTTTCCCCGTGTGAAGACGCCGGAAACAATGGTTACTGGGCGCGATGCGTTGTCGTCTCCCCGAGAAACCGTTTCGGGCCCGGGTGGCCTCTTCTCAACAGGAACCAATTCCAAGGACGAAATTCCAGAGTTGACGAGGAGGAGACGCGAGGGAGCCTCGGACATCCTGAAAACAAGGCCGCGCCCCACGCATGACAAGCGCGTGAGTACGCGTCACTACAGGCAGACGAATTCGAAGGCAGCGCCACCTGCGCCACCCCGAAAGCAGCGAATAGAAGAACGAATCGCTCTTGCACGCCATAAAAAGGTGTCGTATAGGGTGAAGTACACTTGTAAGGCATACATATACATAACTGTTTTTTTTTTTTTCAGCAGAAAGTGTGTGCCTGCGTGGGCCGGTTCTGTTACACTAGAAAATTGACAAACATGCTGTTGGGTGCACGACCTCCTCGTGGTTGGGTGACGCTAGCCGAGTTTCTTGCACCCCTTTCAGAGCACGATTAAAACATACTTTCGTTCTTGTGGGGTAAAAGCATGCTCGTTCCCGTAAATGTGACGCACGGCCTTCCCATATTTACCACAATCTAAAAAGCTTTCCGGTCAGTAGACAGTCCCTTCAATGCTCTCGCATCCAGATGATTGGAGAGACATGAAATCAGGGTTTCAGGAAGTGAGAGGCACTGACAGTACAACACCCCGGCCACATGCTGACGCTGCTGTGCTCATAGCAGCTCGGCCCCTCCAACGATGCACCTGCCGAAAACGCCGTGATTGGCTCGGGTAGGTCGTCGCGCGCTCTCAAGGAATGTTACGCGTCACCACTATCGCGCGGCATCACGCGCCGTCCTTACGGACGGTATGATGCGTGATGTCACCCTCTGCATTTTAGAACGGGGTTCTTGCGTGAAAAGAGTATACATTGTCCGCCGCGGTGGTTTAGTGGTTACGGTGCTCGGCTGCCACCCAAAAAACGCGGGTTGGATCCCGGCCGCGGCGGTCGCATTTTCGATGGAGGCGAAAATGCCCGAGGCCCGTGTACTGCGCGTTCTCAGTGCACGTTAAAGAACCCAGGTGGTCTAAATTTCCGTACCTCTCCACTACGGCGTTCCTCTCCTATCTCTTTCAGTCCCTTTCCCCTTCCTCCACGGACGCTTAGCCGTGCTTCCTACATGGGTTGCAGAAATTAGCATCGTTTCCTTAACCGAATCACAACCATCATCATCATACATTGTCACTGTTTACCTAGAAATTGGAAGCCATCGGCGGCGCATACAGACCCATTTCTTGCAGACATGATCGTGATTTGATTTGTGAAGTTTAACGCCTCAAGACTAGCTATATGATTATGGGAGACGCCGTAGTGGAGGTCTCCGGAACTTTCAACCAACTGCGGTATTTTAACGTGCACTGACAACGCACAGTACACGGTCCTCAACATTTCGCCTCCATCGAAATGCAGCTGCCACGGCCGGCATTCGATCACGCGACCTTGGGATCAGCAGCCGAGTGCCACAGCCACTAGACCGCCGTGGCGGGTCAGCAGACATGGTCGTGAGCTGAGCTTGTCAGGTGAAAGTTGACAGACCTGGTGAGGAGCCCTTTGATGTAGATGTGCGGTGTATATTCGAGAATTCTGTCGCAATGCTGGGCCCATCTGTTGCCACTGGAGGCGAGCTTTCGGAAATCTTTACAAAGGTTGTACTTGTGTGAAGCTCATCTAACGCTTCGGCGATATCGCCCAACGGAAACTACAGCATGTGGGAGAGGTAAATGGTTAAACCGTTATCTATTCCATTGAAAACTGCCACCAGGCCGTTCACAGTGGGAACAAATGCGGTCCTATTGGTAAATCGGTACGCGATTCGCATAAACACTAAACTGTGAAGGCTTATGCAGAGAATGAGAGAAATGTATCAAACAGAGGAGTGAAGCTGGTTCTACTTATATGAGCGACAGGTCACATGTTTCTCCCCCTGCTCCCCTCACCTCCCCCACTAGCATTTTCCTTTCAGTACAAGGGAAGTATACATGTCTAGGCCATATGGCAAATCAATTCTGCGGAAACCCGCAAGGTGGAGTAATGTTTATGAAAGACAAAATTAGCATCCACCCGTTTTGTAGCACAAGGCTACATTGCCGAAATATTCGTCCTGGTCCTGGGTCCGGACCACGACGAATTTTTCGGCAACTAGGAAGCTTTCATTTCTGAGAAATCCGTATGGATTTCCTTGTCCCATGTGCTACAAAACGGGTGGATGCTCATTTTCCCTTTCATGTCTAGGCCATGCAACGGATTTGGATGCTGTAACGTCCGAGACTTAGGTTTAGCGAGAATTTGAACCTAACGTGCGCTAACATGTGTCCAGCACATAACCAGTCTTGGTGAAAGCTTAACCCTTTTTTTCTACAGCGGGACATATAAGTCTCAATCTTCATTCCTCGTTCTCGGCGTTGTAGCTGTTAAAGACAGCTAGCGTTGCTACGTGCAAGCAGGTCGCTCCTTGTATGGAACATATTGCAAGATTATGCAAACACTTTTGTTTACTATTCGCTGGGTGGAGGCACACCGCAAGGAATGTCGCGCTTTTTCTTTTCTCACATCTGCACTTAAGCTTTCCGGCGTTTTTCTGAGCCATATTCAAGCAAGAAAAGGAGCCAATGCTGTGGTTAAGAAAGGCCAAATAAACGAGCGCATACGCTTAGTGACTAACAAAGCCAGGGCACAGTACGACTCTTTACAAAAGCCCGACCCGGTAGACCCTGTCCCCCCCCCCTCCCTTTTCTTTAGAGCTGTAACACCAGAACGCTGATAGGCAGCCTTATGAGTTACTGCTTTACAACAGATAGGGCGAGATTGGGCGCTTCAGATTATTGGGATCTTCCAATGCCCCGCACAATTACAGTTTCCTCGTCACGTCGCGCGCTGGTGATGATTGCTGCCCGAAATCCGCTCACCTACTTTCGCAACTTGGGATTAAGGTGACTAGCGCGGAACATACCGGTAAGGTGAAACCGGTGCTAGAAATTGCGGGATGGATTTGTGAATACAGCCTGTTCGCCTGTCCCTTGTACACAGACGTGTGCTTTCCACGATCGACCGTTGGTAGCCAAGATGGCGTACATAGATTTGCGACGCCTTGGCGCATTGTTTTTAAAAGCGCCCTTATTTCTCCATCTGTGGGACATATTGCAAGGTGCTGCATGCACTTTTTTTTTAAGTTTCGTTAGGTGGCCGTCTGTCATCAATGATGCCATCAAGAAATCTAGCAAGCAGAACCGCCGTTACTTAATAAGCAAACCAAAATCTGATTCCGTAAACACCATTCCAAATCTTATTCTAACGTATTCGGCCTCACCCCCTAACATAAACAGTATCCTTAAAAAGCATCACAACATCCTTCTCGAAAGCGACAAGTTGAAAAGCGTCTTCTCTGAACCTCCACGTGTTGTCTATAGACGGGCGCGAAATATCAGAGACATTGTTACGTCATCTAAGGTGAACACTCCTAAATTCACAGGCAGCGGCCCCTGCAACAAACCTAGGTGCAAGCTATGTCCGATGATGAATAGAACCTCCACAGTAAACAGCACTGCGTCGTCATTCTTTTACCAAATAAGAGGAAGTTTTGACTGCGACAGCTCAAATATTGTCTACCTTCTTGAATGCACCGTGTGCAACGCCCAATAAATTGGCCAAACTGAGACTCCATTCAGGATAAGAATAAACGACCCCAGAGCACACATAAAGACCCTGCCACACCTTCCTCTATCCAAGCACGTAAATGATCTTAGTCATCCCTTCCATACATTCACAGCTGTGGTGCTCCAATCTGATTTCAAAACGCATTATGACGGGGAGGTTCGCGAATCTTACCTTATTCACAAATTCAACGCTGTGTGTGGTGGCATCAACGAAAGTACAGGCCGACTATCTTGCTTGCCCTGTAAGGGCAACTAAACCAATTAACGACGCAAGCGACTAAGTGTCTTTAATAGTATTTCATATTTTATCTGTGTTTCCATTTTATTATTATTGTTGTTGTTGTTTCTTTAGGGCTCCACATGCAAATCTATGTGCACTATGAACTCGCGGAACTCTTATTTTTCCCATTTTTGCTTTCTCTCTCTTTTTTCTCTTTTTGGTGCACATTCATGGCGCTCCTGTTGAGGTGCCGAAATGATGGTCGATTTCACTCTGTACGCATTGTTAATTTTTTGTGTGTCCTGATTCTTTCTCATTGCATTTATTTTCGTTTGTTACCTTACGGTATTTGGTTCCCCATCATGTTTCTTGCTGTCTTTCACTTATTGTTGTCTGATATGGTTTGCGCAGTTCATCCTGCACGCGCACACGGTGCAAATATGTCTTGTGTGCCCTCGGCGCTCACTCAGGCAGTGTCTCCTGTTGGGATGCGGAACTGATTGTCGATGTCCTCCTGTTTTATTAATATTGTTAATTTCTTGTTTGCTCTGATTTCATTTATTTTCATGTATTACCTTAGGATATTTAATTCCCCATCATGTAGTTTGTTGTCTTTTTCTCATTTTCATCCATGTTTTACTCAGTTCGTGCTGCGCGCGCGCAAGGTGCAGAGATGTCTTGTGTCCCCTTGGCGCCCGCTTGAACATCACGCACTTTCGCTAGAGAACGGGTTGCGCTGCGTATGACTCGTTAAACTAAACGACTCTCCTTTCTGTTTGATGTTTTCTCTTCTTTCTTTCTTTTTTTCCTTTTCTCCTTTTTTCTTTTATTTTTCTCTCTTTTTTGTGTGTGCCTGTGTGCACATGCCTTTCACGGATCAAACCTTTCAGGGTTGTTCGCGTATCCTCCGCGTTTCTCTTTCTATCCTCCATTTTTCGTGAAACGCAGCTCGGTGACGATCCTTTGGACTGTACTTGGGCCGACCGCGCACAGAGCAACCTGTTTTACATGCGGAGCATCTCTTGCTCGCGGGTATGTCACGCGTCAACCGGCGTCCGCACTCACACTACGCATGCGCGACTCTCCTTTCCCTTCCCTCTCTCCAACAGCTGCTGCAATAAATAAAGCGGGTAGAGAGCGCGCGCGCGCGCTCTTCGCTTCAGTAGTATCTCCTCCTCCGATGAAAGAAGCTGGTGGTGTTGTGTGATGGAAGCAACAGTTCCGTCAGCGAGTGGGTTGACGCAAGTACGTATCAGCATCAACCCACACTCTGACAACGGTCACGCGATGCGTGGTAACGAACCAAGTTGACAACGTAATAACACGCAAGGTTAGCCGCAAGGTTCACGGCAAAGGTAACACCGAAAACACTGCAAACCTGTAAACACCATCTCGGGGAGATGGTGTAATTTTTTCCCCTTCCCTCCCCCCCCCCCCCTTCCCGCTTCTTTGTACTCCGCACACAACAACGACATTTGGCTTCAGCGGTTCTGTGCTGCACTGCGGGGGTTCCAGTAGCATAGACTAACGTGACGGCAGCGCAAGTGTCTTCCAACGAGGGCTTACAATCTGCTGCCAGACGACCTCGGCCCACCCGTTCGGTATTATGGAGGCGCCGTACAGACGCAGACGTCATCTTGCACTGGCCTTTGCTTCTTGGACACACCTTTGCATCCAAAACCCCCCGTTTTTAGAGCTCTCCCCTTTCCACGCTCCGTTATGCATGTTCGTGAAGTGTACTCAAAAACCATGCGCCCATGAAAAGCTTTCATCTCTGAAAAAGGCTGGTCTCCAGCCTTTTGTCGACGTTTCGGCCGGAGAAAGGCCGGTCCTCAGCCGAAACGTCGACAAAAGTGCTGTTTTTAAAAGAAGGGCATATTTTTCATTATAATATACAGCAACCTACGTTCCTGTTTAATTAAAACATATATATATATATCTTTATCAGTCTGGCGCACCGAAAAACGTAACTTTATCACTTCGTCGATCACGCTTAAGCGCTAGATTGTCAGTTTCTACTGGCAACCTCTCACGGTAACCTGTGAAATAGATAAAGGCGTAATAAACTCAACGCAAGCATTTCATCCTCAGTGTTCTTTTTTTTTTTTTTCATCCACTCAGCACTGTGTGTTACTTCCAAATGCTTCTCCTGAATGTTCTTGGCATAAAGATTCACTGGCTGTGCACAATTGCGACCTTTTGTCCATGCCAGGTTTTCTTGCAAAGCATTCCACAGCTTCGGGTTTCCCTCAGTACTCATAAGTATTTTCGTATGCGGGGGAATTAGTTTGGCGCTACATCAAAGAAGTACTTATGATGGAAGGCTTTGTCGAGGACCTGCAATATGATCGAACATGGCGCTCTCACCGCTTCTTGAGCAAAGCGCGGACCTGTCGCTTCGTTAAGCCTTTGCCCGCTGGCAATTTGTTCTCCAAAAAATCGTGTACATCTAAAAACCTCAATCGCAACGTATTCTCAAGCAGGTTTAGAGGAACGTACCCGATTACTTGGAACAGAATATATATTAAGCTTCCTAACCATAAGCTTTTGCGCACGAGTAAGTTAAACAAAAGTTGTTTTCATTGTGTGCGTTTGTCACTGAAGCATGAAATCAGTAGACGAGAATTTCGTAAGTACATGTTCCATCGACGAAGAATCGTGATACATGTAGATGTATATACCTCGAAGCGTCCAACACCCAAGTTAGAAAGTTGCGAATTTGTTCGTGTTCCGTTGCTTTCTCTATCATTCACGTCTAATGCCCTCGGGTCCTGGAATAAATAAATAAATAAATAAATAAATAAATAAATAAATAAATAAATAAATAAATAAATAAATAAATGTCCTTGCTCGTTAAGAAGGTGACTGCCTTCTCAGACAGCTAATGGATGCTTCGAGCAAAATATAAGCTATACAAACCACGCATTTTGCCAGTGTTTTATATGGCTCTGCATCAACGCACGGCCATTTCATTCAAGGACAGATTTCCCCGACACAAGCAGCGAAATGATAGCGAGAGCGAGTTAGTGCAGTTTATAGACCGCAAGAATGTTTACGTCGGAGAACTCACACGACCCACGTTTCGACACACTGGGGTCAAAAGATTAAAAGTAATTCGAAGTGAGGGGACACTACAAAAAGAAAAGTGTAGACATACTAGACTCCGCGTACGCCGCCTTGCTGTGCCCCCAGGCAAGTAGTATGTAGAAGCGTAAACATTCGAGCTTTCGAGGCTCGGACTTTGTAGGCTCGAGACGTTGAGAAAATTTGATACAGCGGTGTCCACGCGACACGTTTCGCGCGAGGCTATGCGCTATAGTACGGCCATTTGAGACATTGAATTTTACGAGATAGAAATAGAGGCAAACCAAATCTAATAAAACGCTGAAAGGGACGTCGATATAGGAAAAGGTCACCCCTCCAGGCTTCGTCATATCGTTCTTGCGTGGGTCAACTAAAGAAGATGCACCGACCGTCAAACTTGGCTGTGTGTACAGAGCGCTTTGCCGTAAAAGAAAAAAAAGAAAAGAAATCGTATAGAGCACGCGTCACTGCGCGCCCTTTTCCAAGTCTAAAGCCTTCAGACGGGAACGGCGCGTTTACTAAGCCCCCGTCGCACGCATATATATATATATATATTTCGAGCGTGCTGCGTCGCCGCCGGCGGTGAGATGGAGGGCGCTTACGAAAGGACATTGTGTACTCCTGTGGATAGATATATACTTCAATGACTTACGCGTCACAAAGTATCGGGAAGGTACCGGCGCGCACGCATTGAAGTGCTGACCACTCGTCTCGATCACGGCACTCTTTCGGTTCTAGTCGCGATTCGCTGAGTTGGAAACGCCGGGCCGTATCAGAGCGAAGGGGAGAGCGAGAGACAACCAGTATAAAAACAGACATAAAAAAACACAAGCAAGGAAACAGAGAAACAAACAAACAAGCACACTGAAAGTGTCGAGTTCGGCAGATTCAGCCATCTCACACTATGAGGTGCGACGAACTTTGTAAGTATGCCGCAGCGAAAGAAATGACGCGAGCAGAAAGACCGAAAGAAAAACGTTTTCGGAGCAGGTCGACAACAGAAAGAACGACAAGAAAGGAAGTCTAGGTAGAAATTCTTTCAGAATATGTAGACAGGCCTGCGCTGTCGAAACATCGAAATGTGCGCGGGTCACGAGACACGCATATATACCTAAGTCCAACAAACTGAACGCAGAAAGAAATTGAGGGATGCGTACGGGGTAATACATAAAAGCACAAGAACGCGTGCGGGTGCACTCTTGAATGAGATCAAGTATGTCGTTTAGTCGCTTTCTTATATAATTCTTTTAACAGCAAAGCTGTTCTATCTCCAGGTAAAATGTCCACGGTCACCTGAAACTTCAGCATATCGTATACGCGCCAGAGGGGTACAACAACTATGCCTCAGTGTCCTCTCTGGTTTAACTGAAACGGTTCTTCGCCCCTAGTAAACATTTCGCGCAACCAGATCAGAACGCTTTAGGTGCAACGTACTTTACTATTCCTTTGAGTTCTTTATGCTAACATCGCTTAGAGCGCTAGCTGGGTTCGAGCGGGAATGGAACCTAAGCCGTCTGCGTGGCACGCAACTGTTCTGTCAAAGAGCCACGCCAGCGGCTGACGCTGCTTCAGAAAAAGGCCCCTCTATAAGTGGTGAATGGCAAAGCATATCCATGCGTACTATGATACAGCAAGGAGGTGGGAAAGGGAGGTGAGGCTGAGGAGGAGGGAAATAAAGGAGGGCAGAGAGTAAAGGATAGCATAGGCTTGTGTAATACAGTACAGCAAGGGGGAGGAAAGGGAACTGAGGGTGGGGAGGAGGGAAATGAAGTGGGGCGAGTGTAAACCATAGCATACCCATGTATCGTGTGGTATAGCAAGGAGGTGCTGAAAGGAAGTGAGTGTGAGCAGGAGGGAAAGGAGGAGGGTAAAGCACCAGCGCCGCAGTGAAGTATTACAACAAGGGGGTGAGAAAATGGAGGTGAAGGTGAGAAGTGGAGTGAGAAAGAAGGAAATGAATAGGGAAGAGGGTAAAGCGTATAGTGCGGTGTATCAAGGAGGGGGGAAGCGGAAGTGAAGGCGAGGATGCGGAAACGAAGAGGTTAAGGCTACCAGTTCCGCTGTGACCTAGCCTTGCGCCCCTAGTGCAAGTTCCCGACATTTTTTGCGGTCATATTATTATTATTATTATTATTATTATTATTATTATTATTATTATTATTATTATTATTGCTTTGGTAAGCCGCGCCAATCCAGCCGTACACGTCACCGGGAGGTGAAATAAGATGACATTGGATGCGTCGGTGCATGCACGGAAGTTGTGGCGACTTAGGGAGACGTCAGGAGAACAGAAATGTCGGGGAGGTAGTGTGTTAGCGTAATTACACCTCGTGCTTTGACGTCGAATATGTGGTTGTGATGACGGGCGGCGCCGTGTAACTCTTATTTTGGCTATCACGCATTGCTAGCCGCAGCGACAGCATAGCCGTACCTCTAGAAAGACGTTTACGTTCCCCAAGGCAGCAGTGTAGTGGGTAGGAACTGCTATTGTCGTGTTGTAGGTTATATGTAGGAGGTTCTGGATTGTAAACTTATGATAGCTATACATTAAAAACACACGTTATATCCAAGGAATTCCGGAGGTAGTCATTGGACGTTGAAAAGCGCAGCCAAGCACACTTGGTTCACAAATGAGATATTACTGCCAGGAATATAGAGGTGTAAATTCGCGTAAAGGGGCCCTGCAACACTTTTTGAACATACCAAGGAAGCATAGCCGATCAATCGACGAGACTCTTGTGAACATGTCAGCCGAATATTGTTGCACTACATGCAGCGGGCAATTTGCAGCTTGATTTAGAAATACATCTGGAAAGCGCACGCTCTTCTTTCTACAAAACACGTCATAATGTGGCACTGACTACGCAATAATCTTGAGAACTCCCATTGGCCGATTCCCAGTGGCAGTTTCCGCGGAAGCCGTGGAGAGGAGCCACGTCTCCGCAGTAACTCTAGCCACAAGTTTGTCGTCACTGTTGAAGCGCGAATACGTTCACAGAAAATGAGAAGAGAAAATGATCAAGCTTGTAAAATGCGCTTCCGCCCCCTTTTTACCTGATGTCACTCGAGGATTACTTGGAAGAGTGTTGCAGGGCGCCTTTAAATTTTAGAGTCGCGCTATGATACGAAACTGTGTGACCTGCGTTAGTAACCATGCGTTTATCGGTTAGTACTGTATCTGTTGACCCGCTTTTTTAAAAGGGTTGCGTTGCTCGAAGCAACAACATTTTATCCCGACCAGATGAGCCGTGCGGTTGGGAGTGATATACAGAAGCACAAATTTTCTCGGCAATAAATCGCTGCAGTTAGGCTTGCTTCGTATAGTGTCAGAATCACACTTTCCTCCTTTTGTGCTGGTGCTAATGAATTATCCCAATTCGTGTACGAATACCATTAACACACAGCAGTACCAAGGCTTATTTGACGGCTGACCTATGGGCTTGGGAAGCGAACACGGAAAGACGAAAGGTTCTCAGGCTCACGGCACTTCAGTTGCGTAAAAGCCTATATGCTCATGAGTCCCAGAAACACACACACACACACACACACACACACACACACACACACACACACACACACACACACACACACACACACACACACACACACACACACACACACACACACACACACACACACACACACACACCACACACACACACACACACACACACACACACACACACACACACACACACACACACGTTGGACAGCAAATATGAGCAGAACATGCAATCAATCCGGGACCTGTTAGTGCGCTTTCCGACGCGTCTCCCGACGTCCAGATATTGAAAGGCAGAGCCGGAAGAACCAATGAAGCAATACATAGCAGAAACCAAATATAGGCGTGGGATAAGACAAAAAACAAACTGAAAGAAGCTCACACAGGGACCGCATACACATCCAGTGTTCAGCAATATCGCCACATAGCGGAAGCATACGTGCTCACAGGCCAGGGAAAGCGACATAGGAAGAATGCTCGAGATATAATGCGCACTTAGGCCGCAAGCATTCCTCGCATTCACGTAATTTCCTCATTCCTGCTTTCACGAGACGAAGGACTGCTGCAGCATCGTGCCTCTTCTTTGTGTTGCGCCGCTGAAGACGCAGCGCAATGGCACGACAAAAGAAACAGAGAAAGAGAGCGAGCAGAAGAAAGAAAAATAATAACAAGAGACACGACACAAAAGATGAGACGCCCATAATTACCAACCGGCGTCCTTTCGGGGTCCGAAGCAATCAGCCCCTCAAGAGGCGCGACCCAGACGAAGGCCGTGGTCATCGTTTCGTTTATCCTGACTTGCATACCGCACGCAGTCGCCTAAGGACCCCGTTTAATTTTCGTGATTATTACGTGGTGCAATTATTGCGTGGGGTGCATATTTTTCCTGATGTGTGATCAGCGTGACTCATTTGCGCCGAACAAGTACACGCCATTGTTTTCCCAGCGTACTTTTCTCCGCGCAGGAGTGCCATGCACCTTGTTCTCGCTTCTGTCGTTACGAGCGTCGTTTTGGCAGCTACTGAGGCTTGCTTCTACAGCACAGATTCATGGTGCCATCCTTCGTGGCATGCACTGTGTCGGCTAATCCTTATTGCAGTGCTTCCTGGAGCCTTGCTTCGCTAAGCACACCGCGTCACGCACTGCGCGGACATTCAAAAGATTAGGGGAGTTGCATCAGTGCTGGTTTTGCTCTTGTTTATTTGTATGGTTTACATCTGGAGCTACTGACACTTGCTGTGACCAGTAAACTTTGCTCAGCACTACTGCCGCAAGTAAAATTGGGGATGCGGCTCTTAGACGATTGCACGAGTCTCTTCGATTGTAAACGGTATTTCGAGGGACATTGTCTCACTCGACTACAGTCACGCCGCCAAGTCAGAGATAGAAGCAGCAGCAGCGTGCAAGACGTGAATGAAATGTGCGGGGAGGCATACCTGGGGAACGTGACGTACTAGCGTGGTGGCGGTTGCGTTGGAACGAAGTGGGAAGCTTCAGTGCCGTGTCGGCAGTGTTACTCTATTTAATAATTAAACACGTATATTGACCTCATTTTCCTCATTGGTATAATGTAACAGGAGGGACTGGTGTCTTTTAGTAGGGCTGGCTGTCCCTTGTTGTTTAGCGATTAAAACTAAAATATATGCAGGGAAGTAAGAGGCTGTGCACTTGCTCGTTCACTTTGTTGTGTATATCGCGCATTGTAACACCCCCCCCCCCCTCCCCCCATTGTTTTACTCCAATGAACAAATATTTTTCAAGCTATACATGCCTTCCAAGGGTGTGCAACAGGGAAGTGAGGGAGAGGAGGACTGATGTAAGGGTGAGGAAAAGTAGGAGGAAAAGGAGTAGGTGAGATGGTAAACGTTAGCGTGGCCATGTAGGTGAGGGGAGTGCAATATATTGAAACGGGCACAGGGATACGTAATATAAAGGATGACACAGGGATGACAATATAAAGAAGGAAAGAAAGAAATAAAGAAAGAGAGAAAGAAAGAAAGAAAGAAAGAAAGAAAGATGGCAGAGAGAAGGAAGAAGAAGAATATATAGAAAGACATAAAGAAAGAATGAAACATGATAGAATAAAGATGAAGAAATAGGAAGAACTCAATCTGCGTTCGCAAGGTGGAGGCGCTTGCTTGCCAGCTACGCTGTTTACTGAGATTGCAGAGGCGTGGAACTGTCTTCAATTTTTCTTGTAGGCCGAACGAGAAGAACTATTATCGAAGCTTATTATTCGCAAGGAATAATAGGTAGGGACAGCCCGAGAGCCCATTTGAAACTGGGTGAGATCAAGCTTTCTCATAGCCTCATCCCGTTAAGCGTCCGGGCGGAGCTGTACCTCTTTGGCGCAGCTTATGCTGACGGGCGTACCACTAATGGTCACTGCTACCATACGGTTGAGGCCACTACCTGCATTATATCGACACGTTTTTCGGTATAAGTTTAGCAAGCGTTGATTTACTATGCACGTTAACAGCCGTCGTACCACACATTTAATGACAAGCGTGAACAGATCTTATTCGATGACCAGAAAACGAATAGAAGATTTCGTGAGGTTGGCGTGGCGATGAATGAAGACTACCCGCAAGTGAAGACGAAGCATTTCGAGTTACCTCTCACTTCAACAAGCCTCACCAACTTCATTTTACACGACCGTCAACAGAACGGGCGTGGGGAGACGGTTGGCTCGAAGCCAACTGCGTCTCGATTTTATCCTTTGCAGACTCCGAAGATTACTTCCAGTTGATTTACGGAGTGTGAGCCACATAGGCACACTGCCACGTGGAGTGCCGTGCGCAATCACTGCTGGCCTGTACACGTAGACAAGTACACTTGGGCCTGCGATGAGTGGGCGCGCACAGAGCAACAATCGTTCACCTCTTACACCCCCACGTTTTGCCTCCCCCTCAGCATAGAAGGTGCGTGAGGAGTGATCCCATACGGAACTGAACCTTCATACTGAAGATTACGCTGGAGAAAATGAGAGCTGAATGGGTAATGCTGTTCGTTTCAATAGTCATGTGTCATTGGCCTGGCCGCTTGGTAATGATATGTCTGACATCGGGACTTGGCTGACATTTGCTCTTACAAACTATTCCAGCGTAGGACGGATTTATGAACAAGCCCAAGCGCCCGTGGCAAGGGTCACAACATCAGGAGCGATGGGAGGCTGCTCTGCGCAGCTTGCAACCGGAGCTACAGCTTCGGCCAGTGGGCTGGGCCAGAAGGGGTCGCCGAAGCACAAAAGTGTCCGGCCATCTAGAGTGGCCAGAGGGACTCATCGCCGTCCTGCTCTCCTTCTCTCCTTCCCCCCCCGCTCGCATGATTCTCTCGGGAAGTCAGTGAGGTTGGTTACCTACCTACCTACCTACCTACCTATGAATACAGGCTTACACTTCTGGAGTTCACAAGAAATCATCATCATCATCATCACCATCATTATCACCATCATCATTATGTCTACGCCTACTGCAGGGCAGAGGCATCTCCCATAGGTCTCCAATTATCCTGGTCCTGTGACAACTGCGACCAATTTATCCCAGCAAACTTCCTGATCTCATCTACCCACCCAGCCTTCTGCCGACCCCTGCTACGCTTCTCTAGGGTTCCACTCTGTTACCCTTAATGACCAAAGATTGTCTTGCCTTCGCTTCACGTGCCCCGCCCGCGTCCATTTCTTCTTCATTTCTATTAATATGTCGTTAACACGGGTTTGCTTCCTGACCCCCTTCGCTCTCTTCTTGTCCCTTAATGCTACACCTATCATTTCCCGTTCCATTATCGCTGCATCGTCTTGTATTTAAGTCGAACCTTTTTAGTGAGTCTCCAAGTTTGTGCCCCGTTCGCAAGACAACCTCCTTCAAAACCACTGCATCTTCCTTCCTCTTTTCTCGCTGTTTGTTTAGCGCATTGCTATGATAAATGAGTGATTTAGTTAAATAAATAATGAACGTAAAGAGAGAAAGTGGAGCCTATGCGTGAAGGCAGGCGACAAACGTACGAATCTCTTATTGCGGACACACCAAGCAAAAACAGAGGAACGCATGTGAGCGTATGCGTAAGCAAGAACGACAAGAGTGTGGCGAGGTCAGGCATGCGGTGCGCAGCAGGTCCTGTACGGCACCAAAAAATAGGATTACTATTCCATGCTGGTCTTCCATGATTGGTCAACTCAGCCTGTCAAGGCAGAACTGACCAATGCCTTACCAATCCCGAACCCCAATGGGTCAGTTCTCCTTGTTTGAATTGACCAATCAGGGAGGATCAACGGGGAATAGTATCCTGTGTTGCGTGGTGCAGTATTGCCCCCGGGGCTGCCTATACTTTCACGCGATCACTTGTTTATGTCAGGATCATCTAGGCATTGCCTTGAATTCTCCTAGTGATCGGGGCGGGTTGGGGACAGCTGGCTTCAAAGCTATCACGTGACCCTCTCCCGCTGCGAGTAAACTGCTACACGCAATGCCAATGAAGGCATAAGCCTCCGGTAGGACCATGTATGTTTCCTAAAGCAGAAAAATAAAAGCAGGCGCACTTGTTCACGTCACTTATATGCCGGAGCGGGTTTCTTATATTTCACGTGATGTCCGCTGCGCTCCACGTAACAAGGGCAACGTCCCCATTCGCATGCTGTTTTCTAAGAGTGTCTGTATACCCTCACAGGAATCTAAACGAGAACAGCCCTTCCGGAGAAGAGGAAGGCTGAAATGAAGAGCAAATCCTTGAAAACCACCGAAAACAGGGAGTGCCGCTAGCGAATGAGCGGGGAACGTGCTCTTATAGGAGCCACGCCAGTGGACGTTGCAGCATCGACGCTGAACACAATCGCACGTCCATTAATAGGCCTTATTTTTATCGATGTTTTCAACATTCTACCCTCTTAGCACAGGACATCGACCTTCACCGCAGGCGTGTTTCCACACACGTGTCCGTGGGATTATGTTGGTCGCCAGCTCAAATCCTATTCTGCACCTGTACAGAAGCCCACGCCATCGCACTGTGGCTGACGCGTACAGCATGGCACGGTATAACGAAGGGCTGTAAAGAACTGTGAGCCAGACGTGCTCAGACTGTGTGCGGCTTGCGGTGCCGCAATAGACAACATGGCATGTGCCAATCCGTGACAGCTTTTTTTTTTATTCTGCATCTTTCATTCTGTCATTGCATCTCCCACGGCTATGCTGGATTTCTGGCGTATTTTGAACTAATCTGGTGGTTGCAACACTAATATAAAGAGGGAAGTACTAGATGTAGCCTGCGATGGCCCTTGACATTTAATAGTGGTATTAAAAAAATGAAGTATCGAAGCCATTCTTTGCTGTCTCTGTTGGTTATTTCCCTGCGAACTAGTTGGGCCCTCCTGCGTCAACGTTGCTGCAATGGCGGGTGCGTCGAAAAATTCACCTAGTGCAATTGTTACACGACCCCACTGCATGTACTACCTGTCTAGACTGCCCGCAGGGATTAGCCTTATGTTGCGTAGATTACCCGCGGGCCCTGAACCCGCGGCATAAAGCGAAGAAAATCCGCTGCAGAAGCGCACGCTCAGCTCTCTGAGTGAATAGCCCGGGCGGCAGTTTGAAACGTGACAACTGGTGTATGCTAAGTCGCATTGCCGTAGGATTCAGCTCGGCATCGTGTAACAGATTGTGTCAGTTTGTTGACCTTCCCTTTAAATGGCAAATGGAGCTCCATTTCTTCTTCCATTGCGATGCATATTTTACAAATGGCGGATGTTTTCATTCTGTCCTTCATAAGAAGGACAGTAAAGGTCGCGCTTCTTGTCGCCAGTGGAATTCCGCCCACATAGTAGCCAGTTTATATTGCCTAAACTACATTGAAAATTACTGAAGTTTTGCGACCACGGAGGCACAAAAGTCAGCTATGTTACTATTTCCTTTCCATTTGGTGTCTTGGGACTAGAACTGACAGGCGCCACCGTTTTCACGCAGTCTGCTCAAGACGATTTAAGACGGTATCTGTTCGTTGCGGCGTCGATTTCGCGTACTTTCTCCGTTCCCTGCTTTGCGATGGCACCCAGTGAAAAAGGGAGGCAACTAGACAATCGCAGTAGCCACCACAGCGAACACCGACAAGACTGTGAACCGCTGCGAGGTTTCCTGTACAGAAGTGGGCGTGGTTACAGACGATGAAAGAACGCGAGACGTCTTGGCCTGAACGGCCGCTTCTTACAGGACTGAATGCAGACGCGTGCATATCGACGGTAAATATATGTGACGAAAAATGCGGGCAAAATGAACTCGGGTCGTTTCTGGCGTACGGTATGCAAGAATGTAGTTGGATTCAGATTGAACGAAAACCAACGTTTCTGGTACAAAAACGCACGTTGTCTACATTTCGCCTCCATTGGGCAACGTTAGCGAACACTGGCTGACATTATTGAGCCACCACTAGCCGACATTAGCCATTAGTACTAAACCAGAGCTAGCCATTGCTAACCAGTGTTGCCAGTACGCGAGTAAACACGGTACTGTGCTGGTGGTATGCTGAAACTGCGTTGAGCCAAGGCGCCCCCAAACGTTGCTCGATAATCGCGCGAGGCAGAACAAGGGCCGGAGAAGTACGCTAAGATATGCATGCTAGAGGCACGTGTGCTGTGCGATTGTCAGTGCACGCTTGATGACCTCGGATGGTCAAAATGTCTGGAGCCCTCAACCGAGGCTTTCCGCTTCTTCATTCCCTCTCCTCGATCACCACGAACACTGGGCATGACTTCCGCGAGGGCTGCAGAAAATAGTGCCTTTTCCGTATCCGAGTCACGTTTATTGGATATAAAAAGGACTCTTCTAGTGGAGGAGGAAGTGGGTGGGGAATGGGCAAAGGGTCTTTTAGCGCCCACGTGTATAGTAAAAGTGAACTTTGCTGCTCCTGAAAAAGTGAAATTGAAAGGAGCAAATGTTCCATTCAGGAAAGGCGTTTGTGGGTTATGCTTGGGCGATGGACTCGAATGGTGCTCGCATATGACGCACGTCGTCTGCGTTACTTCCACTCTTCGGTCCGTTTCTTTCAGGTCCTCTATCCTTCCTGTGCTTTTTCTTTTCTTTTCTTATTCTCTCTATATTCTTTTCTTTCTTCATTTTTTCAAACGAAAAGCTCTCTCAAACAGGTATAAATAGTAGCGGGTATACAAGCATAGGCATTCCTGATGAAGGCCGGTCTCCGGCTGAAACTTTGAATAAACGCTTTCCGCATTTTTGTTACCAATATATATATATATATATATATATATATATATATATATATATATATATATATATATATATATATATATATATATTGTAATGTAGAAAAACAGAGAGCTACGCCGTGCCGAAGACGCTCGCGCTAGAGGAGCGCAGGGCAAGAGAAGCAGACGAAGAGAAAGACGAAGGGTCAGAATAGAACAGCCGGCCTGCAGCTAAGGCGCTGTGTCTACGTCTCTCTTCTTTACAATGGCGCAGTCGACAAAAGACAGACGCTGAGGGCGACCTCGAGGGTCATCGGCGCAGCAGGTGCTCTAGTCACGGAACGCCGTCCACGCTTCCGCGACCATCGACCCCGCAACCCTTCTGCCGCCGGAACTTGCACCTATGGGACCACACTGGGACGGCGTCGAGGCCTCCTCGGCGTCCCAAGGTGAGGCTTACACCGGCGTCGCGCCATCGCATCGACCCACGCCCACGCAGGGGCTCCTGTTACCACGGAATGGCGCTCACTCTTCCTGTGGTAACACCCCCTCGCCCACAACTACGTCGGCACATGAGCCGCACAGGGACGCTGTCCAAGCGTCCTCGGACATGGACACCGCCGTCGGGAGGACAGAGCCCGCTGTATTTTCCGCGGCCGCCGACTATGGTTACCCGAATGCCTCGGTCGGTCAACTCACCGACGTCATGCGGGCCATGTCGTTGCTATTCGAGCAACTGAATATCTTCGGCACGGTAACTCCCGGATTATCTTGTGCGGCATCACCATCGCCGAGTGCTTGTATGATCCCGGAGTCCCATGCTTTCCAGGACGACGCGATCCTCTGGATCAATAACATCAACCATCTCGGGACTCGCTATGCCTGGTCGGACGAACAAAAATGGCAGGTGGCCCTAAGCCACATTGGAGAACGTGCCCTGGCCTGGCATCGCTACCAAGGCATTAGGCAGAAGACCTGGCAGGAATGGTGTGCCAAGTTCTTAGCTGCTTTCGGCCCGCTTCCCCATGTGTGCGACCATGCCAGACATCTCTCGACCACGAACGACCAGACAACACACAACGACTCTGCTGGTGCACCCGGGAGCTCTTCACCATAGAAAATCGTGGACGGCCCTGGAACGGAGGCCAGCTGCCTCTCCTATACTCCTGTGTGCGGCTCGAGTTCTGTGTCGGTGAGTGGCGCTGGAGCAAGTTTTCCAAATACTAGAGAGCAGCCGGGGATACGGTCGTCATGCGTGCCAGTGTTCAAGCGCATGGGTGTGCCGACTCCGGTAGGGCTGGATATTCCGCGACTTCAGGAACTATCACCATCTCTCGAGACCGATAACGCTCTTGAAGACAAGAAACTTGAGAAGAAACTTGAAGAACAAGACATGTCCGTTTGTACTGGCAATACGTCCTTTGAAAAAGCTGAGCCAGCTCTGTCTTCAGCACCCTCACTTAACGACTGTACAGACATTCCTTATTTGCTGAGCAACACCTCGCTGAAGATCGCCGCAGTCGTCCAAGACAAGCTTGTGCAACCTGCCATTCATGGAGTTGCTAAACAGAAAAACGGCGGACGGTTTGCTTCACGAGGCCGGGCCAGGCCCGTTAGTTAGAGATGCATAGAGAACTCTCCAGAGCCGACGCCGTCGAACTGCAAGTGGCGTCGCCCGACAAGACGGCAGCGTTCGTCGTGGGAGCCTACGATAGGGCTCGAAGTTACTGCAACTCAAGGTATGCGACACGTGGCGGCCAACTACGGAAAGCACGCTCCTCTGTCTACTGATCTGCGACGGAAAAGCGCCAGGCGAAAAAAACTCCCGCTGCGACATTGCACGCGGCACTCCCTCCCAGAGACACGTCTGGCAGCTTGCCAGGGGAAGTCACAGCATGGTAAAGGCCTTCGACCACCATGGCATAGTAAATGTCGCCTGTCGAATGTGCCCTTGGTCGCCCCGCGAGTCAAATCACAGCATCGGCAATTCCTGCAACGACCACCGCTACACAGCCAGTGCAGGCCCCCTAGGGATTCCTTCAGAATTCTCCAGGACAGACCGAGGACAGACCCGGACAGACCACGGCAAGCCACCACGCACCGGCACCAATTCCGGCGACGGCCACATCGGCACACTCAGTGCCGGCCACCAGAGGTTTCCTTTGCTCAAACCCAAGTCGGAGCGAGGCCGAGACCGCCCAGCGCGACACAGTCAGTGCCGCCCTCCAGAGACAGTTTCGCCCGTTACTGTCACTCGCAGTCGTGGCCGAGTGTAATGTAGAAAAACAGAGAGCTCGCCGTGCCGAAGACGCTCGCGCTAGAGGAGCGCAGGGCAAGAGAAGCAGACGAAGAGAAAGACGAAGGGTCAGAATAGAACAGCCGGCCTGCAGCTAAGGCGCTGTGTCTACGTCTCTATTCTTTACAATATATATATATATATATATATATATATATATATATATATATATATATATATATATATATTAATGAATCATATGCATCATTCACAAGCATATGAATCCCTTGGACCTTCATCAAGAGAAAGGAAGGAAAACGAAAGTAGGAAATACAGAATGACAGACAAAAAGGAAAGAACGAAGATAGATAGATAGATAGATAGATAGATAGATAGATAGATAGATAGATAGATAGATAGATAGATAGATAGATAGATAGCAACGCACACGTCAAGCTTCGCTTGCCCTTATTTTCGCGATAGAGGAAGGGCTCCTGAATTTCTTTTTTTGTATGTAATGCCATCGTCCACTCTACGAGCATGACCAAGGTGTGTGTAAATGAAAACACACTGAAAACACACTCCGCCACGAGCAGCTCCGAAGAAAGCTCGCTGCGCAGATTATGACCAGTTGTGAGGTTCACTTTGTTCTACGCACCCCTGATTATCGGACATGTATAGGCTGGGTAGAATGCCAGGGATGTTATATAACAGTATAGCATAAGTCATTTGTATTAGCGCTCTCATAAAATTCTTGCGTGAGAGTGCGCTAGCTGTACGACTTCAAAGAGTCATTGGCTATTCAAGTCTAACTACCTCCGTCGTACACGTAACTATGAGCGTATGTAAGTTCTCTGTGTCACCTTTTCCAAACGCTGCGTGTCATAACGTTGCTTTAGGCTGAGCCCTTGCTTTTCTATCATAATACGTTTCTCTTATACGAATTTTGTGTCTTTGCTTTCCTTCACTTCATTGACCAACAAGAAACGAAATTTCAAGAATAGACCCAATAATTCTCGTTCTCGGGTGGGGAAAAAAATCCAAGGAATACTATGTTCGCTTTTATAATTTTTTTTCGCTTTTTCCCCTCGGTTTTCGCTCCTTACTAGTGTATACGAAAATTAACGTAGCCGGGTGGTTTGAGCAAAGAAGCGCGCGTCACAGGTTTTTTTTAGTGCTCGCAAATGTTTTCGCTTGCCAGGCGAGGCTAAAGTAATTGCTCTCGGCAGGTGTCCACGTGCTGCAATTAAGCTCCATTTGCGTCCCCAATGCGACGGATGCGCCGTTGCCACAGTTATGTCACGGCCCTGAGGAGCAGGCGTTGAGCGCCTAGTGAAAGATTATGAAGTTTGGTACTCTGCAATTGCCGAACTATAAAGGAAGACCTTTTCAATTTAAACGTCGCGAAATGCGGCCTATGTAATGAAGGAACGGCAGCAGCTGCTGGTGGTCATTGTGCCATCGCACCGATTCTCGCGTGAATAGGCACCGCGCTTTAAACAATGCTGAAAAAAAAAAGCAGGCACGAGAAAGCTTAGAAATTTCAAATTTTCATATCAGACTGTCCACAAGGCTTCCATTAGTAAGGAGTTCTTCCTTTTTCGAGAACTTCAGTGTATTTGAGATGTTTCTTTCTTTATTTGTATATTTGAGCTTTTAAAGCTGCTTCAGGAATTACAGCGCAATATTTACGCCCCCTCGTGCTAAAAGTGAGCATTCAATATCGCTTTGTGTGCGTGCATTCGAGAGCGAAGCAGGCAGTAATTAGAGCCTTAATAGGCACTCGCATCTTAGAATATATCAGAGGAGATAGTATATCTCATATTGGGTGAGTTTCGATGCAGAGCGGCCGTAGCATGCATGACGTCTTCGTAACAATGACATTTCATGGGAGCCGGCTGTTGAGCTCTATTGTAAGCAGAAATCGTAGAGGGGGTGCAGCTGGCTGCAGGATGACTGCGTTATAGGGAGTAAACGAAGGCTGAACAGCCGCGTGCCTCAGACAAATGGGTGGGGAGGTGCCTTACTGCGTCTTAAACGCCGAGGCAGAGCTGACAATGAGAGATGCGGTGCGTGTGCTGGCATGTATTTCGTAACGGCCCCTTTCCTTATAGACTACGCGGTAAGCCGCATGCCGAAATTCGCTGTTATGTTTGCTGAATTTATTGAAGACCCTTTGCGTGCATTATATTGGGAGACGCGGCCGTCAATAGTCTGAGCGGCAAAGCCACCATTGCTGGGCTTAGCAATAGAAGCCGGATTGTGCACGACCATTATGTAGCATTTGTGGAAATTAGGAGCGGAAATTAAGACGCTTGTGGCGTGCGTTTATTTCTACGCGTAGCGTCTTAATTTTCGCCCATAATTTCCAAAAAAAAAAGATGCATTAACAACTGCCCCCCTATCCATAGTATTGTAACCAGAGGTTAAAGAGACTCACTTAAGAAATATATTTTATTTTTACTTTGGACTGATTCGGGCTCATACTCACCAAAATATACTTGGCTAATCCCACTCATACTGAGACTTGCGGGGATTTTTCCTCAGTCCAGAGTCAGCAAAGGTCCAGACTTACCAAAATTCGATGAGCCGGATTCACTGAGGCTCAGACTCGCCACCATTTTTCCTCAGCTTAACTCGCTCACATTCACACTCAACAGATTTTTCCCGAGCCGGTGCCACACAGATTCTCCAGATACTCCTGTATGCCGGACCCATTCTCACTCAACCTCATCAATATTCTGGCTTACTCAAGGACTCCCGCGAAAATTCTGCTTAGATGAAAGCTTCACAGGCTCACCCTGAATCAATAGGTATATTATCATTTGCATAATGCAGTGTTACAATAGAGGGCAGTGCGCTGGTGAAAAGCTGAACTTCTTCGTAATGGTGTGAAGCAGGAAAATCATGAGAAAATCCAAAGTGACCGGACTGTCCTGACAAGAGAGCATTAATTAACCTACAAGAAGTGCTACGGATCCTTTAGAAATAAGGAAGTCCACAAAATGTCAAAGCAATAATTGGCGAAATCACGTCAGTGGTCTTAACTGAAAGACTATTGTGTGTCAACAATTTTGGTGCACTGAGAACTTCTTAAAATTTGGAGAAGTGTACTGACCCCTGGTTGTGAAAAATATACTTGACTGCTTGGGCTGCTCTAAATTTGACTTTTTGAGCTCCTAAGACATCACATTAAATGTTGTGAGCTGCTCCAAATCAAGGTTATCCTGCTCCAAAATGAACATTTCGCTGCTCCAAAAACTGCTCCTAAATCTGTTTCTGCTGTCTCACCCCTGATATAGGTACAAATATTTAATCACGGCGTTCTGGTGCCAAAAGCACGGTACGATTATTGGGCACGCTGTATTCGACGTTTAGCGTTCACTATTGTACCTGCGCAAACGCGATATATAGAAACATACGCAGCCACCTATGTAGGATGGCAGCAGCCGCGGAATTTCCTTTAAGGAATCAAAGATTCAATTCAATTCAGTTTATTTTCATTTTCTTGCGATACACACACAAAAAAAATCCACAGCATATCCACGGAGTGAATGATGATGAGTGGGCGAAGCTCCGGAGGTTCATCGTAGATCGTGCCGAGTTCCGGATTTAGTTAACGCGCACGCTACGAATCCTTATGGTTCAACTACGCACAAGTGAAACCACACGGCCAGCCATATATATATATATATATATATATATATATATATATATATATATATATATATATATATATATATATATATTGGCCGGTGAACGGTTCTCCAGCGCGAGCAGTCGGTATTTTTCAATCAAGAAACTCGCTAGAAGACGCTGCATGCGCCAACGTTGTCTCTCGCGGGTGAGGGCGCGTTCTCCTTCTTTGCGAGCTGGTAGAGCGTTCATCTAAGAAAGAGCGTTTCCATAGTCAACGCGCGCTTTTCGCTCTCCCTCTCTGTCTGTCTCTCTCTCTCTCCCTCACAAGACAGCAGATGGAAGAGTGAAAGAGCTCACGCGCCGGGAGGCACGCGCCGAGGGCGAGCGCGAGCCTCCCGGCGGCGCGAGGTGGCTACATACATACTACTACTACAGAGGAGGGAACGACCCACACCCTAAGGAGCTTCGCCCCTAAAAAGATGGAGGAGGCCCGAACAAAAAGTGAAACTGTGTTCACTTGACGGGGAATCGGTGCACCTTTACAAGGCATATAGCGTGACACTGAATCGAACAAGGGAGAAAAAAGAAAGACACTCATTATGCGCAAGTACAGCAATAAGACATACTGTGCCTCATGCTACAATTATGGCATGTGACATGTGGAGGCACCACATGTCCCATTTAGGAAACCAGAAAAATACATGAAATATTCTTGTTTACAGAACGAAGGGGAGAAAAAGAAAACATCATAGAAACATATATGAACTGAAAGACTAGAAGCTAAGAAAACGAAATACTGGCAGGGAACAGGATACAGGCGCATGTTTTATTATTGCGACTTAGTTTTATACCGACATCTCTTGCGCAAGAGGCCATGACGAAAAAATACTTCTGTAGCTACTGGTAGCTTACATATAAAGGCAGCGTAGGTAATTTTCTTCGACGGAACCGTCATTTCGTTTGATTGAAGCCAAATTTGAGGTACACTAAGACATCAAGAACTCACACGTTGCGCCATTGTCGGCAACTAAAGTGAAAGAAACCGTCGGCCGCTTCAATAACTCTGTGCTTCTGAAATGAAGCTTGTGCGAAGATGACGGGGAAGAGCTATTAATATCCTGTTTGCGACAGCATGATCGGTCTTCCAGTAGGCGACATTGTTTGCGTGCTTGCTCAGGCTAGTTACTGGTAGTCATCAGTTTCAAACAGCGGAATAGTATGTCGATCTAGGCACAGCAATGGCGTTTGATATTTGAACCTTCGCTTTTGGAATGGTATTCAAACTAGAGGAGAACGTGAGCATCACGAAATGAGCAAGACGACGTAAAAATTTAAGCCTAGCAGGCTGTAACAGTGGAACCTCGTTTATACGATGCCGCTTAATAGGTTCTCCGGCAAAATGTTTTTTTTTTCTTCTCCCCGTCCAGCGTCCCGATTGTACAAATGGCAACCGACACGCATGTATGGTCTCGTACACAAGTGCACAAGTGCACAAGTGGTATTGTAAGTGGTATTGTAAGTGCAGAAGTGGTATTAGTACACAAGTGGTATTGTAATGGAGTAAGAGTAATGGAGCAAGTAAAACACAATGGTGAGTGGCAGACGAAGAAGCATTGCACTCAGGAAAATCAGCAGGAATCGCGCACGCAAAGCCGTGTGCACGCACCCAGCTCCAAGAGGAACCACTCTCACTCACTCACTCACTCACTCACTCACTCACTCACTCACTCACTCACTCACTCACTCACTCACTCACTCACTCACTCACTCACTCACTCACTCACTCACTCACTCACTCACTCCTCGCTCTGCAAATTTGAGCCCCATACTAGGAGGGTGAAGAGCAAACCACAAGAGAGCGAGACGAACGACACGGACGAACGACACGAGCCCCATCTTAGATTTCTGAGCCCTTCTCTTTCTCATGACAATTCATTTTGTTCGGGCGCCCTTGCATTGTTTCGCAGTAACAACCTAGACCTGACGACCTAGATACGAATTCATCAGCACATATTCGTTAAAAAGTCTCGTGAAAATCCTTCGGCACTGTCATATTATGCACCAAGTAGCAGTGTATACTTCATAAATACTGACTGGTGCCTTGAGGAATTTCTCATGTTGGCACCCGCATTTCATGCACCGCATTTCCCTTTCATTCTAATGTTTGAACTGCTATACTTTTCACTTGACCTAAGCCAAATAATGCCTCATATTGATTCCAATATTTGATGACGTTACTCGTAACAACTCTAAAGTGAAAAATCTGAATGAGGTTCTCGACAGACTGCGCATTACTTTCGTTGCGGACGCCTCTTGAAGAGTTCATTAAAACGGCTCCCTGCACAATATCTGAGAAAGGAGTCCGATTACTCTTGTCACGCTTAAAGCACTGACTCGCCAGTACTGTCTGGTGCCTTGAATGCATCAATTAGCGTCGTAGCGACTCAATATGCCTTCTAGTTCCATCGTGCCATGAGACGAGCAGGCGGATCATGCAGGCCAATGTCAGATGAGATTGAATGCAGGCGTTTTGTCAGACCTACGCCCTTGCGCGCTGATCAAGTTAACTGAATTGCCGCTTATTGCGGGCATCTCTTGACGCTTTTGTTCGTCACAATGTGACTTTTCAAGGTGGCAAAAAACACGTCGCCATTTATAAAATTTCGCATACGGACTATACGTTTTAAGCCCGGTGCAGCAGGGAACATGAAGTTTTCCCTTCGACAACCTGGAGAGCTCTTCCTGTGTGCTGAATTGAATAGATAGACTGCACTCGCTGACACAAGATCTAAAAATTTTTGCACGAATTTACACAAAATCTGTCTCATGTCGCTCTCCATGTTTATAACGGCTGTAACGATTGAAACAATTGAAAAGTAGCTTTTTTTTGCAAATGTACAGGTCGGCGTGTCGTTGGAATTGGCTGCAGAACGACTGATAGCGACTGATGTATTTGCTTCGTCGCGGTAGAGCGTAAAGCGAGAGGGAGTTTAAAGCCACTTCGTGTGTTCACGACACAAGTTGAGCGATCTATGAGTAAAGTACAAGTAAAGTACAAGTGCCTATGTGTAAACTGCTTATCTTCCCAATGTATGCTTCTGAAGGGAATGGAATGTACCGTGAAGTTTCTTTATACTTGTAATACGTGGTGGTATGGTTAAATTTTAATCGAGAAATCGCAATTCCGTGGTATACAGTGAGGCAAGCATTACTGCTTCAATAGGTGAGAACAGGCTGGATACTGCAAGCAATTTCCAATCCATCTGTCTGTCACAGTAGTGTAGTGGTTATGGTGCTTGGCTGCAAACCCGAGGGACCTGGGTTAGGTCCCGGCGGCGGAGGTCGCATTTTCGGTGAAGGCAAAAATGCCAGAGGCCCGTGTACTGTGCGCTGTCAGTGCACGTTAAGGGATCCCAGGTGGTCAAAAATTTCCGGAGCACTCCCCTGCAGCGTGTTTCATAATCATGTCGTGGTTTTGGCACGTAAAACCCGAGCAATTATTATTATTATTATTATTATTATTAGATGCGGATCTTGCTCGCGGGTAAGTCACGCGTCTGGCGTCCGCACTCACACTACGCATGCGCGACTCTCCTCTCCCTTCCCTCTCTCCAACAGCTGCTGCAATAAATAAAGCGGGTAGAGAGCGCGCGCGCGCTTCGCTTCAGTAGTATCTCCTCCTTCTCCGATGAAAGAAGTTGGCGGTGTTGTGTGATGGAAGCAAGAGTTCCGTCAGCGAGTGGGTTGACGCAAGTACGCATCAGCATCAACCCACACTCTGACAACGGTCACGCGATGCGTGGTAACGAACCAAGTTAACGACGTAATAACACGTAAGGTTCACCGCAAAGGTAACACCGAAAACACTGCAAACAAACACCGTCGTTAAATGCACCGTTGAAACTCCCAGCGATGCTCCGCACCACCCCATGGTCCCCTTCGGGAGGATGGTGTAATTATTATTATTATTATTATTATTATTATAGTTTCCGATAAATAAAAGAAACCTCGAAACATGCTATTTATGTACGCATTACACTGTTTCGTAGCACTGTCATTTCGATGAAAATTATAGGAAAATGGAAGCTTTCCGCTATCCCTTGGGGAAAAGAGCAGCGTTCAAGACACAAGGATCATTGCCGCATCGGAAAGGACCTTCGGTGAACATGCTAGGTGTTTTTGCCTGTCAGTGCCCGAGTTTATGTAGCATTCGGCAGAGCCGGCGAGTTGGCAACAGTTCACGCGCAATGTTATTTGCGTACTACTTCAAAAACTCCTGTTCCTTGTATGGCATATATTACAAACGCAGAAATGTATTATTATACATAAGAAACAGGACAGCCAGCGGCGCCTCTACAAGGATCATAACAGTAGAAATGAGAAATTACAAAAGAAGATTGTTTTCTAGGGTACCAGACTAGACGATACATTTCATCAACTGTGGACACTTCGCTACCGTCCCAAAAGGCGACAGTGATGAATCGCTGTGCGCGTGGTTTAGCTGCAGGGATATATAGCTCACTGTATTTGAATTATACTTGGCAGGCGTTTCACTAGATCACGCTGCAGCTCGTCACGGTTGCCGTGGTTGCTCAGCGGCCGCTCTCTCCGCCATTACAGCTGTCGGGGACGCAACGCGCTTCAGGTACCACCATCATCAGCTAATTCATTGTATTTACGCCTCATAAGAATTTCCTATACGCGCCCTATAGTTTTTTTTTCTTTTTTGAAATCATTGACACTATACAAGCTTTGACAAAGCGATCGTTGATTTTTTTATTTTTTGATTTTATACCGGAGCCTGAACTTCCTTTATTAGCATTTGTTGTCTAAGTGACAAGGCATAACGAGTGGGTACAGACGAAATTTCGATAACTGCCGTTGTGTGAGCAAAGAAAGCTGGACAAATAAGACGTGCGTGCCGCCACCATATTCACGCATTTCATGCATGCGTTATATATTCGAGTGTCCGGCATGTTATAAGCGTACTTCTGTCGATGACGTCAAGCTGCATGAATGGCTAACATCTGCAGGCGCAGGCCTGTTTGGGCTGGCCTCGGACCTTGACATTATAAGTTCTGTGAATGACAACTGACGTCGCGTTTTTTTACGTACCTCAGGGGAGATACGCAAGCACGCTGCATAGAAAGTTCTAAGCCATAAGAGAAGTCGATAATCGCTCCACGCCAGGCGCATATACCAACCATTTCTGCAGCATTGCGTGCTTCGCTGGCACGAGCTCGAAGCGATAAAGTTTACGAACCGGCTGCCGCCGAACTTTACGACTATCGCTAGCGGCAGGTCCTATCGCAACAACGCCACTTCGATGTCCGCTGCGACTTGTCCAGGAGAGGCCATGCACGAATTCGTAACATGTCTCGCTTCTCGGAAGACTGAACGCATTTGCAAAGCGTGCTTGCATCATTCGGCCCGTCTGACGCACGAATTTTGACGGCGAGCGTTTCACCATAGCTTTCTGGCCAGTTGACCTCTACGATGCAACACCCTAAACGCGATAGCGTGGGCATATAGTTTCGACAATCGTGCGTGTTTGAAGTTGGCAGCGCTAGGCGTACGCGTGGGTGTATGCGCTATGTTAACTATAGGCAGGACATTAAGAAAAAGTGGCGATACGGGGTGTCGTGCTAAAGCCAAGCCCGCAACGGTGTCGCATGTTGTTACAAATTGGTTGCTGTGGCAAGCAATTGTTGTTGATTTATAAGCTGTGGGTCTGAAAATTAATATGCAGAAAACTAATGTTCAATAGCCTTGGGCGAGCACGGTGGTTTGATATAGATGGCGAGACATTGGAAGTGGTAAGCAAATATGCCTACATAGGCCAAGTAGAGAACCCTGACCATAACCACGAGGCTGAGATAATCAGGAGGATAAGAATGGCGTGGTGTGCATTCAGCAAGCATTGCCAGGTAATGAATGGTAGCTTACCATTGTCTCTGAAGAGAAAGTGTATAACAGCTGCATCTTACCGGTACTCACCTACGGGGCAGAAACTGAAAGGGTTCAGCTTAAACTGAAGATGACGTAGCGAGCAATCGAACGAAAAATGGGAGATGTAATCTCAAGAGGCAAGAAGAGAGCGGAGTGGTTTAGGGAATAAACGCGTGTTGAGGACATACTAAAGAAATTAAGGAGAAGAAATGGGCGTAGGCGGGACATGTAATGCGAAGGCAAGACAACCGTTGGTCATTAAGGGTAACAGAGTGGATCCCTAGAGAAGGCAAGCGTGCCAGGGGGCGGCAGAAAGTTAGGTGAACAGATGAGATCAAGAGGTTTGCGGGGGTGAATTGGTCGCAGCTAGCACAGGACAGGGATAATTGGAGGATCTATGGGAGAGGCGTTTGCCCTGCAGTGGGCGTAGACAGGATGATGATGATGATGATTATGATGATGATGATGAATAAGCTGTGAGCTCACTTCTTGTAGCCTTGCTTCTTTTAAGGACCTCGAACACTAAATGGGTTACGGCTCGACCAGCTGTACAACGGGTGCTGCTAAGCTTTCGCTAAGAGCTAGAAGTTGCGTATATGTTCAGTTTACGAAAAGAAAGGAAAATCATTGAATAAGCTCAAGCACAAAATTCAAAGGAATATAATGCATCCGCAGTTCAACGATGAGACCAGTGCATTTACAGGACGGTTTCTCTGCCGTGGAATGCATTCCGATGATTAGAAGATTAGAGAGATAGTTAAAACCTAAGATAGCTTCCGCAGGACAAAAATTAAAAATTTGGTTATTCACTTTAAGCACCCTCTCTCAGTGGTTTAGCTTGCCGCACGTGCGCTTGGTGATGTTTTTTTTTTTTTGACAATGTTGAGAAAACGTTGATCTATCAAAGTACATATCTACAGATTCAGGCGACTGCCTAGCTTCACTCGAAGACAGCGAGCAACAAGTACCACTTTTGCACTTATTAGCACACTCGGATATTTGTACGCACTGTCGTGGGACAGTGCGGGATCAGTTTTCACATTGTTAAACGTTGGGCCCTGCAGCCTTGCGTTGCGCAAAGCTCAAGCATTCTGTCAATTTCTGATTCCCTTTCCCTAGCGCTCTGTGCTTTTCTCCTTTCAACCTAACTTGGCCGCTATAACAGAAGCAAAATTTGGAATCTCCGCCTGCAAACTCTTTCACTGGACAACCATCGGCAGTTGATTCTGATTCGACATCAACAAACTACATAGCAAATACTACGGTGAAACAAAACTTTCCAGTTGAAACAAACTATTCCTTCAGACGCTCAAACGCGCTTTCGCGCCCTAAAGGCAAGCAGGCTCTTCCATCGATCCACTTGGTGCTGGTGTCTTGAAGCGTCGGGTTTCATTTCCGAAATTCAAGACTGAAGAACACACGCGGCGTCTCTATACATGGTGACAGCGACATGCCCCAGAGAGTCCGTAGTTTGCAGCAAGATCTGCTCGGTAAACGTAGCCAAAATTAGAAGCGAGTACAAGAAAAGGTTTCGCCACGCCTCTTGCGCCACAGTGTTGACGTAGGCGTCCGAGGGCCATGAAATGCTGGTCGCGGAGCAAGGGAGGCGCCGACAAAACAGAATAAAAAAAAATGGAGGCCAACGAAACAGCAAGAGAAAGTTTCTATGGACAGCGCATCTTCAAAGATTGTCTCTTCTGATAATACATGTCCTAGTCGCGAGCGCATACTCAAGGCGACGTTGTTTACATTGGTTTTCCAGATAGGCAAGAGGATGAACTCGCTTGTGATGTCCCGTCAAAGACAACAGAGCACACATCATTAGCTCCTTTTTCGTAGCGCTCAGTGAATGATAGCAAGTTTCCGAAAACGTTAATAGAGAAACCGCCTTCAGTAGGCCCACCAGTCTTTACAAAGCGTCCTCATTTAGGAGTGACTTCACGGGAAGCCTGCGCAAGAACTTCCAGCAGAAAAACAAAAGCAAGAAAAAAAGTTGCAGCGTACACGTGACTGCCCTGCATGCAGCGCGAACGGCGTATGTTAAAGCTTACACAGAAATAAATGACACTGTCTTGAACGTGCAAACGTGGTTTGTTGCATACGTGTGGTAGCGGCAGGGCTGATCATGCATTAAAGAAGGGGATCAAAAGCAAAAAAGAAAAAAAAGCGAAAAGAAAGAAGGAGAAAAGAAAACCAATAAAACAAAACAAGAAGACGAACATAAACAGTGTCTCCGTCTACTTTCCTTGAGCAATGATAAATTATGCAGGTCGAGCATCGGGTCGATACTCTGCGTAAAGTAAAACGGTGTGATAGCACTGAGCTCCTATCTTATCAACTACAGAGCAGTGACATCTTCGTTAAGCCCCGTAGTTTAGAGGCGCTAGCTGAGCGGGAAAGGCGACGCGATGTTATTTGCTGACTTATTTATTTATTTCAATGCAGTAGTGTAATCCTACACGCTACACAACGGGAAGGTAATTGTGTTGTATTTCTCTATTATGATCGTGGTGATGATCAGTTTCATCTGAGCAGCCTTGCAGCGTCTGTAATTTGAGCGTCACTTTACTTACAACGAACCCGAACCAAATGTGAGGGTGCTTCCGTATAAACAGAATAGAAGTTCGACTTCACTGAACGACACGAGTGGTGTCTTTTTGCGAGAGAAGATGCGGTTGAGGAGAATTATCGCGATAAACATACACAAACGATACGTCGTGCATACCCAGAAAGTAATGGGACAGGGGCAAATACCAAGAAAAGGGGCAGATACATACAAAAGAGAATGAGGCGGGAGTGTTAACACTGCATTGCTTGAATATTATTGCAGAGATACCATGCTGACGACAGCTTTCTACTGCTCTGTGTTGTCACTTTGCGCCAAGTCTCAAGATACGCATAAATCCAGCCGCCTTCCGGCTTGCGCAAAGCATACCCCTGTTATGATTCGATTTTGACTGTGACAGGATTCTGCTGTGGCAATGAAGGAGTTCGGAGCCAAAAAAATTACTGAATTCTGTTTACTTTATTTTCTAGCTCAAATTATACTCGATAGGGTGGGACTATACCACCTAACTTATTGATTACTCGCTAGTTAGATCTCTTTTAAACACACACGTAGTGCGAACAACCGCGACTACAGAACTGCCCCTTGACGCCGGCCTTGATGTAAAACCAACGTTGTCTACGTCACGGCACAGGGCGAGAAGGCTTTGAATGTCATTGTTTACGTTTGCTTAAAATCCCACGTCGGAGAGGTCCCTGTACAATGCTGCGCTACGCAATGAGTTATGAACGTGGTTCCCGTTCGCTTTGTGCATTTATTTTCGCCTTCCTGTTCCTCTTATACGCCTGATGAGCAAGCGAACTAAACGAGTACGAACTTGGGTTTGTTTTTAATGTTGTTCAAGCAGTATTGTACAGAAACGATGATCACAAAAAGAAAAATACATACAAATGGCTCTGTGTGTTTTTTGTCTTTTTTGTTTGTATTCGTTCCCTCTGCACAGTACAACCTGAACCTAACCTGACCTTTAATTTCCCGGTAAGCTCCTCCCTTTTATGGCTATTAGATCGATCGCTTCCTCAAACTGACTTCCGTCGCCGTTTCTTTTGCGAGCCCTAGGACACAAACGTGCCTCAAAACGCTCTAGCTTCTATACACAATAGGAGAAAAAAAAAAAAAAAACTATCCCCATCACAGAAGGCACGGTTCGCAACGCCACCGCGTCGCCACATCGGGACGTGATCTCCAGTTCTCATTACGTGCGTGATATTGCCGCTTCCTTTCCTTTCTGCGAGACGCAACATTCCTTTGCGAGATTACGTACTCCTATGGAGGAGAAACGCATCTGTCTTCCACGAACATTTTTCCGTGTTTGATCTTATTGAGCGGCCCTTTAGATGAACCTTTCTATACTTCATCATTTACCACAGGTTATCAAGGGAGCGAAGTGTTATAGGAGAAACCAACGGCATTCTGTGTATAAGAAATGTTCATATAACGCTTATACTCTAAACGTGTAGGAGTGGCCGGGTGAACTCTCTCCTTGCAATTTTATTAGATCCTCTGAGGATGGTCCTGCGCGTTACAGAGGTAATTCGATAAAGCCGCCTTAACCTCTTCCATATTCTTACGAGGGCCAAAGAAAGGGACGGACAGCGGCGCATGACTCAGATGAGCATTACGCGATTATCAGAATGACGTTTCTTTAATTTGTCTAGAATGTGCCACATCAATGACGAACCATGTGTGCGCTTGCCTGGATTCAGGGCCGTACTCATAAACTAACCTTTCCTATCGCCCCTGCGACATTAAGGCGCGTTAAAGGGACTGAAATGGTAATCAGTGTAAAATACTATCATACGGCTTGCTTGTAGATACTGGACTAATTTGTCCAGTATCTACAAGTAGGTTTATGAATAGGGGCCTTAGTCTTGCTTCACATGATGCGCGACTGCTGCGGTCCATTGTTCTTCACGTTCGACGCTGTGCGCAGTTGAGCGAGATACGACCGGCTCATTTAACGTTTTCGCCATTTCCTTCAGCGACTTTCGCGTACCATATTTTTGCATTAGTTGCATGAAAATGGCTGGTAAACAGTGGTAGCGATAAAAACACAAAGTCTTACCTTTTTGTGAAGGCTCTTAAAGACCCGTCATTCGGTGACCTGCGCAGATAAAGACAAAGAAAACACTTATGCGAAAACTGACTTGTGGGATTACTAATACAACGTTCGACAGAACAACAATGGAAACTAGAAAGCCACCACAATTTATCTAATTCAGCACAACTTACCAGGCGGCTGCAATGCGATGCCTTACACTAAGTGGCCTAGTTTGACTGTTCCGAGGCACGAGTGGATTCGATAAAACCGACAGGAACGTGGAATGTCGCTAGAGTCAAAGTTTGGGCAAGTGAGCCTGCCATCAAAACCTATGGACGCTGGTATATGAAGAAAACAATTTTAAACTAGAAGCTGGCTTCCTTGCAATAACTCTGTGTCTGAAAAGAGGCCACCTTCCCGTTTAACTCAAAGAGTTTTATCACTTTATGATGGGTACGTATCAAAGCAATTGCTTGTTGAATGCTGCAAACAGCAGACTAGAAATGGTACTTTCCTATTGAATCTCAAAGAGCCGAATGTTTCATTTAATGACGTAAAACCTGCGTAAAGCCTCCAGAAGTGCCTCACAATCATGTCGTGGGTCTGGCACGTGACACCCCGGAATTTAATTGTTGCATTTGGCTAAACATAAAACTGATTATTCACATCTCAATAAGTTATTGTATCATCAAGGTTTTATGTTTAGTGGTAACTCTAGGGTATGAAGATACATTGAGTATAACTGTACAGCAAAGGGAAAGAGAAGATGGTGGTATAAGTAGACTGTTAGAAAATTAACCACTGAAATTCATCGGGGCTTTATAAGCCACATCACGAGCAGCCATCCACGCACAACTATCCAGCATTGCGGGAACGTTGACCCAACACAGCTAGCGCAAGGAAAAAAACACCTAAAGCACCCGACGGCTCATAGTAACGACACTTTGGCCCCACAGAGCATTACTATTTAGTTACCCGAAGCCTCGAGACCTGGAAGCAAGTAACACAGCAACAGCCTGATCGCGAAACCAATGACGGGAACTCCGAGGGTGTTTATTTCTTTTTTTTTTAGGAGGCAGTAACTTGCGCCCTGAAACGTGTATAAGCACTATAGATGAAGCCACTAGATGGCTGTAACAGATGTTTATGATACTTGTGTGCATCTTCTGTCGTGCCGGGCGTACACATTATGTCCAACTACTCAGACCTCGTTCACGCGAAGAAGTTTGCTTGTTTTTCTACTCAAACATCCAACTGTCGCGAGTCCGGTTTCATTAATATTGCTGGCACCACGGTGGTGCGGTGGTGTGGTGGTTTAGGTGTGCATTAAAGAACCGTAGTTGGTCGAAATTGCAGGAAGCATACCCTGCGGTAGGCATCATGTAGGCATTTGGAAGGCATTACGAAATCATGACTGGAAACTTACCGCTCTCACTAAAACGAAAAGTATTCAGTCACTGCATTCTCCCAGTAATAACGTACGGCGCAGAAACGTGGAGGATAACGAAAAAACTAGAGATAAAACTAAGGAGCACGCAACGTGCAATGGAAAGAAAAATGTTGGGGGTAACGCTAAGAGATAAAAAACGAGCGGAATGGATCAGAGAACAGACAGGAATAGCCGATATTATTATATCAATTAAACGAAAGAAGTGGACCTGGGCAGGACATGTCATGAGGAGGAAAGATAACAGATGGACAGTAAGAGCAACGGAATGGATACCAAGAGAGGGAAAACGTAACAGAGGCAGGCAATAGGTTAGATGGAGCGATGAAATTAAAAAGTTTGCAGGCATAAAGTGGAACCAACTCGCTCAGGATAGGGTGGATTGGAAATCGCTGGGAGAGGCCTTCGTCCTGCAGTGGACCTAAACAGGCTGATGATGATGATGATGACCCTGCGGTGTGCTTCATAATCATACCGTGGTTATGGCCCGTAAATTACCCGCAATAATAATAATAATAATAATAATAATAATATAATAATAATAATAATAATAATAATAATAATAATAATAATAATAATAATAATTGTCACCTTGGGGGGAAAGTACAAACGGACAACAGGCCTGTCAAAGCCATCAGGAGGCTTGGAGGACTAGGCCCGGCACATCAGCGACGATCGATGACAACGCAAGATCGAGAAAGTTTGTACGCTATCTTATACAAAAAATATAATACAAATAAATAGCCTATTTACACAACATTTAAACACAGTACACAAAAAAACACTCCATACAATTAATGATATAACAAGTAAGAAAAGGTAAGAGATAAATAGCTTATCTAAATAATAATAATAATAATAATCGTTGTTGTTGTTGTTGGAGGAGGAGGATGTGACTGAGTTATAAACTCAGAAAGGTGCCGTCCGTGGTAACTAATCGATGACGGTGAAAGTATACTCCTCTATTACTTCTTACGAGCAACAAGGGGGCGATGAAAACTGGCACACTTTGTGTATTTTTTTTTCTGGGGCTCACAAGCATCCAGAGGTTTGAGCCCGACGTCAGTTAACGAGGTTTACGTCGTGCGATGTCACTAACAGATAAAGAAATTAAAATAAGGAAGACCAATAACATCGTAAACATAAACAACAGAAGAAGGACAGGGTCTGAGAACGACCCAACCCTCGAGGGCTAAACGGTTTCGTCGGCGATGTGTCCCCTGGAAGGACGAAACGACAGTAACATAGTGAAGCTAATTTCATTGCCGCCTCGGCAATTTCTTCGTCAGTTTGGCCTGGCGGCAGCGTCGCGTAAAGCCAAGGCTAACTTGGCGCGCCGGTGTTTATTCTTGGGAGAAATGGCGAACGACACCGTCTCCGAGGGGCGCCTGCCCGAAAACGTTGGCCCGGAGAACTACGAGAAGCGCGCAGGTGCCGTAAACGTGGTCGAAAGCAGCCTAATTAATCCCTACACACACACACACACACACACACACACACACACACACATATATATATATATATATATATATATATATATATATATATATATATATATATATATATATATATATATATATATATATATATATATATATATATATATATATATGCGCCTTTTTCTTCGTATACATGCGGCCGCTTCGTTTCGCAAGGGGTGTGCTTGGGTTTGGTTAAGAGTAACTGGTCGATACCTATATGAAAGGCGAAAAAGCAAGGAAAAGAAAGTCTATGTGTTTCGCTGCATCAAAACACAAAGACAAGAAAAAGGAAGCCGCTTGGTATATCACCGAACCACATACTTTCGGTCTTGCATAGCTCTTGGCTATATAACAGGACCATATACGTCTAGAAGCCAAATTGTGAGCTTAATCGGGAAAGGCATTGGCTGTGTTGAGCGATCCAACTCCTGACATTGGATCGAAGTATACGAGTTTATACAAGCTGCAAGTGGCTCATGAATACCATTGGCGAAATGTTACTGATTTTATAATTTCAATATCTGCCATGCTCAAAAAGTGTGTTTTGCTACCGTTCGCATGGCAATTAACTGAGAAGTCAGGACAACAATGCTTAAAATAAGGCGTCGCGTTCTGTTTAAGACAAAACCCGGATTTCTACTTTGACAGGGGTATTCTAGAATATCAATCTCCATGTGAGTATGAATTGTCTCTTTGGTAACTCTCTCTCTCTCTCTCTCTCTATATGGGTCATTCCACGCCAACTGCCCCAGCTGTGGCGCTCGACAAAAATGAACTTCTTCCGAAAATTTCCAAAAAATTACAGGGAAGTGAGCCTTACCTCCACAGCACTTTCAGGAAATATTTTGAGCAGGAAAAATTTTTTAGGCTCGTGAGGCTCATTTGAATATCGCAAAACGGCGGAAAACAAGGCGCCAGAAAAAAAATTCCTGAAGATCAACCAATGGGCCAATCGTTTACAAATATGCATTTTTCCATTCTCATAGCATTTATCTTCACTTATAAAAATGTTTTACAAATTATATTCATGTTCCTCACTGCTTAAGACCGAGGTGAAAATGGTAAAATTGCAGCGTTTTTGGGAATTTTTTCCTGAAAAACGATTTTGCAAGAAAACCTGCAAATATTTTTGTAAAACTGTACATAAGAGGTACAATGGTATGAAAAATCATTTTTGTCATTGTGATGTGCAAAGACTCTGAAATAAATGTGTAAACTTGACAAAAACGCCATTTTCTCCTATGTTTAGGCGTCAATTGCACCCTAAGGTGGTCCTTGAAAAAATAATCAGAACAAAGCGTGTAGTTGAGCAATGTAAGCGCTTTCGAAAGAGCAAGTTTCATCGAGGTAATTTTTGTCTTCTTCGAGAAAAAAAATTTTGAAGTTGAGTCCCATCACTGTCCTTCTATTGCTCCGTGATTCGCCTCCTCCTTATGGCTTGCTGGCGGGAAACACAAACCACCTTGCCTTGCCGCGTAAAATAAAAGGTAGCACGTGAGCAGCTTGTGGTTTTTCTATCTTTTCGTTCCTACCTCAACTGCCGTTTCCTATATAAAAAGCGATAACAGCACAGGGACACATTTAACTGTACGCTTGGAAGAGAAAGGAGGAAAGACAGGGATGTTAGCCAGTGCTGAGACCGGCTGGCTACCCAACTGTACGCTTGGCTTAGAAACCACCGTGTCTCCTTAACAAACAACGGCACCTTTTGCGTGCTCCTCTGACTATGAGAAATAATGAGCAGTAAAGCGTATGTACTTGCGAAGCATAAGAACAGTTTAAAAGCAGCAACTTTTGTCAACGTAATGTGTGTTTTCATAAAGAAAAACATTTCCAAATTCTTCCACTTTTTTTCGCTCCGCAGTTTGATATCTCCTAACAATATGTTGTCGGGCAATACAAATCAATTTACCTTGCCGCGTAAAATAAGAGATGGCGTGTCCGCAGCTTATGGCTTTGGAATCTTTTCGTTCCTACGTCAACATTCTATTCTTATGTAAAAGGCCAATATCAAAGGAAGGCATTTAACCCCACGCTTGGCTTAAAAACCGCGATGCCCCCTTAATAACAGCGGTACATTTAGCGTGCTGCTTTGACAAGCAGTTCGCTGAACAGGAAACGAGGAAAAAAAAATGGGGCGTCAGCGTAGCCTCTAATTGTGAATCCAAGCCACGAAAACACAAGTCCTTGCCTCGATGGACAGCGCAGCACGTGATGACACGCCGCGTATTCATGCTACCTGTACGTCGTCGGCGACCCTCACAAACAGAAACCACAAAGCTTTTCTTCGCATTAGGATTTTTGCGGTTGCAAGCCGACTCATCTGCTCGAATAGAATATCTCAGTGTGTTAACATGCATTGTTTCTATATCAAATAATGCTTATTTGTAATGCCGCAAAGAAAAGAAGAAAACATTCCCGTGTTATTTAATTCGGCGGTAAACGCACAAGATAGCATTATTAAAATTCCTCACGCCGGCATACACTCAACGCAGCTATAATTAACAAAAAAAAATGTTCAGTATATCACAAGTACTTTAAAGTGAGGAGAACTAAGTAAAAGCAATATATCCAGAATTGCCAAATAGTTTATTAAAATGCTACAAGGGCCACCAATTTTGAGCAAAATCGTTTAGGATCGGGATGGCTGACGACATTAGGGAGTCTTGTTCCAGTATTTGCGCGCAGTGGCATCGGTCAGGCACAAATCTTTATATGCTATCCTATATCAAAAGGTCTATTACTAGCTTTTAGTGTCAAATGCACCGCTGTTAATGCACTGGTGCATGTGAGTAACTATATATCTATTTGCATATTGGAGGCGCAGTATCCTAGCTACGCATCTGAAGACTGAAGTGGAAAGTGTGCCCCGCCACGGCGGTCTAGTGGCTACGGTACTCGGCTGCTGATCCGAGGGTCGCGGGATCGAATCCCGGCCGCGGCGGCTGCATTTCGATGGAGGCGAAATGTTGAGGCCCGTGTGCTGTGCGATGTCAGTGCACGTTAAAGAACCCCAGGTGGTCGAAATTTCCGGAGACCTCCGCTACGGCGTCTCTCATAATCAGAGCTGGTTTTGGGACGTTAAACCCCACAAATCAATCAAATCGAAGTGGAAAGTGTTGCACTTGTAATAGACTAGCGCCAAGGTTGCAGTGGAGTTGTCCGTAGTATGTTCGATGCTCCTTGAAAATATTTACCTCGGAGCGTTTCTTTGGATGTTTCTTTGACTACAGATAACATGCCGCCAGTGACGTTGAAATTCTTCAATTATACATAGGCAGATGCGAGATTTCATACGTTCACTTTAATTTGCCTCAGGATTGATCTTCAATTTTATAAATCAAATGTCACGTTAATGTAACGACACGTTCCAATTTTCGAAATGTAACTGGACGCGTTCCTTTTCTGTTAAGCGAACTTGTAATGGGAACTCGTCACGAAATTGAGAAGCCCGGTCACTGTGGTCTAGTGGCTAGGGCACTCGGCTGCTGATCCGAGGGTCGCGGGATCGAATCCCGGCCGCGGCGGCTGCATTTCGATGGAGGTGAAATGTTGAGGACCGTGTACTCTGCGATGTCAGTGCACGTTAAAGAACCCCACGTGGTCGAAATTTCCGAAAAGAAAAGCTTTGTGGTTTCTGTTTGTGGGGGTCGCCGACGACGTACAGGTAGCATGAATACGCGGCGTGTCATCACGTGCTGCGCTGTCCATCGAGGCAAGGACTTGTGTTTTCGTGGCTTGGATTCACAATTAGAGGCTACGCTGACGCCCCATTTTTTTTTCCTCGTTTCCTGTTCAGCGAACTGCTTGTCAAAGCCGCACGCTAAATGTACCGCTGTTATTAAGGGGGCATCGCGGTTTTTAAGCCAAGCGTGGGGTTAAATGCCTTCCTTTGATATTGGCCTTTTACATAAGAATAGAATGTTGACGTAGGAACGAAAAGATTCCAAAGCCATAAGCTGCGGACACGCCATCTCTTATTTTACGCGGCAAGGTAAATTGATTTGTATTGCCCGACAACATATTGTTAGGAGATATCAAACTGCGGAGCGAAAAAAAGAGGAAGAATTTGGAAATGTTTTTCTTTATGAAAACACACATTACGTTGACAAAAGTTGCTGCTTTTAAACTGTTCTTATGCTTCGCAAGTACATACGCTTTACTGCTCATTATTTCTCATAGTCAGAGGAGCACGCAAAAGGTGCCGTTGTTTGTTATGGAGACACGGTGGTTTCTAAGCCAAGCGTACAGTTAAATGTGTCCCTGTGCTGTTATCGCTTTTTATATAGGAAACGGCAGTTGAGGTAGGAACGAAAAGATAGAAAAAGCACAAGCTGCTCACGTGCTACCTTTTATTTTACGCGGCAAGGCAAGGTGGTTTGTGTTTCCCGCCAGCAAGCCATAAGGAGGAGGCGAATCACGGAGCAATAGAAGGACAGTGATGGAACTCAACTTCAAAAATTTTTTTCTCGAAGAAGACAAAAATTACCTCGATGAAACTTGCTCTTTCGAAAGCGCTTACATTGCTCAACTACACGCCCTGTTCTGATTATTTTTTCAAGGACCACCTTAGGGTGCAATTGACGCCTAAACATAGGAGAAAATGGCGTTTTTGTCAAGTTTACACATTTATTTCAGAGTCTTTGCACATCACAATGACAAAAATGATTTTTTATACCATTGTACCTCTTATGTACACTTTCACAAAAATATTTGCAGGTTTTCTTGCAAAATCGCTTTTCAGAAAAAAATTCCCAAAAACGCTGCAATTTTACCATTTTCACCTCGGTCTTAAGCAGTGAGGAACATGAATATAATTTGTAAAACATTTTTATAAGTGAAGATAAATGCTATGAGAATGGAAAAATGCATATTTGTAAACGATTGGCCCATTGGTTGATCTTCAGGAATTTTTTTTCTGGCGCCTTGTTTTCCGCCGTTTTGCGAAATTCAAATGACCCTCACGAGCCTAAAAATTTTTCCTGCTCAAAATATTTCCTGAAAGTGCTGTGGAGGTAAGGCTCACTTCCCTGTAATTTTTGGAAATTTTCGGAAGAAGTTCATTTTTGTCGAGCGCCACAGCTGGGGCAGTTGGTGTGGAATGACCCATATATATATATATATATATATATATATATATATATATATATATATATATATATATATATATATATATATATATATAACATGTATGTCTTGAAATAGGTCGGGCTCCGACCGAAACGTTGATTTAATAAACCGTCGTTCTCTAAGAGGCGCATCGTCAATTCTGTTATAAACTGGCGGCAATCCAAGTTATTTGCATATATATATATATATATATATATATATATATATATATATATATATATATATATATATATATATTGTAATAAAGAACGAGACAGACACAGCGCCTTTGCAGCAGGCCGGCTGTTCTAATCTGATTTCCTTTCTCTGCTTCTGCAGCACGCTTTTTCAAGCGCGAGCGTCCGAGCCCCAGTGCAGCTTTTCGCCATTACTATATATATATATATATATATTATATATATATATATATATATATATATATATATATATATATATATATATATATATATATATATATATATATATATATATATATATATATATGTTTGAGGAAAGGGTGACAAAGGTTCGAACACAAATTCTTTACTAACGTTTCGGCAGGTGGGCCTGCCTTCGTCAGAGTAACAGAGACTGCTTGCCACGCAGGGCATATATAGCGTCCGCATATACTGGCGTATCACAAAGCCGTGTCATCACTAATATCATCTCTGAGGAATTATGATGAGTTATCGACGCATGCAAGTGGTCGTAGGCTGACACACAGTTTCAACGCGCGACGTTATACAATCGTGAATTGAGACCTTCAATCTTTCGTCGATAGCTTACACATAAATACATTACAGCGAAAAGCGCGGACAGCCACTACTGCAGTGAGTAAATAAACAGAACAGACATCACGCAAAAGCACATGTCATACTTAACAACGCGAAAACAGAGAAGAAAAAAGGTAAAACAAGTAGGCAGGCTAAAAATACGTCGGTTCTCGAGAACGTGAGAGCGATGTACACGTGACCGTACTCTGGGACAGTGCTTCAAGGCAACATACAAGTCAGAGAGCCCGGACTCTCGTTCATGCCGTTAGACAGTGTGTTGAATTTATGGATTAAAAATGATTCTCGGAGTTCGCGTTCATGATGTGAGTTGAACCCTGATTCAAGTATTGTGGCTTTCAATTTACTAAAGGAGTGACCTGCGTCAGTGACATGCCTTGAAACAGGCAAATTAGGAAGGGCATACACATGTGCCTTGTGGTTGTTAAAACGGTACCTGAAACCTGTCTCGGTTTGGCCTATGTACTGAAGGTGGCATATGGAGCATTCTAGCAAATAAACGACGTTTTCTGTGTCGCAAGTGAAATTTCCCCTGATCTTTAAACTGAAATTTGCAGTGGTACTCGTGGCCACGTTTGTGGTCGTCATGTGTGCGCACACTTTACAGCGCAGTTTCATGCAAGGATGGTACCCAACCGTCTGGTCATTGTCCTTACGACTCATCTTCGAAGAAGTTATTAAGTCTCGCAGGTTTTTTCCCCGCCTGTAAACAACCTGCGGTGGCTTCGGAAACGCTCGGGCAAGGCGCTCGCTCTGCATAAGTATATTGTAATGTTTTCGGAGTATAGCCGCAAAATTAGGGACGGATGCGTTATGGGTTACAACCAGGTTGACCTGTGAATGATTATGAGAACTCTCCTTAGGACACAAGAGTGTTCCGCGATGTGTTGCGTCGGCACGATGCACTGCGTCGTCAATTAATTTCGGCGGATATTTCTGCACAAGGAGAGCATTGCGCAGACGGTCACAGTTAGCGTCAAAATCGGATTGTTCGGAGCATATCCGCTTAAACCGTAAGGCCTGGCTGTAAGGAATGCTGGATTTGCAATGTCTTGTATGGCTGCTCTGAAAGTGTAGGTACCTCTGGCGGTCAGTGGGCTTGCGGTACAGCTTAGTGGTCAGGTTCGTGCCACGAATGCATACGGTGACATCCAGAAAGTGGATGCTGTCAGGTGAATATGCGTGTGAAAATGATATAGATGGGTGAGCACGATTAAAATCCGCAATGAAAGATAAAAGTTCTGCTTCCCCATGGGGCCATATTATGAATATGTCGTCGATGAATCTCTTATAGTAAAATGGCTTCAGTGCGCGGCCGGACAAAAAATCGTTCTCGAGAGTCCCCATGAATATGTTTGCGTAATTTGGTCCTATCTTTGTCCCCATGGACGTGCCGCTTGTTTTACCTTTTTTCTTCTCTGTTTTCGCGTTGTTAAGTATGACATGTGCTTTTGCGTGATGTCTGTTCTGTTTATTTACTCACTACAGTAGTGGCTCACTACAGTAGTGACAAGAAAGGCTGTATGAATATTTCAGTCCCTGAAACTTGCATGTATGCCTCGGTGAAATGAAGCGGTTTTTTGCTTGTTCCTTTTGTTTCTTTTTCTCCCATAAGGATCCTATAAACACAAGTTTCGACGTCAGGCTGTGCTGAATCACCATTTTAGTTAGGTATATGCAACCTAAGAAAAAGATGCTTTCCCAGGAGCCATCATCCCTGTGCCACACGGAGAAAACTTGTACACATACTCTATCCAATTACAGTCGCTCACTTTTATGACATCCAACACTTTCACACTTTCACATGTAAAAACTTGGTTTTGCCACAAAAATATAATTACGTTTGTGTTGCTAGGTTCAGGACAACTTGAACGCTTTGCAATCTTCACCGGTGGTTATGACATCAGTACTGATTCAGACATAATATCCTAGATGGAAACGACAACGCTTCATTTTTCAATATACCCAGCATTTAAATCAGCAGAGAGGAATTGCTAAAGCTTCGAACCAAAATAGACAGGCACTATTTCCTTACAGACGAGAAGGGTAGGCGCGCAGTTGTTGCACGGGTGGGTCTTCTATCTTTTTGCTTAAGCGCTTCTGGTGAGTTCTAAGAATGTCGGTGCTATATCGTTCTTCATGTTTCGGAAAAATTTGCGACTGTTCTGATTTTTTTGTCTGATGCATGTCAACGTTAGCGATTGCTACGCAGAGTTTGGCACTTCAAAAACAAACGAACTTATGCAGTGTTGACCAAATATCTCGCAAAATTTATGAAGGTGAATAACACAAAGAACAGGATGACGTACGCCATATCGCTGTGTATTTTAGTGCATGATGTAAATTTCCATTTTTGCCCCCCTTACATTTTGTAATCTATAGCAAAGAAAACAACTTCAAGTAACGGCCGGTTTCTTTTTTAGAGAATATACATTTTTTAGAGATTATACATTCTATTCGTGTGTATGATGCCGAAAGTGAATAAATAAATAAATAAATAAATAAATAAATAAATAAATAAATAAATAATAAATAAATCAGAGCCGCATGTACAATAAATTACGAAGAACGTAGGTGTATAAAGGCGCTTCTAGAGATAAGAAACACACAAATGAATTAAGTCTGTGAATAATGCTGACTTACATAGATGTGCACGAAGCTGAGTGGGCAGCGATGTAGTCGAAATGACCTTCGCATCTGGATGACTTCGATAAACCTAGCGCTCCGAACTCGACCTCTTATCAGTAGTGCGCGGTTTAGTTGGCACGCCGTCCAGTGACCTAACGATTTCGCGAGCTTTGTTCCCTTTCAAAGCACTGGGCACCATCTCCGCCTCGGCTTGTCTCTGATTTTTGTAGTTATTGTTATTCATTGCTGCGTACGGAATACCTACAGGCTATACAACCATGCATTTAACAGCGGACCTATTTGAGCTTGAGTTCTAACAAAGCCGGGTAGTTCAGAAACTAGCCAGGAGGAGGGAGAGGAGGGTCATGTGATCATTGATATGAAAGGAGGAGTTTCGGGCATAAGAAAATAAATAATAAAAAAAAGAGACCTTCTTGCCGAAGCGGGATTCAAACCAGGGTACCCATGGTCCGAAGGCGAGCTTCACAGCCGCCAGGCTACATGTGTTTATTTTTTTCTTTCACGGTATTTATTACGATACGCTAAGAAATTAACAAATGTTCAACGCAGTGATGCGGTCACCTAGCGACAATAATCGCACAAACACTGATAAAAAGCATTCACAGCCTAAGATACAAATTCACTGACAGAACGCACTCCAGAGTTCCAGGGAAAGTTCTTCAAGGTGGGTTGCACATCGTAGCTGGTGGGGATGAGCACCTCAGCAAGATGGGATGCCATTCAGGCCTGACGTCAAGTTCGTCGTAAATGTCCTTTAGATGCACGGTCATTTGAACGAAATGGGTTATTGAAGCAGTGACTGGTTCTGCGTTGCGGTCTTGCATGCGCGTCTTCCACAAGTGGGAGGCATGTGACTGAGTCGCGCTCACGATTGCAACATAACTTGCTATTCGCGTGAGAAAGAGAAAATAAGAGCAAGAGAGAGCGAGAGAGAAAAGGCACATCGAGTTAGAGTTAACTGCGCAGAAGCAAAAAGAGGACCCGCTCTAGTCTTCGACTAACATCCTTGCCCTCAGCCCACTGATGCATGATAGTGACAGCGATAATGACAGCGATACACGACAGTGATAGTGAACTTGACACCCTTGCAGCAGCCCCGGTGTTTTCTCAGAATTCTGAGACTTCTCTTTCGTTGTTTCCTTCCTCCTCTCTCTTCCATCTGTCTATTCCCCCTTCCCATTCGCCCAGTGCAGGGTAGCTAACCGGAAGCCTTTCTGGTTAACCTGCCTGCCTTTCTGTTTTTTCCCTGTTCCTTTTCCTTACTCAGGCGTGCAACTGCCTTTACTTTTTGCGTGCTACCACTCTGCCTATAGTAGCCGTCCTCGAATCGTTACGACGTGCACACGTTTTGGCGAGAAATCGCCAGCCATATTTTACGCCATTACATCAAGAACAATTTCGCTTCGAATTTCTTTTGTGACAACCTCTGAACACTGGCTGCTGAAAGTCTGTTTGTAAGATCAGTAGCTGGGGTTCTACGTACCAGAACAACGATGCGATTACGAGATACGCCGTAGTGAAGGGCCTCGGAAATTTCTACCTCCTGGGGCTCTTCTGTACGTGCTTTGAGATCGCGCAGTACGCGGCCTTTCTAGCCTTTCGCGACTCCATCGAAACGGGGCTTGCGCGGCCACGACCGAACTCACGTCTTTCGGGTCAGCAGGCGAGCGTCGCTACAACTGTACCAGCGCGGCGGCGACCAAATTAATAGTGTCGGAGTCAGAACATTTGACAGTCAGCGTATATTCATATTCTCTGCTACTGATCCGAAGGTCGCGGGATCGAATCCCAGCCGCGGCGGCTGCATTTCGATGGAGGCGAAATGTTGAGGCCCGTGCATTGTGCGATGTAAGTGCGCGTTAAAGAACCCCAGGGTGGTCGAAATTTCCGTAGCCCTCCGCTATGGCGTTTCTCATAATCATATCATTGTTTTGGGACGTAAAACCCCAGAAAGCAATCAATATTGTGATATTCAACACCAGCATTGGTATATACCTTGGCGGCCTACGGCGTTGCTCTGCTCAACTCGCGGAAAAAGGTTCGTATCCCGACCACGGCGGCACCATTTCTAAGGCGGTGAAACACGCAATAACACCCGTGCACTTAGATTACGTTAGCGTAGAAGATCCACAGATGATCCAAATGAATCTGCAGTTTTGGCTCACGTTGCCGGAATCGTGGAGCTTTCGACGTAAAACCGTTGTTTTTTTTTGTTTTTTTTGAGGAGAGGGGTGGCTACTTTCCTGTACAACATTTTATCTCGCATGTTATATTGGAATTATAAATGGCAAAAAAAGTATCCAAACGAAAACAAAAGTGTCTTTGAGCGAGAACAATCACGATAATTAGCCCGGCACTTAGAGACACGAGACAGTTTTTTTTGTTGTTGTTGTTGGAAGTGTACTCGAATAAGCTAATTTGTGTAATAAGTTGAAAACCGTCTAAGCATATATCAACAGACCATGGCAAAAGCTCGCACTTTTATAACGAACAAATTCGGCCAGGGTGACATCACAGAGACAATTCAAAGAACGCTTATTAGATTGATTTTGGATTGAAGGTCGACATTGCTGCACGTCGCTATTTTGTGTCGTGAACACAAGTGCAGCCAATGTCTTCAGAAGAAGCAAGGCTGACTAGTTGAAGTGATGACAGTGATGAAGAGAAAAAGTTCTTCCAATTCTCATTAGAAAAAGAAATTAATTCCTTTAAGCAAGACATCCTTTGACGAGGCTTCACCTGGGGCGATCTAAGCGTCAGGAGTACAGCTTCTTCAAAGTGCACCTTTTTTTTTTTTCTACCGTGCTGTCGTAACCATGCGATCAGAGGTCACCTGCAATCCGGCAGAGTGAAAGCCCCGCACTTTCGTAGAATAAAAGCGACCTTAACTTGTCTTTTTTTTTTCCTGCATCGCTGAAGGAACGACGCCGTTCACTTGGTACGAAGACCGTAATGTGTGCGCAGTGAGAGGATGTTGGAATGCTGGGGGAGAGAAGGCTAGACAAGGGCATTGGCGAAGCAGACTTTAGGGGTCGCCATTCGTCACGGTGCAGGGCTCAATCAAGGGAGCAGGTAAAACAATGGTCATTTGCAATTCCGCCGAGAATTAGGCTGAAAGGTCCTGAGCGCGCTGTCTTTGAAGTGTATAGTGCTCGTCCACTCACGGCGGGGAATGGGGGGGGGGGGGGGGGAATAGAAGGGAAGCGTAATGTGATTTTGTAGAAGAAGATACGGCCGGCGCCGATGCTATATAAGAGATGTCTAAGCGCAGGCTAAAGAAGTATAGGCACGAGAGGCATGCTGTCGTCAAGACAAGAAAATCTCGTTAGAGTAATTAGAACGCAGAGCTTCCACTGTCTTAGGCAACATTACGTGGAGTATACGCATTGCGCCATGTTGTTGTCGGCCCGGATTTGCGATTCGCCCGCGGGGGGAGGAGGGGGGCTTTAGTCGGGTTAATAATTTCTTTATTTTAGATCGATTGATTATATTGCCACGAAAAACTGCCGCTATTGGGTAAAGCCTGGCTCTTGAAGAGAACCCCAGTGCGATGCACGCAAAGCACTGCCCGTAGCAGCGCGCGGCGTGAGGGTCCTCAGGCTCTTTTTGTGATATTCCGACACTAACAGAGTGAATGCGGCACGCGTGAAGTCCATGAGAGCTGCTTGCTGAACCAGCTGGTACATGATTTTGTAAGAACAAGAGCCACTAGAACTTGCAAGACCGGACAAAACCAGGAGCACCAGGAAATGACGACGAGAACAGGAGAGTGGCTACTCAAACTTTCATACGGAGCATGGTAAGAAAGCTATTTAGGAAAGACAGCAATGTATAAGAAAATGAGTGCGTAAGACAGCTGCTTGTTGGGTCAACTGGTACATGATATTGAAAAAAAAAAGGGCCACTAAATCTTCGAAAACAGCCATCCTCCTCCTTCCTGTTGTCTTTTCTTGGGTCTCCTGGTTTTCTTCTGTTTTCGAAGACTTTCTTTCTTTCTTTCTTTCTTTCTTTCTTTCTTTCTTTCTTTCTTTCTTTCTTTCTTTCTTTCTTTCTTTCTTTCTTTCTTTCTTTCTTTCTTTCTTTCTTTCTTTCTTTCTTTCTTTCTTTCTTTCTTTCAAAGACGCAAGCAGTGCTAGTTTTCGGGGCTGCAATAAACGCGAATCCGCACTCCTCAGAGCAACCAGCCATAGTCCGTGTTGCCTTAACGACTTGCAAAGTTGGACCCCCATATAGTTGCGTCGATCCTCACTAGACTATGGACACAAAATATACTTGTTTATTAGATGCGTCGGTTTCTTTAAGTTAGTTTTATAAACGCGCTTTCTACACAGAAGGGCATTCAGAAAAAAGAAAAGCGGAAACACATAAACTTGTCTCGTTTAATATTTCTCTCGTCGGAAAACTCATTTTTGTGGACAATATTTCGCGCTTTGGAACCTTTTTGAGAGAAAAGAAAAAAAAATGCGCGTCATAAATATAGCGCACACTTAACATTTCATATGCAGGCTTAAGAAGCATTTGTTCACGCTTGCTGCAGTTAATGACTCGCCGTGGTGTGCCCTTGAGAAAGAGCGCTACGCTCAAACGAACGAAACTAATCTGGTTCATTAGTTGATTAGTTTCGCCGCAGTAAACTCGTCATGCACTTTGGGACTGGAAAAAATAAAAGAAGGTCTAGGATATTTTTATACGATACATTACATCGCGAAAACGAACAAGACAAAGTGAATATGAAGACACAACAGAAGCGCTTGTTTTTGAAGGAAACGGTGAAGCTTCTTGTTGAAGGAACCGGTGAAAGGTATGAGTCATATAAGATAGATGTGGCTCATACACGGCATCCTGGAGTGCTTCCTTGACTTGTATGTTGTACATAATGATGTGGAACATCAATACATGATTTTGGCAAGACACGTTTCCGGCTAATTTTTCCTCCCCCCTTTTTTAATGATCTATTCAGGACAACGCAGAGAGCTGTCCTATAGGGAACGCGGGTAAAGGCAAACATTGCCTGTGATTGGGCCGTGCCACCCATACAGCAGCGCAGGAGCAGTATTACGGCAGTGTATAGAACGCCTATTAAATACGCGGTTCAAACATACACGCTTTAAAATCGTGCGCCGCATTCCGAAGAGACATGTGCTTGATCTACTGGGTGTACTATACATAATTTCGCTGACAAATTAAACTTTTGCTTTCGAAAAGGATGATTTTCACGGCCATAGCTGAGGCGTGGGATAAATTGCGTGCTAAGTGAAGCCGCTTGTTCGAGACCACGCGCACTCATCGCTCACTGCCGCATGGGAACAGGCATACGTGAAAAAGAACACGTATCCCCTTCTTGACGTATTCTTTCGACACTCAACAGAGACATAGCTCAAGGTGAAGTCATATAGAGATTTAGTTCTTGCAGCAGCTGAATTTTGTAAGGATCAGAACTACGGACACTAACGCCCATCCTGCATTTCACGGTTGGCAGGTGGTCAGAACGACGGCCCGCCAACGTCATCAGCGCGGTCTACCTGCTATGAGCGATGCATGATAAAACTATCACAGAGGCTAGCGCAACTCCTCACTTCTTTTTACTAGTCTAGTAGAAAAAAAAATGGACTAAAAGTGAGCTCATGCGCCCGGTAGTATATAGTGCACAAGAAAGCATTGGAAAACGAGGTTATTTCACGAATGTGTAAGGGATCATGGACTCCAACTTCACGGATCGTTCCTTCACCGTAGCAACAGGTCGTTTGCCGTCTTTGCCTAGCCGTCTTATGATAGTTCACTCTTCTACGTTACTTTTGCTTAGGGCTTAAATCTGTTCTGGCGCTTTCGAATTTTATTGCACGAATTCTCTGGGGAGAATTCACAGCGGCATGATATACGAAGCGTCCTCGCGATGTGGAGACACCGTTCTGTTTATGATTCATGGGTTGCTCAGGTCAACCGTATTCTATAAGCCAGATCGGGCGATCATAGCAGACTTCACTTAGTTCATTTTTTGTTCATGGCTGCGGGGCTTCGTATTTTTTTTAAATGCGTGCTTGCGAACACAGGCGCTATCATCTTTACAAGGAATAATTCCTACTTATACGGTCAGTACCTGCCGAAGTTTGCGGGATCTTGTCCACTGGAACTCCCGAGAAGGATTCCGTCAATCCTATTTTAAGAGCTTTTTCTTCACAGTTGAAAAAAAGACTGGTAGAAAAGCCAATACGAATGGATAGGTAATAGGGAGCGAGTGGCTTTGCTCGCATGCAGATAAATTCATTCGCATCAAAATTTGAAATAAAGAGTTAAATATTGGCATCTATATGGTATACGGATGGTATTAAGAGAAGGCAAGACATTCACTTTGTAGGTGCATCCGAACAATTCATACATCGAGGAAGCCAAGCTGAATTGGGCAGTTCTCACATAATTTGGTGGTTCTCCAAACGTTTAGCTCCCAATGTCTATTTGCAGTGCTACTCATTTGATGAGTGTTCTGGTACCTTGAGATTTTTTTTTTTTTAGCTCCGTCAGCTTCGGCATTGGTAACCCATATGCGCCTTTCTCAATATTAATGAACACATGTTTAGGTCGTGTTCCAAGAAGGAGAAGAAGGATCTGTTTCTTTCCTGACTGTAAGCAGACTGTGAAGAGTTGTGTTTATTTCTGTTTTTCTACATATAATTCTCGCACCACTGGCGCTTATTTCTTAGCTACAATTTTCTAATAGCTGGCCCTTCAGTAGCCGACCTTGCCATATTGTCAGAGCGACTGAAAAGGCGCTACGGTATTGTATGTAACGCATAATAGTGGCAAAATAATTGAAGAATATTGCGAAGTGCGGAATACGCTGTTTCGTGGAAACTTTATTATTTTTTTTGGGTGACCCTTCACAGGTGCAGAAGTGCTTGTCATATTGGCAAATGAGCCCTGCGGAAACCCGAAAGGTGGGGTAACGTTTATGAAAGGGAGAATTAGCAACCACACATTTTGTAACACGAAACTTCAAGGAAATCCATTGAGATTTCTCAGAAATGAAAGATTGTTCGTTGACAGCAAATTTGTCCTGGTCCGTGACAAAATGTTCCTTATACAGAAGAATAGTCATATTCTTCCGTAGATGCTATAACTTGCCGCGGGGAACGGAAACAACTCAGCTTTTCTTCGTGGACGACCATGGGAATTCGCTTCAGTGATGAGAACGGGGAGGCGACCAGACACGCAGTGCGAGTTTAAACTTGCTTAATCAAGAATAAGGGGCGCCATCACTTGCATATGCTAATAGACCGCAACTACTGCGCGTAGAGGAGCTTAAGTTCTCGCTGGGATAACGTCGGTGAGGCTACACGGACACAACAAATTCCTGTTCGTTTCCAAATCCATTTTGTTTCAATGACCGGCCTCAGCCGTTGATTACTGTTGTGTCTGACGGCGCACCGACAAAACTACGGGGTGCACATGGAAGTTTTGGCAATGAGAGACGAAGTAACTGTTGAAACAGTTCTTGGCGCTACTGCGATGTTCCCTCAGATGGTTGATTGGGCGTCGGCGGTAGCTCTCCTTGAAGACTCCGCCGTGTTCTCCGTTGCTACAGTATCGGTAACTGACTGAAGCGAATAAGCCTGGAGTGTCTTCATATGTGTCCGTCCGTTTGCTTAGATCTTCGTAAAACAATGCAGTGTTTTTGGGTCTGTGTGATGTACTTTACACGGATCGTAACATTCTAAGGCGGGCGCAGGTGCACGTTATAAGGACCACTGGGAGTGAGCTCATAACGTCTCCGTAAGTATAGCCAAACCAACATGTCGCCGTCACAAGAAAAGCTTGTGCATCAGAACTCCTCCGTGCAACTTCACGGGGAGGAAAAAGAAAAAAAAAACTAAAACTGAAGTCGTTTATAGTATAGAAGGCGCCTAGGCGGGGTGATAATAAGCAACGATACGTGCTATCAGTATAAGAGACTCGGGAGAAGCTATATATGCCCCTGCGGTGCCCAGTAGCAGTCAGCAACGCCATCAGCGCAAGAAAATGTATCAAAAGTGAGAAAGCTAAGAGAGCTGCGCATCTCCTTTCAGGTCACTTGTGTTCTAATCTTCTTACAGGCCCAAGCTGCCAGCTCGTTTCTTCCTTGCGTCTTCTCGGTATTGCTAGCAGCTTATTTTTCGGTCTCTCGCAGTGTTAGCCCGTCTTCGAAACTGCGCGATAGACAGCAATGTGCAATAAAATAATAAACAAAATGGAAGACAGTCGACGTTCCTACCCTCAAGTTACAATTTTATGACTTGTTCTTTGGCGAAGCCGTCGTTGCCTAGCGACTTCCTCGAAAAAAGTATTTTATATTTGTCTTTTCCTCATACGCATCAGTAAAGCCGCTAAAATAGGCGATCACGCGTGTGATGCCTGAACTCATTCGAGGAAAGGAAGTTGCTTCCCTTGTTTCGGGCTCTGCTGAGCGGCGCATGCCGACTTCACTGTGAAAAGAAGCAACTCGAAGGTGACAGAATTGGGGATGAAAGGAAGACAAAAAAGAGAGACAGCCAAGAAACTACATTAGAAATATATTGAAAAAAAAAAAGATATTTCGTTCTTACTTGTTGCCGCGGCATCCGAAGCCAGAGAGGAAGCACTATGATCTGCCGCCTTTCTTTTCTCAACTTCTGCGTTTCCTTTCGCCTTGGCGGTTTCAGAGAGGTCGCACATAGAAACGCACAAATGAAACGTCGCTAGAGTTTCAAGAATGTGGGAGACGGAAGAACCTTGACAGCAGTTGCAGTATAGTTGGAATAAAATGGTAAGCAGAAAAGTCTACCTTATACGGAAGCGGCGCGTTGAAGCGGCGAAATACTAAGCTAGGAAAAGCTCACATCCACACATGAACATAGCAAGAATTCTTACTATGTTTATGTATGGATGTGAGCGTGTTCACATACATGTTCATATACATGGTCGCATACGATGTTCATAATAAAGAAAATGGTAATTTCAACACTACGGTCATCCTTGTGTCCACGACTATCTTCCACTACTACGGTGAAAGTTCATGCATGTGTACTTGTAGGCTCACGTTCATGTGCATGCTAAGGCGTTTGCAGGTTCGTGCAAGTGAAACAGGCAACTGTCTTTTGATGTTACCTTCTGATGTTGCTTTCGCAAGAATTGTTTCCTTTTTATTTAGTTAATAAACGTTCAATTGAAAAGTAACATCCAGTAACAGAGTGGCCTATTTATTGCATACATTCTGTCAATTCACGTCAACTTACGGCGTCAGAAGCATAATATTAGGCCTTTTTGGATTTGCGTCAATACAGTGGAGAACATAAAATAATTGCTGTCATCGCATATTTATGTGCTTAAGCAACAACAATGTTCGCATGCATCAAGCTCCGTGTCGGGGACATCATCAACTATATACTCACTTGTTGGTTAATTATTAAAGGTGTCATAAGCAGTGTGCTTTGTATTGCACAGCAGGTAAGGGTTATTTGTACGTAGGCTTACATTTCCACATTCCTCTGCTGAATGCCTCCCTTTAAGAAGGCTCTCCGGAATCCCTCTTCAGTGCTATAAACGTTCATTAACGCAGCGCTTATACGTTTATTACAACTCCCGTTTTTATGCTACACAGACTTCGCGTAACTCTGCGGACACAATTACGCTTGGCATTCAAAACAAGCTTTCGAGAGTTTTTCGAAAGCCTTCTGACGCTTCGCTAATCTACCTTGGCCGGAAATCTTCATAACGAAAAGAGCGCCTATACGCGAAGACAGAGACGGAAAAGACCAACGCAAGCGTTCATTAACAAGTGGAAAATGTCTTCGTGTTTGCGCGCTGTTTTCATTATGAAGGTTTACCAAATCGCCCAAATTGATACTTTGCTTCACAGAAAATTGAAGATGGCGTTGGCAGCCGACATGTTTCATGACATCTAGACGTAAGAAAAGCCTTGTCATGAAATTACTTGAACATTAGCGCCTGCGAGGCCTTACTAATCAGCGTGAGGAAAATAGAGTAAGACAATTATAGAGGCTTCTAGGTGAACTAAATACCGTGGTGCCAAAAGCTAGGTACTGCTTTAAATACAGCTGCTTGTCCTTTCCATTTTGAAATGTTCTGATGTAAAAGGATGGTGTAAGACCTCCACATAAAACGTTGCCTGTAATTCGCGTCAGGCTGGTAGCAAACCGAAATAACGAATTTGGTACGCTATCACCAATACTTATTGGGCAGTAGAATCATTACCAGAAATATAGAGAACCAGCTGTATCAGCGATTTCCTTAGCAACGTAGTTTTTGTGTTCGTTTCTCGCTTCTCGTCTGCCTGTAGTACTGTGGGCTTTGTGCTTCTACAAACAAAAAAAAAGTGTTTTTTACCTGCCTCCTCTTTTATCTTGTTAATTCGATATCTACTTCATGATGCAGAAATAGCCAGCTACAACGCAACCTGCACCTTGCTGCGTTTTTACGTTTAAATAAATAAAAACAAATCAAATTTAACGGCGAACTTGGAGTTATGACAGGAGTTATTGTCGTATGAACACGCGTTTCTTGCGGTTCTTTTTTAGTGGTTTCATGCAGTATTATCTCCCGCTTCTCGCTGTGTGCTTTTCATGCGGGATTAGCACAGGGCACATTTCTAGAGATAATATTTTTGAAATTACAGGATAAGAACCGCTACTCCTCCTACTACTAGCACCAACTCACCCATCGATGTAATAATAATAATAATAATAATAATAATAATAATAATAATAATAATAATAATAATAATAATAATAATAATAATAATAATAATAATAATCAACCTGCCATAGCCAACAATGATTTGAATATACAGATTTCTACAATGATAAAAATACATGAACACGCCATTTGTGCTGACAGGCTAGTAGCCCATTATCGAGGATAAGCAACCTAGAGGACAAAATGGACAAAAGTAAAGAAGGAGGACAAAACTAAAGAAGAAATTGATACGGCACTAGACTAAGCGCTGCATAAGGTGGGACGATGGAGGAAACGCTAAAGGTGTAGGCGAGCGACGACCATGGCTGTCAGGCTTCTTCAACCCAGGGATTAATCGAGGATCGACGTCGGCATTTGAGTGTACTACCTATAATGAAGCGATGCGTGCCTCACTCTCAGTACGTCGGCAGCCGGCGTATTCACAATCGCATCCGATTCACCGCACGGCCGCGTCCGAGTGACATAGCTCTTCTCGAATCTGCAACTTCTATCGTTCCTGCTTGCAGTACCTTTATTTTTGTCCCCCGGGAGCCTTCTGTAGACTATATATACGCCCCGATGAGCCTGGAAGGTTTGTGCCTTAACGAGCGTCGCGTTATTTACGGTGTCCGAGTCACGCTCGCTCTAATCCGCTTCCGAGGCAATCAGTGCATGCATCCCTGTGGTGAAGCCCGCTTGCCCGTTGGGCCATTAACGACTACCCCGTAAACGGCATCCCTTAGAGAATGCGACGGCAGCTCGAAGGCTGTAACCAGTGGTTGTGCCCTGCACACTGCCAGATGGTCTGTTCCGATTGGAAGAAAAGTGCTTTGTTGCTTAGTCGGCCGCTGTTAAGAGAGCTCTGAGGGAAAACCAGTTCGTTTCTCGTTGGGCAACGGGGTACAGCGGGCGAAAAGTATACTTATAAAAGCTCTCTCTCTCTCTCTCTCTCTCACACACACACACACACACACACACACACACACACACACACACACACACACACACACACACACACACACACACACACACACACACACACACACACACACACACACACACACACACACACACACACACACACACACACACACACACACACACACACACACACACACTGATGCAATACGGATTTGAAAATAGACCAGAAGTAGTGCTAACGATGCGGATTCGGAAAAACAATGAGAACAACGGCAACCAAACGTGTGGGTAGAAGTATTAGTAACGCGCTTCATTTTTTGATACTGCGAGAGATCATTTCCTAGAAGACTGCCGCAGCACTCTTATATGCTAGTACATGTGGGTTGGGGGGGGGAGCAGTGGTTGGCGGGGTCAGTCAAGCTGAGGAGGAGGAGGAATGAACTTTATTTTGAAACCAGCAGGTTTAGATGGCCGGGTCTAGGCTGAGAAACGCAGAATTTTGTTGTGATCTCTCATGAACGTACATGCCATGCGGTTAAGTAGCCTCAATACAGTACCCAATGGCGGGATCGTCTACTTTGGATCAGTTACGCGTTAAACTAGCCAATTTTGATAACAAATCACAACGAAGATAATTCATGAAGGTTGGTAATTTTCTTTATAACGATATCTTCGGGAAAGCGTTCATTCAGGAATAAGATTTTTGAAAAGATTGCCAACAGTATAAAAGCGATGGGTTTTGACATCAGGTCCTACGTTACAGCAAATTTCACATGGCAGTATTGCAAGTTGTGGTTCTTAGTGGTGGCATGCCGAGAACTGTGCTGCCCCATACTGGTCCGAATCAGAGGCACGAAAGGAGCTCCTGTTTCACACGGAGTGTTGAGGTAAATTAATGAGGCCTTCAACGAGCAGCTCTAATTACGAAGTGCACATACTCCGGCGCTAAATATAAGATGACAACGCTGGCGCAACGGCTAATTCTCTACCCTCTTTCGTTCGAATCCGAAGCACTGACGTCACGTCTGATTTCCAAACACGCGGAATTTAAGAATAGCTTAAGAGCACGGACATGTGAGAATGCGAGGATTAGGCTTACCTAAATGATTCCAGGCTTTGACGAGCATTGCCACACTCGAATAATGGCTTTGTCGGTCTCGTCCCCGTAACCTCAGTGATTACCATTCTTACGTATTTTACGTCGCAGTTCGCAGTGCCAGCTTTAATTATCCCACTGTCATTTTGTACTATGGAAGCGTAGGCGCAGTGTTATTCGTTTTGTTGTTTGCACGAAATGCGCGGAAATGGAAGTACTTCACTTACTGCAACTTTGTAAAAGTGAAATTCCTGAGGCGGAAATAAAGAGCAAAGGAAAACTGCTTTTGTAATAAGCGTTAAGTCCCACATGCTTTCCTTGTATTTATAGGATACTTGACTCATGGTCATGACCTTAGGAGAGACGCGTTTACTTTTTCTCGCCGACAACAACGTAGTTAATTAGATTGTATATGTAAATGAATTCTGGGTTGGCAATACGTGCCTTCCTGGACAGCTTCAACACCATTATCTTGCCGTTTAACTAAGGTAGCTGTCTATTCGGTGTACAACGTATCCTCATGAAACAACGAACTAATCCACATGTTACGTGTCACGTGCCTTCCGGGCTAGTTTTAACACGCAGAGATGGTGTGGCATGCGCCGAAGAATCGCCAAATATGTCGTGTTAATCGTGCAGTGCCGTTGACGAACTACCACATCGCGTCGACGACTCGTGCAAAACCCACCAATGGCAGAATCTACAAGAAGGCATAGAGTCTGCGTCGAAGGAAGAAAACGGAAACAAAAACATAAATTTTGAACACACGAATGCACGCACGGCTCCAGAGTTAAGAATAAGGCAGGCAGGCAGGCACAGAACTTTATTTTTGTCCTGAGGAACTGCAGTTGGACGTCCCCTTTTAGGGGGATCCTGTAGCAGTTGCGGGCCGCTCCCACGCAGGGACAGGAAGACCGTGGCCCTCCGCCCTCTCGCAGGCTCTCTGGACAGCCCGAAGTTGAACCGAAAGGTCGCCGCTTCTCAGGGCTTCCTCCCAGTCCTCTTCTTTGCTGAACTCTGTGTCACGTAACGCAGGACATTGCCAGAGCATGTGAGCTAGTGAGCAGTAAGCCTCTCCGCAGTTCGGACAATGCGGTTCAACATTGGGCGAGAAGTTACTAAACCTGCCTCGCGAAGGGAAAGACCCCGTTTGGAGCATCCTGAAGGCCGAAGACTGCGGACGAGTGAGTTTAGGGTGAGGAAGTGGAAAGACCCTCCGAGAGAGATGATAATGAGTCACGATCTCGTGAAAAGTGAGGAGCGGGTCCCTGTACCTGCCGGCATCCCCGCCCGCGAATTCGCCGGGACCGCCGCGGTGAGTGAAACCTCGCGCACGGTCATGGGCAAACTCATTGGCGTTGGGGACATCGGGGTGTACGTTGGCCCCCATGTGGGCCGGGAACCATGTTATGGTGTGAAACCCGGCAGCCCCCTCGCTGCCGAGGATAGCTGCTGCCTCCCGCGAGATCGAGCCCGAGGCGAAAGCTCTGGCAGCGGACCGCGAGTCCGTGAAGACATTTGGACGCGATACGTCCTTCATTGCTACAGCAATGGCAATTTGCTCAGCAATCGTTGCCGAAACGTCTCTAACCGACGCAGCACATAGGAGCTTGCCACTATGGTCGACTGAGACCACTGCAAAGCGATCAGAACGCCCGTACTGTGCTGCGTCGACAAACGTAGCGAGGTCCGGGCTGTCTGCAACTGACTTCAATAAGGAACGGGCCCGAGCTATGCGGCGTCCTACATTGTACTGCGGGTGGACATTCCTGGGAAGTGGAGCTACGGCAAATGTACCTCTGATAGAAGACGGTAGAGTCACTTTACGTTCGCGAATCTGTGTAAGACCGCAGCCAATGGACTCCAGGATACGTCTACCGGCCTGCGAGGACGACAGGCGCACTACCTGAGCCATTTTCTGCGCCTCGATCACCTCCGAGAGGGAGTTATGCATGCCCAGTTGTATGAGCTTTTCGGTGCTCGTGCTGAGAGGCAACCCTAGAACTCGCTTTATACTCGTGCGCATTAGTGCGTCGATTTTTGCCTCTTCCCTTTTGGACCAGTGCAGCGCCGAAGCGACGTAATTAATGTGGCTCATGAGAAACGCATGGTAGAGCCGAAGGAGATTGCTCTCGCTCAGCCCGCCCCTGCGGTTCGAGACCCTGAGTATGAGCCTAAGCATGTTCTCCGTCTTGGAAGTGATGCGAGCTATAATCTGCGAGTTGCGCCCCTTCGACTCCAGCAACAGTCCGAGCACCCTGATGCAGTCTACCCTGGGGATTCTCTGCCCGTCAATTACCATCATTATCCATCAATTACGGAAGGAAACCTGTATGGGTGTTAAGAGCTGCCTGGGTTAGTGAGGTTGCGTGCGACAGAACTAGATAGCTTAGATAAGTTAGGGGAGCGATGATGAGGTATTGCTTTTTACCTTTGAAGCGAAGAGTGTCCTCAGTAACGTGCTCAAGCGCGAAAAGTATACACTTCTGGTGATTTGGTGCGCCAAAGTAAATAGCACTGTTGATAAAGGCAGTTTCAGTTGCATGGGCTTGGTACAAGTGGCAGTTGTACGCGTGAAGGAAAGTGTATCATGCAAGCTATATACTATTCGTTCTGTAATTTGCCTCATAAATAGTTTTGCTTTGTGGTGCTCTGGCCTGTGTTTAGAAGCCACTGGCTTGACGTGCAGCGGCGTAGTAGCAAGAACAACGCAACAGATGCTTGAACTAACATGAAAAGAAAATATATAAATAAAGACCTTCGCGTTAATTAAAACTGCGTCGCCAGCGTCAGCGTTCCGCTCGGCTCGATGACAGCTGCGACATGTGCGTGCTGTGCCGTCTCCTTATACGTGCAACCTTTTATGGTGTGGCTCTCCGGCGGCCGCAAAACAAGGAAAAATGAAAATGGTTTTTCGCTTATGTGAGCTATATCGTGTTATGATGCTAAAAAAGACCTCTCTTTCGTGAGGTTTTAGGCATGAGATACCTGGACACACCTCCCGCTCCTTCCGTATTTATTGACGTATATTTGCTGGCATTGGTAATAGTTGCCACTCAAGCGAATGCGAATAACACTGACGACGCACAATAGGGACATGACCTTGTGCGCGTCCCATACGATTACTCTATGCTTCTCACAGATGAAAAGTGTATTAACTGCAGCAAAAGAACAATAACAAGAACGGAAGTTTCGAGGCACCATAGTGGCTTCAAGGGATGAAAAAAAAAAAAAAAACGTTTTCAAACTGTGTAAAACAGGCTATGTCGCTATAGATCCAAAGTTCAGGCAGCTGAACATGTCAGGGCTACAACTGTTTCATGAATGTCGCTGGAGCTAAGGCTTAGGCAAGTGAACAGAATTGAGGCAGTTGTTTCCCTGACGAAAAGTTGTCGAAAGGTTGGCTCGTGCGACGTTCACTGTTCTTTATCACCTCCAACACTCCGAAACCTGCTGCATGGCTTTTTTACACTTTGAACCATTTATATTTGTCACTTTTTACGTATTCCGTGTTGTCAACATGGTCTCTGTGCATCTTATACGGCGCTCTCGGACCGAAAACATATCATTCTGCAAATAAACAAGTTGCGACTTATTACTAGACGTTATCTTAAAGATTTCCTTTTGTAATTGAACATGGCTATTGGTCAGCGGACTACGCTAATGATGTGTCTAGGATCGTGATTGGATGAATATTTTTCTTACCAACAACAACATCGTGATGCTATTTTGTGACTACGGCCTTGATCACGCAAATTAAGTGGCTAAAGATTCAGCGCACAGTTCTACCGCGGTGTTTTCTCTTGTGGAATGCTGACGTTTTATTGCATATCTTGAAGCAGTGGTCTCCGTTATTTTGTATCCCGCATTTCTTGCGCAGCTTAATGCACACAAAAAACATCGTTTTTTATTTTATTTATTTACACTTCACCTACATCGCCGTATGGCATTGCGTAGGGGAGGTACACATGGGTAATAACGTACCGCAGTTAGCAATCGATACGATAGTTACGACAAATACAACGATACACAAGATACTTTTAAGAAAAAGAAAAGCACTCCAAGAACAGCGAATTACAGAAATCATAAACAGTGATACAGCCACACATTTAAACACTCAAACGCTTCCGGACAACAAACCACTCCTATTTGCAGTGGTATTGTGGGCGTTGTTACAGGGAAGAAAAAAAAAGATTTCATTATCAGTTTCTTTAACGATATCATCCGGGAGTCGGTTTCATTCCTGTATTGTTTTTACGAAGAAGATACTGCCAAAAGAGTGGGTTTTGTAGGAGTATTCTATTATTTTCTGGGAATTATCTCGTCGATTAGAGACGTACGTTAGTGCGAAGAGATAATCAAGGGGGTTAACGGCATTTCTATTGTAATAAATACTATGAAGAAATTTAAGCCACAGTTTTTGCCTCGGCACCATTAGTAGCTCCCATCCCAAGGTTTGTTTTATTTCTGTGATACTTGCAAAAGAATTATAGTTGTTGCTGACAAATCTGGTTGCTTGATATTGAATTTTTTCCAGTCTGTCGATCAAGTATAGCTGATAGGGGTCCCAGATTACACAAGCATAAACCGGAATAGATCTTACATACATGAGATAGAGGGTCTGTTTCACGGTCTGTGAGGCTTGCCTAAAATTTCTGCGTATAAAGTATAGCATTGTACCTGCCATTGTTATGGTCATATCTATGTGTTTAATCCACTTAAAATTGTCGGAAAAGTAGACGCCCAAATATTTATAATGAGATTCATTGCTAATAATTGAATTATTGATTTCGTACGTTATATCTACTTTACGAATCCTGTTGGTGAACGATACGCAGCAACATTTCCATCATTGTTAACTAGTAGTTAACAATGAAAATCCGCTGCCTGTTGGCAAAGGAAACTCTAGTTGTACAAAGCATACTTCACTATGGGGTGACTATACTTCGCCGGTATAAGCAGTAAGTGTTCGCCCGCTGCTCATCAATCACTGCTCCAGTCAGAAAATCCGCCAGGGATTGCAAATTAGGTGCAACTTCCTCGGCAAGCGGCCGAACGTCAGTTGCCTATTTATTCCCCAAGAATGAAAAGCGGTTTCGCAACGTCTAGAAAAGCGCCTTCTATAGGAGCGCTCTGTAAGTGGCAGAAGGCAACGCAAGCACTGCCTCACGTACACGTCAAAGGGCGCTTTTGCCTAAACGAAGCTAAATTGGAAGCGAATTTTCGTCTAAAGGGCTCATGAGAGGACACACTTGAAAACCAACATTGTCGCAACATCATTACAGAGACCCTTAGATCCTCGCTGTCTTTCATGTAGCTGTTGCAAATTTCTTTTTTCTTACTTACGCTCTGCGCTTACACGTTTCTCATAGCTACAAGCTCTACGGCCGCCTTAGCATGTCTGACAAGCTGGTAAAGCCTTAGACGTGTTTATCTTTGAGCCGTACCGTCGGGTTACCGACCTGCAGTGTCGCTTCATGCCGATCAGAACGCGATGCGGTCGTTGTAAGCGCGGTGCAGATTAGGGAGCCCGACCTTCGAAATGCAAGCTTGTGTTCTCTCCCGAGCGCCCAATCTGCTTGACGAGACTTAAGGTGGTTCCTTTCGTAGCAATTGGTGTTAAGACGTTCTTGGAGGTGTTACAATCTTCCAATTTTTCAGAGGAGCTGAGGAAACTCGAGGCTCAGAGAAAAATAAGTTTTGAGGCACGACAGGAAGACGGAAATCTCAAAGATGGTCTCTTAGGGAATATAACATTAACTATAGAGAAAAAGAGGGAAGCCTATAAAAGATAACTTTTTATCAACGTCCCAAGAATGATAAAAGGAGAAATTTTATTCGTTTCCCTGCGCACGCTCCCGGTGTCACCGCCACATGGCTTACAATTAAGGAGCTTTAACGTCGTCATTTCGTTTTTCTTTTTCTTTTGCCACGCGTGCCCAGCGGATATACGGTTTTAAAACTGAGGGCCATGCTGTTATGAGCACGCTTCGCTTTGGTCTTTTTTTTTTTTTGTTGACATGCTCTCAACCATTCGAAACTGCAGTAGCCAAGTATAATTTAATGCTGCTTTTCATACGAGATTTTCGGTTCGTATGTATAGCTTCCTGAGACTGAAATCTACACACGTGTAAAGGTTGACACATGCAGTGTTTTTTCAAGCGTATTCAAAGATCGTGCTAGTAATTTTCACGGCTGTCTAATGCAGTGGCTTTTCCAGGGTGAGAAATATTACTGAAAAAAAACAGAGATACAAATCCGCTTCACTGTAAGATGTGGCTCAAAGACAGAGCCACATTTTTATCCAGGTTTCGCAAGAGGAAGGCTTTTGCAATCACAGTGACAGATAATTTTAATTGAAAAAATATCACTTACCCTAAGGTCTCATAAAGTTAACATTTACACGTATGCACGTACACTGTAATTCTTAATGCAAAAGTTCGATACAAAACTGGAATTATAGGACTTTATCCCATAGCACTGACAATTTCTCATCACGGACTAAAAGAGGTACCGTTGGTTGTAGAACGCTTCGGTGATAACAGCTCCGATTAACAGCGCCGATTAATTGGGTGATAACCGCGCCGATTAACATCGTGTTAAACACGTCTGAAACGACATCTTTCACTGAATGTTGCTCAGAAATGTGTCGTCTAGGCTACAGGTGCAAGCAGGTACCACTTACCCTGCTGCTAACCGCAGAGATAGAGGATGTTGAGAAAGGATATGAGGCTGCTTATCGAAGTAGCTCCATTGAATGTAGAAAGAAAAGAAATATTAATAAGGGGGCTCCCTCCGAAGAAGCCGGGGATACCCTGAGTAAACCAGCCGAGGAAAAGGCGCATTCTGCTCTGGCAACCTTGGTGAGCGAAGTTGCTGTGCGAGGGCGGCCACGAGTACCCCCCCTCCCCCTTTCCCCTCCCCACCCCACGACAATTTTATTGGATAAAGGTGTTTCCTCCTCCGTCTTATAAAAAAGGGAAGCACCCCGAACCTCATTTCACGCAGAATTTGACGCATATAATTTTCAGCGTTATTTCCTCGTCAGACGTAGCCTTCAGCTTTTCCACCATTAGGTGAATGAAAGAGGAGCAAAGTGAGCTCGCCTACTCATTCCTCTTTCTCCCTTTCTATTCTGCAGGCGTTGTACCGGACGAGCAATGCGAAGTGTGCTGCAGAATAACTCACGCCGCATGAAGGTACGTATATGCATGACGCGCTAAAAGGGATTGTTCGTTTAATATCCCGAATGCACTTGAACAAACAATAACAGGTGCAAAAAGAGCGTTAAAACCTTTTAAATAGCGCGATCTCGATAGGCTTCTAAAAGAGGAGTCGTATTGTGTGCTTCTTTTCTTTGTTTCGACCCTCATCACTCATGGATTGCAGGTCCGGCTACGCCACTGCGGATATGAACACCTGAATACGACGGGTTTTTAGAAGAAGAAGGAATAACATAAGAGAAGGCGAATCCTCATATAATCCGATGAATACCGTGGAGTAATTAATATTTTTCTCCTTCTTAATGATTAGCCATCCCTGGCTGCTTGCCTTCGCTATATAACTCAGTGTGTACAATTACATGGAATGCAGAAAAATGTATGTGAACGGCAGAACAATGCATGTGAACACGCCTCTCGAGTAATGCTCCAGGCTCAGTCATAAGGGCCTCATCTGCAACGTGCACTCCCGTAGACAATGCATACGAAAAAGTACACAGCACCACACGAGAGGCGCGGCCCATTTCCATTAATACCCTCCACCCCTTCTGCAAACGCACCCTAACACGCACGCAACACACCTCCTGAGAGTACTCCAATTTCACTCGAAAGCAAGAGTTTGGCACAGTTGGCAGGTTATTACGGTTAGTCCTCGACAAAGTGCGCAACGTGCCGTGTTGATCGACGCCGCTGAATTGCCTTTGTAGCGTGGTAGAGCGAAGTCGAAGACGGCAGCAATTAGCGATTCGCAACTCCCCATTTCCGCCTTACGTTTCGGGCCTCGAGGGAAAGAGTCAGTGAGAGACCTTCAATTAAGAGCCGTCAACTTGCGCGAAATTGCCTGCCGAAGCTCTCCTGAGCTCGTGAGACGTCGAACATCGGCGCGTCGGCGTCCCTAATTCTTTAAGAGCTGCGACAGTGGCTTCGGGCCATGGTTCGATAGCCCTGTTTTGGGAAATACACTTTGCACGCATCGAATCGAATTCGAAAAGTTTGAACTAGCGCTCAGAGGAAGGCCGAATTATAGAAATATGCTTTTCTGCATTCTCTTTCAAATGGCTCGGGATTGTGGCAGTATACCGAACAGGAAAACAATGGCTGACAGGAATTACGCTTCGCACCGTAGGCTTGCGCACAGGTGCTCGCCGGTGCGTAACCCTACGTTCGCCTTGTGTCTGAAGGAAGGAAGGAAGGGGAAAACAGAAAGGCAAGGAGATTAACCAGAAAGGCGTCCGGTAGGCTACCCTACACTGGGGGAATGGGCCTTGTGTCTGAAGCCTCTCACATAGCCAAGAGGCATGTGTAACTTTCCCCTCCATTTCCGTCCTTCCGAAGGAGATAGCGTACCTGAATTGCAAATTTGAGGTTTGACTCTGCGCATGCTCCCCCCCCCCCCCCCTTCTTTTTCTTTTTCTGTGATTTCCTTGTGGTAGTGGTGGCGTACTTATGTACGATGACTGAAGCAATAAGCACATGTGGTTGCTGGTCAGCGCCCGTGTCTGTGCTCTTCTTTCGTCCTGTTGTTCAGCGCTGTTTTCGGCTTCTCGTACTCGCGAACCAACCAGCCCAAATACGTGCCCTTCTACTGTTCTTGACTACAACTCTGCCTGCAACGCGAACGCATGCTAGAAAATAAAAGCTTCATTTGAAGATGAGTTTCGTTTCCTCATGAGTGCACTTCCCGTATGTTCTGCCCAATGGCCACCAGGCTGTAGTGAAAGGTCTAAAATGAAGAAAAGTAATTGGTTTACGAGGGCATCTTTCGGGCGAAGCACCTTAGGGTCTCGGGATGTCAGTGTCTCTTGTCGTCACGGTAAATCAAGTTGTCAAACGATGGTCAAAAAGCAAGTGTGCATAATGGATAAAACTGGTTCGAAATACACTAGCATGATTTAAACTAATGTAAAATAAAGGAATGGTTAGGATTTAATTACATTAATTACAGAAATTTGTTAAATTCGGTTGCAATAGTTGTGTGGGCCCATCCTGGAGGCAGTGAACTTAGTGTATGTGTACAGAGTTGTTGTGTCAGAAGCGATTCTAACGAGTTTCTGCTAATGAGCCCGGGCTGTTGGCGTCTAACGTAATCGTCGTGGCCACTGGTAAAGCAGGCCCATTAGCAGCGACTGAGAATTCCTGTGGGAAACACTCGAAGAGTTGAAAGTACTTTGGCAGCCTTATTCATGAGCGCCTCCGTGGTCCATTCCGGCCTTATGCCTTAAGTATAACGTAATGGGCATGTTACTTTTGCTAGGTTACTGCTGTTATACGCCTCTTGGATAACTGTAAACAGAGCACAGCAGAGCCATCGTGTCCAGTTCTTAAAAGCAAAGCTTAACCACTCTCCTATACAACACCATCTGAGTGAGACCCTATCAGGCATCACTACGAGGAAGTTGTTAAGAATGTCACACCTGTTAGCTATTGCTCGTAGTTATCAGGCTGCGTAGCTCTCGCTTATCTTCGGCGTTGTGCATGTCATTATTTACTTAACTTGCAGAAAGGGCCACTACGGCTTTACTGTATAAAGCTTTACGCTCGTTCCGTACATTCCCTTCAAGACAGTTGGGCGAATGCGTTTCCGTGTGACTCTGTGAAAGTCCGGTCTGAAAGTTTCTGCAAACTTTCTTTCCCGAGGGAATTCACCGCTGTTTCCACTAGAAGCGCTACCACCCCGGACATCCGGTGTACTGTATACATTCTTAGCGCACGCTGCGGGGCGCACGCGCCACGCATTTAAGCCCCTCCAGGCGCTAACAAGCACGTTGGAGACGCACGTAACGAATTCCGGGCGAAATGCCGTTGCATGCAGTCACAGCCTCGGAAGTCGTGCGCTATCTACAAAGGCACCGCGCTCGCCGAACGCGCCAGAAAAGTCGCCGAGCGGATAACCAGACGCAACCGGCAGACACGACGATGGGAAAGCATTTTTCACGCTAAAACCATCCTGCTGAATAGTAAGAAAAGTTATGCGCAGAGAGAGAGAGAGAGAGAGAAGAAAGAAAGAGAGCGAGAGGTTACAGACTTCTCAGTAGTGGAAGGCGAATTCAAAAAATACTCGGAAACAAATCCAGAGGACGGAAAGAACTCACCCCAGGAGGCGACAAGCGCCGTCTCAAACAGAGAAGTGCAAAGAAAGAAATGACAAAGAAGAAAAAGAACAATGGTTGACGGGGCTGGCTGTACTTGCTTCGTTTGCATAGTCGCAGACAGCCGGTCAGAGATGATAAGCGGCGAAAGGTGTCAGCGAAGCCAAGTGGCAGCTGGCGCCCCTCTCGGCGAGCGTCGTTATTTATGTAACGGCGACAACGACGTCGACCGTTTTTTTCCTTGCGCAAGGCGGTGGATGCATGTTCGCCAGTGTGGTGAAGATCAACGCGCCGTTCGGAATGTGGAGCCTCGAAAGCGGCGGGCTACCGTATACAAGAAGGCACTGCCCCATCTCCTAGCAGTTCAGCACGCCACTGCGACTGTTACTCACGCTATGCGCACAGCCCACCCTGTAAGATTCACTCGGAATATCGCCGCAAAACAGTACCTTTCCTGTACAGCATATCGATGTTATTGCTGCAGAATTGCGTAATCCGCGTTTCGTGGCATTCGTGGCGAGCCTTCTTGTCACATTTACCAGTACGTGGTCTTAACGACAAATGTGAGCGTTAGTATATAGGAGTCTATCGTCCCCATAAAGGTAGCTGGTTGCGGATGGATCAGCAAAGCACAGAGTGTAGTCTTTGGCGTGATCAGCATCGCATTAACTCCGTCTCTCGTGTTGCGGCAATTGGTTTGTTGCTCTTGCTTATCATAGTCGTCATTTATGTCCTGCGGTCACGTTTGTTGTTTCGTCATCGTTCTTGTCGAAGACTTGTCACCTTTGTTCTCGGACCCCTTATCACTGCCCCCGAAAAGCCCTCATCCTCTCAGGTGCGTTGCACATATACCTTTCGGCCTCAGCTGTATGTTTCCTGTTTCTCAACACACGAGTCACGATTACTCGTGGACCCTTAAACCGAGGCAGGAAGGATTAGCTAACGGTGTCCAAGAACGCGCCCAGAATAGCTTGGGTGCACAGAGGCGTTGTAAGCGTTTGTCGGCACATCGACTTATCGGCAGGTTGTCGTGGTTTTCTTCGTTATGATAACCGAGAGGGTCGCACGTAGGGTTGCCCGCAAATAAAAGCGGCCCTGTGTGCTTTGCGAATCGAGGTGCGACTGCTTTCTCTCGGGTTTCTTCGCGTGCGCATTAGCGGTTGCCTGGAAAAACCAAGCGGTCATATAAAGGGAGGATTGGTGCCTATTTTGCTGCTGTTGTGTTGTTTGCTAATGCATACTGTTCTTGAGTCTTTCTCGGCCGGCATCTTAACCTTGCTGGTTCTCTTTTCCCTGTGCCAAGGTCCTGGCTGACGGTGCGAAAACCGAGGAGATTATAGGCGCTTATGAGGACGCTCCGAAAGTTAGCTGCAGGCAGATGAGAATGCCGCGCTTGGCACGTCTTACGTAAAAGCTTGCGTGAGCCTTAAAAACCTGGCGCTAAGCAGATGGCAATACTCAATACTAATGCAGCTATTCCTGCTTCGATTTCGTCTCGTCAGCAAGATACTAAATGCTTGCCTTGTTTTTCGGCAGTATTTTTAGTAGTTAGCAGAAATCGCATTCCAGTTTAGACTGGCGTGTATGCGGTAGCACAACTTAGATACTGCATGTGCCTTGGCGGTTCGTCTAAGTACATGACGCGGCGTGTTGCCATGGCGGTAGAAGAATAAAGTAAGATCCAAAGAGAAAAGAGCCCGCAGGAAAATCTAGCTTGTGTGGCCACTGTGCTGCGTTACCTGCGCAAACCTGGAAGTTTCTTGCTTTGTTTCTTTTTTTTTTTTTTAGTATACGCTTGGACGTTCATCTGGTGGAGCAGGCGTCTCAGACAAAATGAGATGGGCCAGCAGAAATAGTTAAGCTTGCCCTACTGTTAACGCTTCCTTTTTTCGTGGCATCGAATCCTGGAGACGCATGCCACAAAGAACAGGCACCAAATTAGCGTATTAAAGACCCGGTAAAAAACAGTGAGTGTAACTCGCGATGGAATGTAAAATTCAGACATCGAATCAGGCTCTCACCACACTGTATATAGTTGCGTTAGTCCTAAGGGTCAAATTTATCTTTTGCGGATGCAGGAAAAAAAAAGAGAAACGTTGAATACAGTCATGTCAGAGAGAAAATTAAAGTATTCGTAGGCTTGAATTCTTAAAAGGACCTGGGACGCTTTTGGCGATCTGTACAAGTGCATTGCGCCGGTGGGTCAAGTCCTTCTGATGATTAGCAGACCAATACCAGCGCTCTGCGTAAAGTGAGTAATTTATTACAAGGCTGTAAAATATGAGCATCATTAAAGCTTGACGTGACTCAACCTAAAGAGCTTTCAACCACCCCTGCCTGTAGCTCGTACAATGGCAACACAACGGCCGATGTGATTGGCTCTCCCTGACAGACGCCACGACCACCTATGCCGAGGCGGTCAGTCAACGGCATCGACGCGGTACTTCGCGGCGCGCACTCGCGTCGCAGGTGTACCAAGTGCTCGTAGGGCGGCTAGAATGCTATTGTGTAGTCACGGTAATTGTTTGGAGACATCTGTTCGGAGGTGAACGCGTTCGCCCGCTTCAGCGTCACAAAGAGCGCGCGTGGTTTTAGTGTGTCCTGCGCATTTGACTCGGCTGATTGCGCCGCTGGTTTCCGGGATTGGTTGCTCACCTTTATTTGAGTGGGTGCTAGTTTTGTGACAGTGTGGCCCATAAATTATGTGAAAACCGAAGGGCGAGAGCCACCATCCGGAGAGCAGTGAATATTCGAGAAGTTGACGATCGTCATTTATTTAAATGTGCACACATGGGAATGTAGGCTACGTGAGAGCCGGCTATCCCATCATCATAATAATGAGGCTGAGAAGAACAATAAACACCCATACGAAAAAAAAAAAAACTCCAGAAGGACAGGCAAAAACATAAGAAAAGAAAAAAATGTACAAGCTATGTACAAGCATGATGCATAGCATATAAAAGACACCACTAAGTTCAATGCATGCAGAGTGGACACACACACCACCGCTGACACCGTTGACGATCGTCTTCTGTTGTCTTCCTGTAGACAATATTTACATGCGCAGTTGTTTTGGTTATGTTCACGGGGATCGCCTTTATCACTACTTGTGAGCGCTCAGCGTAGACCGCTTTTATCCTGCATGCTGTTTCGCGAGCAGTGTCTATGGTTCTACAAAATTTGCATGCCCGACGAGCTCATTTGAGAGAATTCCAGAACATAGCGATTAATACCAGGGAGCACTGTGACGAATGCCTAAAAGTCGACGCGTTTCATCGCTTGTCAATATTTATCGTCGACCGACGTTCTCGCCGCTAACCTTTTGCAGTGTGATTTGCTTTGCTTTGCTGGGCAAGGTTTCACCCGATAAGCAGTCCGACTGCCAACGCCTTCAGTTCTGCCACGTCCTTCATCGTCCCGACCACGTGACAATATACTAGGAAAGAAAAACGTTTCTTGCCTTCTGATACATAAAAATGCTTTATGAGAACCAAATTTTTCTTCGTGAGCTTAAACGCGTGATCTGTGGAGAAACCTGGCCACGCAAACACGTGGCCGCGCACCACGGCTCACGACGTCAGCGCGGCTCAGGCCAATGACGCGCGGCGAAAGCCGAACAAAACCGAACGCGTTCGCAAATAATGGTCTCCGATCTCGTCGCTGGATTATACCGTTGCCTGCTTGTGTCATGCTTACCACAAACGAGATCATTTAAAATTAAACAAATCCATACAAATACCTACGATTGCTTCCTTTTAAGTGCGAAGCATTTGAGGCTCTCATAATGTGTGTGTATCACAAAACTACGATATCATTATAGTTCTGCTACCCAAGAGTGCTCGTGCAGTGATAGTGATAGTGATAGTGATGCTGTGGCTACAGGCGGTGTTAGCCTGGCAGACCTGGCCGGCAATTGCTCCGCCCGAGCGTCTCTGTCCATATCGCATGAGTCACCACGTGTCACTCAATGTTGTCTCTTGAAGAAATGCTACGAGCAGAGCTGACACCTTTTTGCGAGCCGTCCGTGTACCTTCCGGATATATAATTTGTTCAGTGCTCTCATGTGGAAACCCTCTTTTTTGCATGTTGTCCATGAGTGCTTTTCTCTCGGTGCAAAAGCGCTTGCAGGACCAGATGTAGTGGTCAATGTCTCCCAGTTCATTGGACTCCGTGCACAATGGCGAAGCAGCGCCCCTAACTTTAAAAGACCATGCCGGAGTGCATGCTGACCCCGTTCTGACTCGGTACAGTAGAGTTGATTCGCTGCGGCTAAGTCCTTTTGTCACACAAGGCTGGTGTGGTGGCTTCCACAAAGAACGGATCACGGATGATCACGGATTGATTGTTTTGCTAATATCTGATTAACAGGAGCTCTTATCGTCGGTTGTCTTGAAAGCGCTGCATTGGCCAGGGCATCTGCTCTTTCGTTGCTCGTGTACTTCTTCTATGCAATGCCCAATATGTGCGGCGTTCGTACGCCCACTTCTTTCTTCTCTCGCGCTCATGACCTCAGCCCACTACTACAACGACAAAACTGCGGTTAAAGAACCCCAGGTGGTCAAAAATTTCCGGAGCCCTCCACTACGGCTTTTCTCTCCTTTCTATCTCTTTCCCTCCCTTTCTTCCACCCCCACGGACGCTTAGCCGTGCTCCCGACATGGGCTGCAGAAATTAGCGTCCTTTCCTTAACCGAACCACAATCAATCAATCAATCAATCAATCAATCAATCAATCAATCAATCAATCAATCAATCAATCGCTGGCGGGTGCACGTGTTCGAGCAGAAGAAAAAGAAGACATGTGCGTCGATTCGTCCGGTGCACAGCGCCTCGCAAAGCTTTGGGTTTGTGCATAGCTTCGCACCCCGACAGCATACGTAGTGCAGTGTAGAAAAGGGGTTGATGAGGCTCGGGGGAGAATAGGCACATTCTGAATACACGCACAGTACTGTCTCCCTACCTGCCTATAGAAAAAACCGCGGTATATGACGCCAGCCTGGGAACTTATGAGACTTACGGTGAATAGCTGAGTTCGGGAAGCTGGAAGTATAGCGCTCAAGGACGAGTTTCAGATTGCAAGCTGGGAGGCAGTATACTCAGAACATTCGTATTGATTTGGAAGTTGGCATAATGGGGTTTGCGAAAGTGGAATGTTAAACTCTCCGAGCTTTGGCACAGTCCGGCCTATGGCACAGTCCCATTGCACAGTCTCATTGAGAAGGAGTGCATTAGATAGAGGAGCCATTGTTGTTCGTATGCAAGTACTTGGAAGCACGTGACAACGTACTGTCTTCTCTGCACACTCGGGGATATGTCCGTTAAGGCTTATATAGGCCATAAGACAATGCGCAGTCACTCTTGAAAGGCAGAGACAGACAGAGTGAAATGCGATGCGATATAATAACAGGAAGATAAATATCCGGCCATTCAAAGTCTATAAAAAACTGTACAGTGACCACTACAGGTGAATAGCTCGTGTTGTACGTCACCAGCTCCGAGGCTGGCCTAAGGTATTTGTAACGCGACTACGCTCCAGTTTTTAACGGCGTCTCAGTTCTACTGCGTGGACATCAGAGAATGAGTTAGACGGTTTTACATCGTTATTGCGTAAGTTAGAGAAGTTAGGTACGCACCTTGCTTCTGAGGCGCAAATATTAATAAAAAAAGTCACTGCGTAGATACTTCTTGTTTGAAGTTGTTTAGAGGAATAAGTGCTGGAAAAATTTACAGTGTGCATAAATATGAAATAAAAGTAAGAATGGCGGCCTGGTTGGCTAGAGCATGTACTGAGCTGAATGGGAAGGTGTCGAAAGAATAGTGAAGAAAGAAACAAAGAGACTGAAATAATCTGCCCGCGCGAGCGACTGAAGTTCCCAGATGTTTTGAAGGCACCGGAACTCAGCAAAAAGCCACATGAAAATGGGCGTATTTTATGAGATCTATATACTGGGGATAGCAGGATACATCTATAAAAAGAAAAACCTATTCATTGACGACTCTACATCGACTATTGCTTTTATGTTTTTCAACGTGAGGTTATTGACAATGGTGAAGTTATGACAGCGTGCTGGTAAGATCGATAAACAGTAGGACACAGCGTATTAGTGATTGTGCACCTGCCCAGGTGGCCCAGTGGCCACAGCATTGCGGAGCTGTGCGCGCGCTCCGTGTTTTTATTCTTGGCCACGGCTGCTGTATGCCACTGGGGCCACGAATTTTGCCTTCTTGCATATTCGTTCAGCGTATAGCTTGGTTTAAAACAACATTGTCTTAAACGCTCGCGCTAAAGAAATGACTATGCTTCGAAAAAAGCTGCATTAATGACAACTTATTTGGCTTCTCCTTTGGGCGAAGGCTTCGCAACGCTGAAGAGAAGGGCAAGAGTGATTAGATGTTAGTTCTATGTGCTGACATTTACTACTACTACTACTACTACTACTACTACTACTACTACTACTACTACTACTACTACTAATTATTATTATTATTATTATTATTTTGTCATTATTACCAGATGATGGGGACCTAGGGACACAAGGAAATGAAATAAAGAGAAAGTTAGGCGACTTTTTTCGTGTCTTGAGTGGATAAATGATGAAAAGCAGTACGAGAATAAAAAAAGCAAAGCTGGCTCTCCCGTAGTCGAGAATAGATATAATCGCGAAATTGCTATAGCGGCACAGCATAAATAGAGCCTGTTGCAAGTCTCGCCTCGGTCATATGGACTCTTTTAATCCCCTTCACCGTCCCTAAGCAGAGTAGCATGCCAACGGTTATATAAACGCCGGCAAACATTCCTGTTTTTGTCCAATAAAGAGCCTCTCTCTCTCTCTCTCTCGTCTGGGCCAAACACCATCCGCACCGCGCCTAACACTGCTGGCATGGTTACGCAACGTGGCGACGCCTGTCGAGAAAGGGGGCGCACAACCCGCGCGCCGCGTGACTCACGGACCGCAGGCATTCGAAAGTGCACAGACTACCTGGTCTCAGCGCCGAAAGATGGCGGTCAAGCGTGTGGCGCCCTGTATCTGCCTTATTGGAACGCCGCCACCGGAAATTACCAAAGAAAATTCTGCATACTAGAAGTTACAGCTTAAGTCATATTGTGAATAACCGTGAACAAGAAATTGGAAGCTATATAGTCCTCTAGCTTGTTTGGGCGGTAACTAGAGTATGTAATGCTGTTCTGTTACAAAGAGAAAAGAGCTAGAGACGCATTTAATTGACTTCTGTATTGATGCCTGGACGTTCCCCACTGAGTGGGTAGATAATGGCGCTGTCTTCTGGCTCAAGGCCAGTTGAAGGTCACCGCAACCGGAGCTAAAGGAATTAAAAAGAAACAGTGGTCCGGTTTAACTCTGTGCGACATCTTTGCAGTTTTGCGTTGTTTACTCACTGTAGCCTCGAAACAGTTTAAAGTTACGTTGAAAATCACCAGTCAAAGCACCGTCATTTCCGCCGACAATGCTATTCGATTATTTTCTCGACCATCCCAAGCAAGTTCTTCGGAACCGACTCACGCTGCACTCCAGCGCAACTTCTGAAGAAACCTTGTCTTTCGACTGTGCGTGATGAGAAAAAGAAATCAAACGTTGGTCTCATACCATCCTTAAGGCAGTATATGTGCTTCTAAGCTTCTTACGGGACACTCGGTACTCTTACTTTGCTCTTAAACAACTTACGGAAGTAGCGCGGGTTTCGCAGTGAGCTGCTTTTTGATGGCGTCTCTAGTGTGACCCAGTTGTTTACCCTCAGGCTTAGCAAACACAGGAACAGGAGCGTCTTAGCTGAAGACCTCCTTTCATTCGATTCGTGTCAGGTCTCTATTAAAACTAACAACAATGTTTTGAGACGGCGTCGCACGTACGCGACACCTGAGACACGATGAACGGAAGCACCGAATTCGGAGTGCTTGGTTAAAGTCCCCGGATGAAAACCACGAAGTGTGGAGATGTTGAGAAGAAAGCCGCGCCATGGTATTTCAGACTATTTGTCTTTTTAGCACGCGAGTTTTCGCAGGTACTTTCAGTTGCCTTTTTGTTTACATGCCGCTCTTCAGGCGCTTTGCTGATGCGAAGACGAGATTTGCAAAGTTTCTTAGTGGTGAGTAAGAGCTCTTCGCCATTGGTCTGCCGCCTTTGCTAATGACGTGGCATCGTGAGTTGAATATGTCTCCTGCTAGTCATAGCGCTGATAAGTTTCAATTACTTTGTCCGCTCCATAGAACTCCGAAATGTTTTAGTGTATCATGCAAGGTTTTTTACCTGCTTTCTGACTTCCTATTGTATGACACTGACCACTGCTATTAACGTTCAGTGCATCCTATTTTGTTTTGTCATTTCTTTATTTGCCACTCCATACTCGTGCGATAGCCCTTCGAGGTTGCGGCAAGTTGAAACCGAATGAATGAATGAATGAATGAATGAATGAATGAATGAATGAATGAATGAATGACGCCTGTTTAAATTGTGTCATATGTCTGGTGGCATACTGCATATAATATATTGTGAGACTGAGACTTTCCATTTTCTTCTTTCTGTATTTTCCACTAGCTAAGCGAGAGAGTTCCAAGGGATCCAGCCCCAACTATTCATCATTTCAAGATGAAAGCGAGAATAACTTTTGTTTTCTGGGTCTGCATTCGCAAGAACGCCTTAAAGGAGTACTGACACCAATTTTCGAAGCTGAGTTTACTCTATCATACAACTCTCCTATATGCGTAGACAGCTCTGAGCAAATGTTAAGCTCAGGAAATGCTGATAAGATATTTTAATTTGACGTAAAAGTCAATTTTCACATGGCGTGCCTACTGACATCGACACTAGTGTGACGTCAGGCTACAGTACAAATTTTGGTGGCTTCACGCAGCAGTATGGCAAGTTGTGATGACGTCGGGTACAAAAACATGCGAAATGGCCGCTCGCGCGTCACTCTCGGTCGTCTGCTCTCGCCGTTCAGTCGCCGTAGTTGAGAGTGTCCGTGAAGCGAGTGAGCGAAGTCGAATTACCCTCTATCGTCGTGTGTGCCCGCGTATAATAGCAAGGCAAGATCGCTGTGGTGCCGGCATTCTGCCCATGAAATCCTGCGGAGGTCTCGGAGGTCACCTTAGCTTATCGCGGGCTCCGGAGCCCGCGATCAAGCTATAGCAGGATTGGGAAATCTGTATATGATTTCGTTCGTTTTACGTGGCGATGGTGATGCGAGCATACACCAAACGGCGCTGTAATTGCGTGACACTTTAGTTTGGAGGCCGCGCAAGCCAGTGCGACATTGGTCCTTTTCCGCCCAGCAGTCATGGTAGGCAGTGAGACCACAGTCAATCCCCAGCGCGAACGAATCCTTGCACAGCATCACACCTGCGCGCGTGCAAGCTTAAAAAACGATATAAGATGGAATACAAACAGGAATACCTTCAAGCATTGCTGTAGAAGACAAGGAAGGTGAGGTAAACACGTTTGGTGCGAAAGTGCACGCCAAGGGCACGCCGAGAAATTTTTCACTCGACGACGAAGAAGGCCGTAAGAGAAAGTGGCCAAGGTAGGTGGCCACCCCCTGCTTGCTCGCTTCTTTTTTTTTATTATCCTGTCTTGTTAACAGCCAGGCAAGCACCTCTCGTTTGGTCTTGTAGCTGGACGCGCTGTATGTTGCACGCAGCTCTTCCGGCTAACGGCCATTCATTTTACTTCTCACCTTTGCAGCAGGGGGGTCTGACAACGACGCTCTTGGGCTTCGCTGACGGCGGAGAAACGATTGCGAAACATGCTCGGCCGCTGGCGTCGCTAAGATATATCGACTTGTTGCCGCGCCGGCTACTTGACAGTCGAACACGAAGAAAAAATATCCGTAAAAAAAAGCAGCGAAGCAAACACTAGGAGGGATAGAAATAGTCGTACTAAAATCATCAATCTGATAAGTAAAAGATGAGTACGCCACCGCGTCGAGGAAATCGCCGCAAAGTTTTCACTTTGATCGGGGATTCTACACTTCCTTTTATGTCCTTGTAAAACGTGCGTGGCTGGCTCCTCTGTCCCATCCTGTTATTGATCGATGGTCTCGCATATTATCAAATAAATATGAGGCCAGTCGTACTAAATGAGCTGAACAGCTATGCTTCCTGGTTTCTCGTTTGCTAGATGGGTAGACAACTATAAGCATGATCCACACGAAAAGAATGAAATGCGTATGCTTTCGGATGAACATTTCAATGTGCCGAGCACCCTCTGTCGAATGAGCAATTGCAAACAGTCCTAATGGAAGGAACGTTTATAACGCAGTAACTGTATTACCAAACTAGAAACGGAGGAAGGGTCATTCATAAGAGTATGCCTTCAGCCTCCCCATGTTCAGTACCAGAAGTATAGTTTCATACCTTATCTGATGTTCTGAACGTCACCGACATAGTTAAGTTTAAACGTCTAACCAATGACGACGTCATAAATCAACACAGAGACCAATGAAGATGTCGTAGTGAGAGGCTATACAAAGTAATCCCACGTACGGTTGCCTTTCTCTCAGTCGTTGTCTTGGCACGCTATTTTTACATTACAAAAGCTCCCAACGCTCACTATACCAATGTCACTTACTGTATAGTCCTCAACTTGCGAATATCTTCTGGGCGTTCTTGGTCTCATTCCGTCAGCTCGGGCCTTAATGTACAAAGTACAACACTGGTTTTTCTTCGTTTCCGGATTGCCGTCTTTGCATGTTTCTGTTGTTTGCAACCATTAGATGTATCTTTCTTCGCTTCTTTCCGAGGGCGTCGTTTTGCCAACTTGTGTCACCAAGTCCTTACTGTCCAGCTTTGAAACCAACGAAGCCGACTCCCTTGTGAGGCAGTGGTATCTGGACATCTGCTATGCCCATAAAGCATGTCATAAATCGTGCAGCTGTAAGGTACTAATACTTATTAACAGACACAGCCGGTGCTACGCTCGAATCATCTCCATTTATTTCTTTTCGATTACTCCGTCATACACATTTTCGCTATACTAAGAGGAGTGGTTTGATTGGTATTCTGGCTAACGGAACGCCTTCGAGCCAGCACAGTCAAGATGGGTGGTTTGCGATTGTCCCCAACTATAGTTTTCTCGTGGGTAACCTGCCTTGCCAAGTATACAAGGTAGGCCTCATTACTGAGCAAGACCAAAGATTTTGTTTGTTGGACCCTTACGTGGCTGCTTCTGAGGAGTGGGATGGCTGCGACAGTCATTTAGACACGCGCTCTCTTACATCAGATGCAACGTGTGACCCGTTTATTCGATCAAGCGCCTAATCACGACAACTGGCGACCAATCACGCGCTTAGTACCGGAAAGACACGGACAAACGCGACTATACTTAATTAGGATAATCTAATTGATTTACATCTGCATCCCGGTACGACTCCGAACGGCAGCAGCCTAATTGGGGGGCTAGCATATTCTCGTTGCTGCGTGGCCGCCTTCTTCGCCTGGGCTCCATACAGCATTAAGGATGGCGCATCCCAGGAGACGCTGCTGGATTTTTCTTCATTTGTGGCTGATGCCACCAGCCCTGTGTCCTTTTCGTTTATGGCATGGCTTTCGCAGAGGGTGTTCGTAGATGCTGGATTAATTAGAAAGGTTTTACCGTCTCGATTTTCGCGCTTTCCTTAGTGAGCGAGAATGTGGCGAGTAAAACGTAAATTTGTACCGTATTCGACAATAAGGTGATACGTACGCCCTCAAATTAAAAGGAAAGGAGAACATCGTAGCAATGACTGCACGCTTCAGTCGTGTACAAGAGACCCTGCTCACTTAAGGTAGCGCTCTCGGTTGAATGTATGAATTTGGTCAGTTTTGTCTGCATTCGAATTAAACAACGGACCGTATTTGAGTGCCCGCGACTAAACTGACGACATGCAGCCGTGTCAAAAGGTGCACCCAGAGCGCTGCGGGTGACCACTCTTGCGTTTAGAGTGCATCGACAAGTGTTCGGCGTAATGAAGAGCTTCCTAGCTGCCGTGGTACATTATTGAAAGCATGCTCATTGCTCGATATAGAAGACACCATAATTTAATCGATGGCATGTTCGCAGATCTCCTACTTTTTTTACAACAGAACTTAGTGCGGAGTAATGTAGGCAATGCGCAGAGAATACAGACAATAAGTTTTTATTCATTTTAGTGAAGGTCTGTCTTGTTTTGATGGTAAATCATCCCAGCGACGCTAAGTATCATAACGCTCTGTAGTAGACTGTATGCGATGTACCGTACAAGCTATCGCTTTCTCGCAAAAATGAAAGCCAATACGAGGCAAAATTCCGCAGAAACACCGTGGTAGCTTAGCGACTAATGCGTTGGACTCCGAAGGTCGATGTTGCCGGTTCGATTCCCAGCCACAGCGGTCACATTTCTATGATTGCGAAATGCAACAGTGCACCCACGATTAATCCGAAGTGATCAGTATTGAGATCAAGGTTAATGGATCTTGATTAGTCGATCCATACGACATGCTAAAACCAAATCATCTTTTTAGCACTTAAAACCCAGCAACTATTATGTTTCGCAGGATGACGCAGACTTGCGAGCGCAAGCGAGGGGCCAGTTGGGGCGACGTGTGAGTGTGCAGCTAATCTTTAACAGTGAAGCTGTTTAAGCCAGCCGTAATTTGGGCGCCCATGTCATGAAAAGCCAGCCGCGCCGTGGCTATGGCAACCAGCGAGGAAGAAGAAGAAGTAGAAGTTGATGTTGACGATTATGAAGAAGAAGGCGATGACGACGCTGATGCTGATGATGAAGACCCAGACCAGCCAACGCCCATTAGCACTGCTGCTTCGCTAGCCTTGAGCCATTAGTGCAAACTGCGCTAAATTTGTCGACGTGTACGTGCCACAACGAACAAACGCTTGGCACACATATACACACGACGTAAATGTCTGACACGGTATATATACGCCTTCCTAATGAACTTGTCAACAATACCTGTTCTCTCTCTTGGACGTAAGGGCAAAAGAGGATTTTCGGGCAAAGTCGACAGTGCAGCTTCACCTCCAGAAGCTGCGCTACCTAGTTTTCCGGAGACAGGCGACGGCTATAAGAGGGCGATGGAGAGCGGCGCCGTATCGGTGAACGAGATGAGCAGTTACGAGGTGGCGGCGACGCAATGTAGCGGCCGTTGTCTTCAGGGGCGTTGAAAGCAGAGAATTCGTTGCGGGTCGGGTAACCGCAAGCAGGTCTACGGAAGCGACTGGAGTACGTGGCGAACTGGCTAGGCGACGTGTACGGCCACAGGCTGCGACAATAAGCAGCGATGTGTCCTGCGCGGGCACAGCGGAAACAGATGGGCTTATCGCCTGCTGTTCGCCACTCTGACGCATTCCTGGAACGAACAGGAGGGTACTGACGGCGTCGAGGAGCGTCCGACGAAGCGAACGGGGTGTCCGAATTGTTTACGGCGCAGACAGAAGGGAGCAGGCCAAGGTTGGTAAATTCTTGGCCGACAACGGCCTGGATCAACGACACGGTTGGGGCCGGTGCGTCGGAAAACATGTGCTTGTTCGCAGCAGGGCTTGCGGCCTCGAGTTCACGCCGGACGATTCGTGTTACATGTTCAGATGTAGACTGCTCATAAGGAGCTGTCTCGGAAGAAGACGTTGGAGCCGTGTTCGGTAGGCGCTCGAGCTGGTGTGATATGCGCCGGCTTTTCGCTTGCTCTAAGCGGCGACACTCCTTAATCGCAGCGTCGACGGTCGTTACGTCATTAAAGACGAGCAGATTAAATGCATCATCTGCAATGCCCTTCAGTATGTGAGAGACTTTTTCAGTCTCGGGCGTTCTATCATCGGCTTTTTGGCACAAGGCCAGTACGTCCTGGATATAGGACAAGTATGGCTCTGTTGACGTCTGTGTACGTACCGCCAGTTGTTTCTTGGCAGCGAGCTGCCGCCCAGACGGGTTCCCGAAAAGGTCGCGGAGCTGTTCTTTAAAGGTATCCCAGCTGGTAATATCTGCTTGTATTTTCTTTGCTTGCGCTCGTGCCAGTGCGTAATTGTACGCGCACAGTGTCGTGGCGAAGGCGGCAGGCTTGCAGGATTGCAATATTGTGCTTGAGTGTCACGCGGAGCAGACCCGTGCCTGAGGCAGCGTCAACGGTTGTTCCGCACCACCTCGAGCCCGAAAACAAAACAAAACAAGAACTGTTGATTTGTGCTGCTCAAAATGTTTACACACGGCGAAGTACACGCGTATAGGTGAGAGAGCGGAAGGGAGCTCCGGTGGTGCATGCGAGGAGTGAGAAATTTATAGCCACGTTGTCAGAACAGCTTAAGCCGTTCGAAAAGCTAGCCCGCAAAGCGAACGTGCTCAAGAGGTGCACGTTATTACTGATCGCCAAACGCAGCAAGTAAGAAATTATTTAAAAACATGAATAAAGTATTTGCAGAAAAAGAAAAGAAACTAAGTAAGTTTGAGAGAAGCCATTCGATGCAAGTGTCTCTGGTTGAAATCAAAGGAATGTTTGATTATGTGTTAAAATGATAGAATAATATTTTATTTGTGCATTTGGACGTTCTATTGATTTTATTTTGCACCTCCAGTACTCTTCTCATATGCCAAATCTGGTTTGAGTTATCCGTCGCCACGTCCATACTGTGGATCAGGTGTTTAATATTTTTACTCCTGGCCTCGCTTTTGTGAAGGTCAAATGCAGCGCACTTGTGTGCGACGTTTCATATGTTCATTGAGTTTTGTTGATGTTTTTACACGTTTTATATTGATTATAATGCCCTCCTTTCTTTTTCTCAGTCCCCTTCCTTTTTAATGGCTACGCAGTTCTCAGTCTAGGTTTTCCCTGTGCGGCCAGCGCATCGCTAAATGGAAAAGCCCCCTTTAGAAAGAAGTAAATAAAGACAGAAAGGAAAGAAAGAAAGCAAGAAATGAAAGACGAAAATCTCTCTCCTATATGATAGCGATTATGCGAAGGACAGTGCAGAAAGGAAAAAAAGAACGAACGAACGAACGAACGACAGACAGACAGACAGACAGACAGACAGACAGACAGACAGACAGACAGACAGACAGACAGACAGGAAACTTTACTGATGTCTTGCGCCGCCCTTGGAAAAGACAGAAAGGAAGGGGTGCATGCTGAAGGATCAGTTACGGTCAGTAGGTGATGATGAACGTTGGCATGAGCAGAAAACTGATACGTCACTGCATCAGTAACTCGACACTGTTGCCAGTTACGTCACCATCAACGATAAAATAACTGCTTTGCTTTTCCAAAGGTTTTCACGGCGTGGAACTGGCTTCAATTTTTCGTTTCTCTTCTTTTTCTCCACACTCATCTCCGTCTTATTCTACCGATCCCGTAGTGCACGGCAGCAAACCGGAAGTTTATTTCTGGTCAACCTCCCTTCCGGTCCTTCGCATCTCTCTCTCTCTCTCTTAACGTAACACTTACGATTTCTTAAGATGTAATTAAAACCCAAGCGGAATATTAAGCAGGGAAATCAAGGGAAGTCAGGAGTAGTGTGTGTGTGTCGTTGTTTTGTGGGGTTTAACGTCCCAAAACCAGCTCTGATTATGAGAGACGCCGCAGTGGAGGGCTCCGGAAATTTCGACCACCTGGGGTTCTTTAACGTGCACTGACATCGCACAGCACACGGGCCTCAACATTTCGCCTCCATCGAAATGCAGCCGCCGCAGCCGGGATTCGATCCCGCGACCCTCGGATCTGCAGCCGAGTACCATAGCCACTAGACCACCGTGGCGGGGCGTGTGTGTGTGTGTGTGTGTGTGTGTGTTCGTTGTACTCCCTGCTACCTCGACTGAAATCAGTAGTAATCGAGATGCTTATATAGTAAGGCCGCACCGAAAGAAGCTGTACGAAACCATAAACTCAATTAGCCGAGTCCTACTTCCTTCGCATCGCTCCTGCGTTACATTATTAACTCCATTCCTGTACGATGCAGAGCCACGTAATGAAGATATAACGGCCCTATCTTGTTCCGTGGTTCCAAGTGAAGCGATCTAGGCAGGCGAGAGAGAATAGCACAGCGAAAAAATAAACGATCGTCTGAGACCAAGGCCGACTTGGGAAAAGTGAGGCTTTGGGTAGGGCTGCTATTAGGACTCCGCGTGGGGTCCCATCGACAGGCATAATAAACACGTGCTCGCCTACGCGATTTGTTTACGCACTCGGCAGCTGAGTGAAAATAATTTGTCGGCCGCCTAAGGGAGAGCGTCGCCGTGCAGGGGTCCCCTTCCTGTGCACTTCGCCTACGAGCGGTTCTGAACTGCATATCTGGTGAAGGAATCGGCTACTTCCTCTTTGCCACTACGGCAACCGGCTGGTGTGATTCCCATCTCTCAAATAAAATCTTAAAGCGAAGTATATACATCTCTATGCTTCGTGGTCGTGTTGTGGAGTGCAAAAAAATCACGTGACCCTACGTAAATGCATATATCCGATGACGTATTGCACATACCCAGATGGAGCAGCGGGAAATGCTGGTAATGCGGGTGTGTGCCCAATGTATTACCCAATGTATAGGTTGATGCATATTCCGGTGGCCCCGCCACGGTGGTCTAGTGGCTATGGTACTCGGCTGCTGATCCGAGGGTCGCGGGATCGAATCCCGGCCGCGGCGGCTGCATTACGGTGGAGGCGAAATGTTGAGGCCCGTGCGCTTTGCACGTTAAAGAACCCCAGGTGGTCAAAAATTTCCGGAGACCTCCACTACGGCGTATGTCATGATCAAACCATGGTTTCGGGACCTTAAACCCCAGAAACATCATCATCATATTCTGGTGCATTACAGAGTTTGCACGAGGTTCCCGCTTTCAAGTGTTACAGAAAGTGCAACAGCAGGTCGTACCCCTAACTAAGTAGGGTGGGCGAATGTTATCAAAATTTTCGAATGTGAGTCGAATACGAATGTCAAATCGAACATCGAATACCAAAATAAAAATCAGGCTTCCGTAGCGGTAGTATGCATCATACATAATTAAGTTAAGAAGGTACACTAATAAGCTGCGAACGCAAATTACTATAAAGAAAAATTATCCCCATGCGGCGCTTATCCTTCATGGACGCGACGTTCATTCATTGCTACCTATAAAAAAAGGCCTAGGAAATTTCATCCCACAGTACACAAGATTATGGTTCCCTTTCAGGTCCGGCATGTGGTATTTTCAGACTCCATCGACGGGCGGAGATTTTGAGACTGCTGTGACGCAAAATGTAACCGGACATAAAGAGTGCGGTGCACATGCCCGTTAGGTCATGTATGCTGTATTCCTCCTCGCATGGTCAGGTCTTTCTTTACCACGATTTGTTGCGCAGTATTGCAGCCACACAACGCTAACGCCTCTTCATAGAGGAGACAAGATGACTGTACACGGAAAAGAAAACTTCGGCAATTCAAAACAATAAGTTGCTTGACGAAACCAACATGGTGTTCAGGAACTGAAGGAAACGGTTTTCTTTAGCGATGCTAATCGAAATGCTAAAAATAACATTGTTTACGAGTCTGTACCGAATAGCTATTATTAAACACTTTTTGAAATTTTACTTTTGTCACAGTGGATTCTTCACGATGGCACAAACGCCAAAGGGTTCTTGATAGATTAAATACATTCAAATATCAAGAAATAAGAGGGCATATGTGAAAACATACGTTCTTTTACATGATACATACTGTCCGTAATGCTATCTTATAGTTCTATGTACTACTAACATTTGTAGAGAAAAATACACTCATGCTCCAGTTGGCAGATTTCATTGCACGCGAAAATTGGGAGCACTGCAACGAAGCGGCTGCTTGAGGGTGACAAAGAAACTATATATTCAGCGCCAGTCTATGTCATTTATGTGTCGCCTTCTTGGCCGCGTTAGTTTGCGCCACATATACTTTGTGTTTAAGTGCGTTATTATACTTGTGTCGGTGGGAAAGGAAATGTGATGCATGTTTTATCGACGCAAGTGCGTGGTGTTATGGTTGTTTTCTCTGCTACTAGTTTGAAACATCGCAGTCTTCTGGCAGGAAAGCAAATAGGTTTTAAAAAATGCACGAAGGCGGAGGCAATGCTCCTTAGGTTAGTTCACGTAGCTTCTCGTCGAATATGTACCATCTCTCGAATGTACAACTGAAGAATAAATAAACGAATGAGGTTGCTTGGGGCGGGTGGATTTATTCCGATGTCTCCGTCCAAATATCATGCATGTTCTATGAAAGAAGAGATAGGAGCTCTCGTGTTTCATTTTGCACGAAACAGCGATGTCTTAAGGTGCAAGGAACATACACAGGGCCACAAGTTCAAAAAAAAAAGAAGGAGACTGCAAGGCCCTACGCAAAAAAATAAAAATAAGTAAATAAAATCACACGGGAACGACTATATCAGGCATGTTTAAATGATGGGAAATGGTGCGCGACTTTCCGATAAACCCGTAAGGAATAAACTCCTTCGTGTCGGATGTGTGTGGGTTTGAAGGCAGACAGAGGGAGGTGGGTATTAGGGGTGGCTATTAAGCCCGTTTTTAATTAGTGCGCTCACATTGATTCAGTGCAGAGAGAAAAAGGAACGGCTGCGCCGACCTAACAAGGGACAGAAGAAGAAAAGAAAAAGAAAAAAAGAAATGCGAGACCACGGTTCAGCTAAACTTTCGCATTTGGAACCTCAACGTATTACGCCATGCAGATTTCAATCTACCCCGCCTACTTAATTTGGCCTCTCTTTGCCCTTAGGGTGACGAAGAGCACGCGAGTTCTTACTTTTTGTTTTCAACGGCCATCGCCACGTTTCATGTCGTCTTGTGACCATTCCTTTCTTTCGGATGGGGACGTGGGGGTGATTGACGATCCGGCCGGTGGGTCATTAGTATGCGCATGCAGACGTCATCGTATATGCAGGAATGTCTGTAACACATTTAGAACGACAGCTACCGTACATGCAGCCATACACGGCTTTAGGTGCCGGATTACAGTGCCAGCTAGGAAACCAAGGCCCATATTTTGACCTGGAAGATTTCGTAAGAACAGGGTATGCCTTGTGGACAGCGGGAACGGATGCGTCCTGCAAGGATTCAAAACTCAGCCTGCTGGTACATATTGAAACTTGTGGATGGGAGCGCTAAACGAAGGACCCGTATGTCGCATTCTCTTCACCCGCAGTTTAGCGTTCCTCCTAATGATGTCACGGGAGACCACCATCCAATCAACAAAAGCTATACATGCACCACAGTGTATGCAACTTCACATATGCGATATCTTCGCATCCTGTATATCCCCCATATCCATTGGCCTCACAGCCTCTAGCCTCACACATATAAAGGGCCATGTACCTTTCGAGGGAAGAGGACAGGCGCGTTAGTGTCCCCGTCAGATGCACTTGCAGACCACACAAAAATTGCTTCAGTTTCAGTTTGTTCTGTGACAGGGTCTTTATAAAATGACGACGGTGCAGTACGTTCTTTTATGTACAGATAAAAAACGTGCTTCTTCGAATAAAGCTTGGTTGGAAGTTGACGCCGTTCTACTAGCCTCCCTGCTGTCCTCAATTTTATTGCGATAGCAGTTATATGAACAGTCTCGACGGGGCTTTTGCCGTCGCCATCGACTTCACGTCCCGTATGTATATAAGTATTTATATATGTACAATCCGAAATCTCTTAATCACGTGACATTGCGTCACGTGATTTTGAGGGAACATGTCACGTTCACGTGACACTGGCTTACGTTATTTTGGCGGAAACGTGTCTCGTGACATTGCGTTACGTGATTTCGGCGGAATGTGTCACGTGACGTTGCGTTGCGTGATTTTGGCGGAACACGTCACGTTACATTGCGTTACGTGATGTTGGCAGAAACATTTCACCTGACAATTTGTCATGTGGCTTTGGTGGGAACATGTCATATGATCCTCCAAAATGACTTAACACAACGTCACGTGACATGTTTCCGGCAACATCACTCAGCGCAGTGCCACGTGCCATGTTCTCGAGCTGCCTTCCGCCGAAGAGGCCCGTGCTTATACCTAGTTGCGCCGGAGATGGCGCGATGCTCTCTGCGGCTAGCCATATATCACTTGGGTCGGCAAAGGTGTTCTGCCATATCTTTCTACACTGCCTTCACCACATGCTTTTCCCAGTTGCCTCGCATATCGTCGCAACGTCGGCATTGCCCTCGCTACATAGCGCTCACGCGAATGCCTATACGAGCGCTAGAAAGAACGCGGTCGGTTGCGGTAGCTGTGCTGGCCGAAGTTTCTCGACGGTGCAAAGTGGACAAATTTCACGTTGCTTAGCGCGTTGGCGCAGTGCGAAGCGCGTGTCAAAAGAAATCAAAACAACATGACTTAGCCCGCAGCTCTGCTGGGCCGTTGTCTCTGCCGCTCGAACATGGCATGGTACTTTACGCCATCATGCCACCGCGTCTCATCATAACGCTTGCCGGGGAGCTCGCGCAGAATGCCGCTCGCGCTGAACCAAGGCGCGCTTTACTTCTCACGTAATCATTGCAGTACTGTGATTCAGAGTACATTCGAGCCCGCACCTGCAATAAGTGCTTGCAGATTTGCGAACTGCACGTCCACAGTTGCGTGCAGTGTGATCTACTCTGACGAGCATCGCGGCCATACGATGTCGACAGCGAGCTGAGGCCGCTGCTCGTGTTCTACCTTTACGTATGCTATTTTCCCCTGTGCAGTAAAGTGAACGCTTTCTGCTCTGCTCAATTTCCACAGCGTGGTACACACGCAATGCTGACTTATAGCAGCAACATAAAACGTAAATAACCTTTGACGGCCTGCCCACGGGCGCCGTTTCTTGTCAGTACCACTCTTCTGCAAGTGGCATGTCGTGGTCATTTACTCCCTTCGTGCGAGTCTAGTTACGCCAAGTACACCTGCATGCTTACTTAATAAGCCAACGTTCACTACAATTTAGATTGCCCCTAAAGCTGCTAGTCTCACTTCTGATATTATAACATGCATTGCTATCGCATTCATTGCTTTGCCCTTCTGGCGAAACTGTGACTATTTTTACAGTGCCTTTTCTTTGAGGATGTTGCGCCAAGTCGCGCACATTAATGTTATGCTGTTCCGAGTTGGTTAATATCCGAGTTGGTTATTGCCGCGGCCCATCGAAAGCCTGTACGCTTTATTCGAGTTGGTCAAGCATTCACTCATAAATTGCCTGGCGACCGGTACCGCCTTTTCTTTTGCTCAGATGTAGCTCTACCTAGGCTATAGTGGGAATTTAGGACGCTGCGGAAAGTTCTGGCTATGGCCAAAACATTTTACGCTCACATCACCCGAACGGCCCAGCCAATGTGTTATATGGCGGAATTAATTGAAACGGAGCTTACAATAAACAGACCATGGTACGTAATGTGCTATAACAAGTTCTTTGTAGTGCGTAGTTGTTTTCACTCATATGCGCTTCTAGCTCGAGAAAAACTAGCCGCGTTCTCCTGGCACCTGACACTGACTGAGTACTGTTACTGCAGACGAGTGCTACTGCACAAAAAAGCTGCCACAATTTCCTTTATGCATAGATTCTGCAAAGAGGCATTAAATGTCTTCCTTGATGACGCGGCCCCCATTGTAGTGAACGAAGCGGTATGCTGTGCGCAACTCATATCTACCAGTCCCTGCACTAAAACAACTTAGCTTACTCCTGCTGCACGAAAAGCGCACTAACCACGTGCACGTCTATGCTAATAGATCGGGTACGGCATCCAGTTCCGGTGGTGCAGTGGCCGTACTAACGCGAGAAGTAACACTGCGACTGCGCATGTGGCAACACCCACGGCGGAGGAACACACGGCTATACGTTACGCACTAGAATTCATAGATTATGACAGACAGACGAAATGGGCTCTGCTTCATGACTCAAAACCAGCATTACAGCTGTGCGTGCGATCAGTTCCTAGACGTAGATGTCATGAAGAACTGAACTACGACATCGCCAAACTTCACGCTCACCTCTGTCAAAACGACCACGTGGTCGGCTTTCAGTTGATTTCGAGTCATCAACGACCCAGCGGCAGTGATTCCGCAGATGTCGCTGCTCGCACAGTACATCAAGAAGCCCTCAGAGCACCGCTTCCGCTATCTAGCATTGACGCTGCAAAGCAGCTTCCACACCTGGAATGCAATCTTTTCATGGCGCTCTTTGGTCATAACTGGCCCTTGCGACAAGAAACACCATCCATAATCATGGAATGCAGTCATTTAAATGTGAAGCATTTCTTGGCGAAGTATCTATCTATCTATCTATCTATCTATCTATCTATCTATCTATCTATCTATCTATCTATCTATCTATCTATCTATCTATCTATCTATCTATCTATCTATCTATCTATCTATCTATCTATCTATCTATCTATCTATCTATCTATCTATGCATGCGTCGGCGCTATAATGCTCTTCCTTCTTGTGAACTTGGTATACACGAAGATGGAGTTGGCGAGGTGCCGGTGTATGACCAAAAGGAATGATTGATCTAGACGTCACTACAACGATGTACCCGTCAGGCACGTCATGATTAACGATCACACGATCAGCTGTGCTCGATCAGTGCTCGAAGTGCTGGGCACGGGCTGTGCGGGTATGCGCCACAGGTGACTGACTGTTAACATAGTAGTTTATATCAATCAAATATCAACCAAAATAGGATTCAAAATTTCATGAGAACAGATTGTGCATGAGTTAAACAAGAGGACGACAATGTTGAAGTATGCTATTTAAATGTGCACACAGCAGGCGGACGACGCAAACAAACCTCAACCTACTACGCTTCATTGAGGCCCGAATCGAACCCGGGACAGCGAGCTGTCAAGGAAGCACGTTACCATACGCCCACGGCAGCTTTTCCCGTGCTTTGCATATTGTAAACACACCTATCGTATCAGCAGTTGTGGTGACGGTGCTTCAGCTCTGTTTCCACACAGGCGTCCATGCTGCTCGTAGCGCATGGCTGACTGCCAAGTAGTTCCGCAGAGGCATAATACTCTCTGATTGCTTAGCACGACATCGATTCCGGCAATGCGTGGGATCCGCCGACTTTTCTCTGACGGTGTGGAGCTCACCATACAAGACCGTATCAACTAAACCTATCCCTGCAGCTCCGCCCTCCATCAGGACATCTGAAGCTTTACCTATGCTCTGGTAAGGAGTTGCCTTCACATAGGGATACTTTATTAATTGTGCTATGGGAGTTTGAGCTGCGTGAGTTCTTCTTTTTTTTTCCTCCAACCATCAAGTACCTCCCCCCCCCCCCCCCCCTTGTGGAGGGCAGCATACCAGCTGCCCTGCATTGGCTAACCTTCTTGCCTTTGCCCCTCTACTATTTCCGTCCTTCCTGGCATTAATTAGAGGTGACCGACAGCGCAGCACACGACATCTGCAGGACGGACGAAACCATTGACCACTCACTATGCCAGTGCCCTGGATTTGACTTCGAACGGCAAACGCTGACTCACGCGTAAGAACGTCTCGAAAATCGACCGCTTTCCGTGCAGTTGCTTCTAGAAGAGCTTGCCCATCGCTCGTCAACACACAAGGCAATGAAAGCACTGTTTTGTCTCTTGAGGACCATGTGCTTGCTCGAATGTCTTCGACTTTATTGCCGTAGGATGCCCTACGCGTCCGCGCATTACCTGCCAACTTCGGTTTTCCTTCCCCTAATTTCTCTTTCATCTGTGCATTCCCATTTCCCACCTGCCGAGAGCTGGGCTGCGAACCGAAAGTTTTTTCTGGTTAGCCCCTCTGCCTTCATGTTTCCTTTTTCTCAGTCTCCCTCCAGTTGACGGTCCGGAGGGAGGTTGAAATCGCCCTCCACGGCGTCAACTGGAGGAGGGAGGTTAAACACACACACACACACACACACACACACACACACACACACACACACACACACACACACACACACACACACACACACACACACACACACACACACACACACACACACACACCACACACACACACGCACGCACGCACGATTCAAAAGCGAGCAAAAAGCACTTGAAGAAGACGATACTGCGCCACGACAACTCACTTTCACAGCGAAAGCTGACTTCCAGTGGCAATATAACGGGTGACTGCTAACGGACAGATTTCGATTATATGGGAAGAAAGGCACAAATCGATTTCTACGTACATGCGGACGTCACTCTACATCCATGAAAAGTTTAGAAAGCGAAAGTAAGAATGAACATGGTAAAATGGTGTGTGGTACACGCAGGAATTTGCAACGCAGCTTTTCAAGCATGCGGCGAGAAGAAGAAAAGACACCGCACCCGCTGGTTCAAAATAAAAAAAATAAAAAAATAAAAAAAATTGCCAACCCTATGGAGAGATGTCAGTGCATGGCATTTGCTTGCTGAAAAGAAAAGAAAAGAAAATGGAGATGCAGGAATAGTCCGAGAGGCAATTTCACGCTACGCGCGGAAATAGCCTTGCAAACTGCAGTTCAGGGGCAAGCAAGTTTCGAAAAACGAGCGCGTCCTTCAGATAGAAATACCAAATCACCCGCAACCTTTAGGGGCAATAACGGTCTACAAAACCGCTGCTCTCCTTGCCAACGTCGCGGTGCTCGGGTAGATTGGAAGCAGGAACGCAATGGCCCATTTCATTTTCTGTGTTATGTTATAGCTATTGTTTGCACAATGCCATAATCTTTCAATAGGATCTACAGGCTGATTTTTGGACAATTTGAGGGAATACTAGAATCCTTGTTCTTCTCGTAGGGACAGTGTAGCTAATTAAACGAACACAAAGAATCAAGAGTAGAACACGTGCAAACGGACTGCAATCAAGGGGAGCGGGAGCTGTACTGAAATGGCATGCTGGACATGACGGACATAAAGAGGTCGGATTGGCAGCAGAGCTCCTAAAGGCTAAATCGTACCATATTTTATGGCTGCAATACTGAGTAAGCGAATTTACAGAGATCGAACGCACCTATATATTATGCGTGTAATCAGGGAAATTCAATAACGGTCGGCCATTCCCTCGGAAAAAGTTCATCGCCAGCTAAAAGATAAAAAAAGTGCGCACATCTAGTTAATTTTCTTGAAAGAATTTTTTCTTCGCGCTGTTTACCGGATCCCGGCTTCTGCTTTTGACGTTCGCTAATAGGTTTAGGTATACGGTGCCTTCCGCATGGTGGCCCGGTAAACACAGTGAAGACAATCATGTTTTGGGCGTGCTGACTGAAAAGCACCGTTTCGGAAGAAAGCCATAAGTAAATAATGTGGAAACAGGGTCGACATAAGTTTTAACTTAGAGACAGAAAAAAAAAAAAACGCTCGTTTTCAACGATTAAAAGCCGAGTCCTGCGGAGTGCGAACAGCACTTTTCGGGTCGCGGTCAAAATACAGCAGATAGCTCTTCGGACTGTCGACCAAACCTTCTCAGTAAACAGTCTACCTCTTCAATAGCTTTGCTTTGTTGTTTAGACTGTCGATTCGGTTTACACGCACGCACCCCTCCCCTCTCTCTCTGCACACACACACACACACACACACACACACACACACACACACACACACACACACACACACACGCACACACACACACACACACACACACACACACACACACACACACACACACACACACACACACACACACACACACACACACACACACACACACACACAGACGACCGCGCAGAACAACAGTTGGCATCACGGTGTTCCAGGGCAAATATTTGGTATGATCGACTACATTGAAGGATGAGAGTGGGTGGGGGAGCCGAACGACGGAAATAAAGGAAAAGCTTAGGCTTGCATCCATCTGTACATATCCTGGAGCAAGGGGGGGGGGGGGGCTTAAACGAAAATTGCGCGTCTCTCATGTGGCAGTGCAATCCTTATAGTTTCGTAATCATATGCTTAACTTGAGACTCAGCAGCTTTTCTTGACCCATGCAGTATAGTTGATGCAATATATTTCTTTCTCCCAACGGAACCTAGCTGGCTTGTACCAAGCAGTACCAAGCAAGGTACGTTTCGGAGAAAGAAATAGTAAACGTGTTATTGGGTTGGCTTAAATGTTTTCGTTTTTTTTTCTGTACACGGCAGATAAAGAGAATTGTGGTAACAGGTATGTTGACACTGACACCAACAGAGCCCCACATAACCGACATCCAGCTTACGCAAAGGATTTTCGGCCAATGAGAGGAAAGGCGACATCGTCCTTCGAGCGGCAAAGCAACGCTATCGCGCATTCCTTGCGTAACCTAATGCACTACATCAGAAGTGCGAAGTCTAAACTTTATTGCGAAACACCATTAGGATTACGATAGAAATAACGGTGGCTCGCGAGCCTATCATACTCGCAGAGTTGAGCGTCTCACTTTAAGGGAAGGTTGCGCGCACTGGGACATAAACCGAAATGTCTCAGTGGAAAGCCGTGGCATGCATCTTTAAGACCGAAACTGAACTTTTCAGGACTATTTTCATAAAGCCTTTTGAGACACAGCCTTCGGGTTCAGGCCAACGCTTTCAGGACGAGCAGCACGCACTTCAGGTAATATAGGCATGAGCCCCAAAGAAGTGCTTCGGTATTCCCAAGTGAGCGTCTACCACAGGAACGATGGTCGTAGTAGCAGATTGCCTTAGTGAAACGTGGAAAACCGTTCAGACTCTCTCGAGGAATATTCGACACATTTCGGGGTTCGTTTCTCACGAACCCGTTTCTTTTTCTTTTTTCTTTTTTCTTTCTTTGTAAGCAGAAGGGTTAAGCACAGCCTCCAGCCACATCATACTGATGTTATGCCTGCACGATGCATTTCTTCTTCTGATGTAATCCCTGAGCGTATGGTAACCAACTGTGTAAACATATATAAAGCCTGCTTGGCAGACGTCCAATGTACGAAATACCTGCACACTGCACAGGGGGAACGGAAATCATGAGGGCACATCACACTAAGGAATGTTCTTTTTAAAATAAAAGCTTCGTTGTCTGCCTATTGGCGTTTGGTTGTTGTAGTGAGACCTTTTTCTGTGATGCGACCCAATGTTTTGCGGCGAAGTTATCGTACGTACCGGGTGAGTTGCTGTTTTTGCCAACTGCAAAGCTGAAATTCCAGACGGTGATCAGTAGAAGAGCACCCTGTACGAGGCCACGTCCCGCTCCCTTAATCTTGTATCAATTTTGTAGTTTAGAAGAAAGCTCTAAGGCAAGCCAAAAAAGGTTGCTCTTCCGCTACAACGCGTATTCAGCATCTGCTCTGCACATATCTGGCAACCTGCTAAGCTCAAGAAAATGAGGCGACGCGTGAACGAGGAAACGAAAGAATCACTTGCGCCGTTCGCGCAACTGATGATGATGATGATGATGATGATGATGATGATGATGATGAACCTTCAAATATAGCGCATAGCAACTTCGGCGGATTGGCGAAGACCAGATATGTCTAACTTTTAGTGGGAATACCGTGCGAATTGGTCGGTTGGTTGGTCCTTGGGTATCTTGGCGCAACCCATTCTGGGGGATCGGCCATGAACCGGAAAAGAAATTTGTGTGGGAGAGAACTCCTAATAAAATACAACAAAAAAAATTGTAGTACGAATGTGATAATCAAATTTAGGTTAAAGGAATAGTTTTCTGCGAAGACTGAAGGCATATAATTATAAAAGAGAAGCGAACGCTATGGAGATTGGTTCTCACGTACTGAGATCATGATTGGAAAAAAATAATAATAAAATAATGAACTGAGCAGATCAACATTTAATTCTTTTTGTCTCACGAAGAAAATCGCATACGGCCTTGCACACGTTCCTGTGACTAAATCCGAGGATAGTCGCACCATACCGCGCAATTACTTCAGGTTTCTTCATCTTCTTCTTTCGCCGCACAAAGTTGAGGAAATTACTTTGGTATCGTGCCTAATATACAGGTAATCACTTTTGGGTGTTATTGTGTATCTTCAAAGTAATTTAAATAACAAATTAACAAATACTGTTAACAGCAAAGTAATAAATTCAATTCGTAGGCAAATAACCTCTGATCGAAAAGCGAGAGCACAATTTCTTTCATTTCTTGAAATCCCATGACCATGCCCATATCGAACTGTAAATTGCTTGCATTGATGAGAATTAATTTATGACTTAAAGGGTTAAATTGACGAGAAAATGTTGGATTGTGGTAGACTCAGCATCGTAAGCTTATTTCAGTGAGTGCTTATATCGACACCATTTTCAGAATAAGAGATCGCGGGACTGTGCACGCATTGCCATCGGCCATTTCACTTTGAATACGCCGGTTCTCGCCCGGTCACCGAAGCTACGTGGCATTAGGCTAAGCTAGTACTTGGGAGGGAGATCACCTGGGGACGTCATGTTCTGGACACGTTTGTGGCCAGCGAGAGAAAGCCACATGCTTTGTGCAGCTCTTGAACTTCACCACTCTGAGCGACCGTTGTGGCGCTGCTGTGTGTGATCGTAGAGGCAAATACGAAAAGACTAGAGAAAAAGGCCTTCTCGTATAGCCGCTGAACAGTCATTGGCTGATGTAAGCAGGCGAAAAATATAGTCAGGACGGCCTGCGGAACGCCCTCAATATGTCCGAACATCTTAAAGCGAACTCGGTTGCTTCATCGAACGTGAAAAAAGGCGCATCTTCTATTGTACGTCGATAAGCGTCAACACCAAGGGAAAGACTTTGCCTATTCGTTATTTTATATTTCTTTCTCTTTCTCTCTCTCTCTCTCTCCCTACTGCGCCACCCTTGTCCATACGTCACTCGTCCATGTCCGCAATCGGCTGCCTGTCGTTTTAAGGGACATGGCCTAAGAGAGTGAGTGGCCCTCCTCACGGGTACGTCGAATCAATTTCCATAATCGAACGCAGTCGTGCAGAGATCAGAGTGGAATCGACCGTGAAGAAATGGAAGGCGTAGCAAAAATAATAATAATGCTAAAATGTTCATGCGGACAAAATGACGTAGGCTGCGTGACGCCTAGTAAAGCAAAAACTGACGTAATTTTTGTTTCCTGTTTCAGATTAAACGCAGTCTTCCTTTCTTCGTATACGTTTTCCGCAGCTGTCCAGCGAAAAAGAAGAAAAGCCTACATTTCCTACAACCTTAAACAAGCAAACTGATGAATAAAATACCTTGCAGATTTCGATTTCTCAACTTATAGTCGCGTGATCACGCCTATATTACGCATATAGGGGTATGACCTATCGCGTGCAGTAGTGCATATATCAAATCTCCAGAGGCATTTGCACCGAACCGCCGGATAGCACGACGAAGTACGCGCGAAGGGTGACCTACGACCGATCCGTCGGGGTTTGCGTGCTAAACGGCGATGGCTTAAGAGAAAAGCGTGACGCCATGTAATAAGAGGAAACGAGAATCCCCCCTCCATCGGGTTTTATAGTGTTGTGGGCTTGTTGCGTGGGCTTACTCGCGAACTCCGAACTGTCTGGCTGCTATCTGTCTTCGTGAGTTATGGCGCGAGTTTATAGTTAAACACTCGTCTGGGGGAAGGGTGATCAAGGGTGTTTTTTTTTAAGAATTAATTTGTGCTTGCCACCCAACTGCGCTTGGTGCGTGCCCTCTACATTGTAGGTCTGTGTGGCAGTGTCTAGGAAAATATAAAAGGAAATCTTCAGCTGTACATTGGTCAGCTTGGGTGCCCGGAACGTGCGTGTCTCAGCTTGACATTATTCATCGCCTTTTTTATTTCGCGCGCAACGAAACGGCCAAGCTCGCATAGTATGTGGAAAGCATCCCCAATGTGGAAGTTTCGAAGGTGATAGAAATAAATATGATGTCCGCTTATGCGTTTGCACCTCACGAGCATTTTAGATCCCTTGGAACGAACGAGCGTGTGGGAAAAGGGTCGGCTTTTCATTCTAGCAGCGGTCAAGCAAAGGAAGCAACGAATGCAACGAACAAACACACCAGCATGTAAGCAGGCAAACCAAACAATGAAACTTGATAATAACGTTTGACTGATTTCTCTAGAGCGTTGAGCCATCGTCCAATATGCTCATTAATGAACCTCGAGGGAGAGATTAGAAGACAAGAGAAAATTTGGGTGGTTAAGCAGAAGGGAAAGCTCACTATCTCAAACTAAAGAATAAGGGTGGAGGTAGTGGGTGTTGTGAAACGATAGCAAGGCTCAAGGGCAGCGACATGCTATCAGGGCCAGTAACTATCATTGCACGATCTCGGAGCATATGTTTGAACGCAGCACCAGGAGTTCGCGTTACATGCTACACTCTCTTTTCGAGGGATCTGTATAGCGGATCATACACATGGGCGCTTTGAGACCACGGCACTTAGGTTATCTGCTTTCAGCTCTCTAATTTTTGACTTGGGAAAATCTTAACCAAGAGCTGCTTCAGTGCTTGTGCGTGATCCATATCTGTCACACATGATCAACGTGGAACTAGTTAGGAACTACTGTGGTTGACCTCAGCTCAAAGTGTAAAAATGCCATTCAGTCTCGATCAAAGTTCATTTTTATGCTTATGTAATGCTTGTGCTTTTGCGGAGCGCGGGGTCCCTTTCTTTCACAGAAAATGAAATCAGTGAAGACCACCTTCATTGAAAAGAGCTACACAATATCCTAGTTGGCGTCAGGTCGTGTAGGTGTTCCAGTTACGACTCGTATTGCACAAACCACACATCCGAGACCGCAAACGGCAAAGCACAGTCAGAGCGAATGCCTTTTGCAGATACCGATGTTTCGTGTAAGGCAATTTTACTGCCATATATAGATTACCTGACTCGGCGAACAAAAGAGGTCTCGCTGACCTTTTACGAGAAAAGAACTGCCGGACGAATTAACTCAAGCTGTCACGAAAGCAGAGCCTTTGAAGGATTATATCGGGCAACCCACGGAACGCTTGCGTAGGTACATTTGTATGGCGGGGATATTTTTTGAATAACGTAATATCGACTTAATTAACTTCGGGAATGCTGAACGCGTGTGCAAATGAGGTCGAATGCATACCGCACGACAGCCTCGACATCGGAGATTAAACATACCACGACGAGAAACTGGAAAGGATACACCTGACTCCACACTGAAGGTTCGCCATAGAAAAGGCACGAATGCTTTTTTTTTTCACAGAGGTTTTGAGACTAGAAGATTTGTTCCTCGGACTCAAGTGGTCTTTGTCATGCCTCGTGGATCCCAGATTTCGAGTGCAGTTTTAAGTGGCCTTTATTTCCAACACGCTGTTCTAATTTCGCCGTTGCAGTGTCCCCTGTCCGTCGACGTCCAAGGTCTCGGGTTTTATTTCGGTCTCTGACACGTGCTTCACACAACGCATCTTAATTGCGCAAGGTAGCCAGAAATTCCGGCTTCACAGTGTAACAAAATACCGGCCCAATGTAGCATGCACAGTGCGTAACTGAATGTGGCATGTCAAATAGTCACTAAACTACAGGATATTTTTGCCTCCTAGGCATTATTGTCTAATGCTCCCCTGCACCATTTAGTCTTACCGCAGCATCAATAGTGAGCGAGGCGCAAGTACAGAAGCTATTAGGTAAAAAGAAAGCTTGTGCCGACTTTGTCGTAAGTTGCAAGGCATAGATAGCATTCACGAAACGTATCTTGGCTCAAAGACAGGAGAACTTGCGGAATCTTCATACGAGTTTCGAAGAGATAACGTGAGCTTCTAACATTCTATCAGCCTAGTAGTTCTTTATCTTAAAACTAATATCGCAGATGCAAAAGCGAAAGCAGCATGCGTTAACGTCCCGAATACTCCAGGTTTCGCTGCTCAAGCTGGGGCGAATAACATTCGTTGAGTCACGCTGAAAGTAGCTTCGGAGTACCAGCGTCACGTCACAGTCCTCCGTAACTAAGTGCCAACCTCTCCCGTCATCCGTGGGACGCTAACCGAAGTAACACCTCCTCTTGTACCAGACAACCTTCTTCGATTGATTGTGGTTAATTTGAGGAAAGGACGCTTATTTCCGCAGCCCATGTAGGGAACACGGCTAAGAATCCGAAGGGGTAGAGGAAAAGGGAGTTAAATAGACAGGAAGGAGAGAAAAGCCATAGTGGAGGGCTCCGGAAATTTTGACCACCTGGGGTTCTTTAACGCGCACTAACGACGCACTCGACTAATGCCAGGCAGATACAGGGCCGTGCCAGAGAGAGGCGCACCGGGCACGCAAATTGCGCGCGCGGCGTGCTTTCTAGCTCAGTCGTAGCAGACAGCACGAGCTCATTCTTCCTAGATCTTCGCTGATGGCTCTGGTCGTGCGCCACGAGCCCTTTCAACCAATCATGTGCACAGGCATGTCCCACACTCCACCCAATCACAGCGTGTCATCGCGGATCTTCATACACCGCCATCGGCAGACCATAGACCCTTTGTCGTCTTCCTGCACGTGCTTCCTACTCATTACAAAGTTAGCAGTGGCTCAGCTGTCCTCACTGGCTCCTAGTGTAATTTACACAAAGTGAAATTCTCCGTCATGCATGGAAAGAACAGTTCGAAAGACATTTCTTTTTTCTGCACATTTCGTGGTTATCAAAAATGCCCTCGCTCCAGTTGGGGAACCTAAACCAAGGGCCTCGATTTCAGGAACGGAGCGCTATGGCCACTGATCCACCGCGCATTTGCGATGAACGCAGGTTCACTGGAAACGCTGACAAACTTAGTGCAGTCTCTTGCATGTGCGTGCTTGCTATGTCGTTTCAGTCCCATGAATCTAAGCGCGAAGATGCTGTTCGTTTCTCTTGAGGTCCAGGTTCTGGAAAGCTATTTAGTAATTAATTAATTAATTAATTAATTAAAGAGAGAAAGAAAGAAGGAAGGAAAGAAGGAAAGAAAGAAAGAAAGAAAGAAAGAAAGAAAGAAAGAAAGAAAGAAAGAAAGAAAGAAAGAACAGTAGAATTTCTGTTTGGCTGAAATGTCTTACGGTCAGCAGAGTGAAAAATGCTGCTCACATTCTGGAGGCCTGAGCGCGTATACAAGAGGAAGGAGGACCAGGAAAAGAATGATGGTACGGTATGATAGAAGAAAAAAAAAACACAAGAAAGGGAGCTTTGAACCGCATCGTACCAGAAATCGTAATCTTCTAGAGCACTTGAATGATGACGTGTACGGTGTACATGAGTCGGCATATGTATTTGCGTCCGCATATATAGATGGCTTCGCTTCGCTGCTGCCATTGAAAGCCTCCGCACTCAAACGCTCAACATACACAACTAGCAAATATCTACGCGGGAGCACCGGGGAATAGTTTTATTTCTTTCTACAGTGCACAGACACGGCACTCATATCCCAGAAAATCGCTCTCACTCGTGTTTTTGTTAGGCGCTTCTGTCTTTTATTCGTTTGCTGCTTTGAACATCCACGTTCTTTCACACTTTGAAAGCAGGACGCGAACAACTTTCGCAATGACCAAGGGACATGTTAGAAGGAGCGCAGTCTTCTATGGTTTTTGCGTGTTCAAACGGCTTTGCCCTGTCGTATACAGTAACGCTCGTGTGAAGCGCCTATATTTTACAAAGCCGATGACAGTTAGGTTGCAGCACTTGAATGAATGAACTACAATGAAGTCGTGCTGCTAATATTTCTGCCTTGTACATGGCAAAAAGAAAACAACTGAATGAAAGAACACGATAGATAACTTTGCTACTTCTATTGCATACTACTGAAGTAGCTGTCTTCAGGGGTTGTTTATTGTACATAGCTCCTATCTCTGGAAATTCGTGAAAGCGCACAAGCGAGCCATTTTCTGTATGGTGTGAAAGTAACAACGGATGATTCTCGCCATTCACGCGGTTGCCCATCGTATAAGTACAAACTGCACGCAGCGCAATGATTTTAGTTTAGCTGAACGAGTCGGACATCGTTTCCCGGTTCGCTGTTCTGATACAAGAGCCGAACCACATGCGATGCGAACCTGTGCAGACGTCTGTGCAGAAGTCCCATTAACGCGGCTACATCTTGGAGTGCAAAGAAAAGAAAGAAGCATTGAACGTAGCGTGAGATCTTGGTACGCCATACTTTATTGACGAAAAATTCGGCATATCCTTAGCGTCGTGGGAATCGATGCCAGAGGAAGAAATCAGCGAGGAACTTGCCTACGCCGAACTGTTTGGCATTCAGCCAAGTGTTATGAGCACAATCAACGTCTGTGTGATAACGGAGTTCGAGCTCAATAACCACAACTTCCAGGTGCGATAGGTATACTTATAATACTTGAAGCGTGATAAGAGACGCCGTGGTTTAGTGGTAGCGTGCTCGCTTGGCACATCAGTGTCCCGGCTTCGACTCAGTGCTTGGAGTTGCATATTTCTTTATTTTTTCGAAATAACTCACCCCAATGTGCATCATATCCCTCATAGGGGGTATGTGTGCAAATGGGAAAGGAATCACCATAATCCTCCTTAAGCTTGAGGCACAAGCGAGATGGGGCGAGGCTGCTGAGCTGAGTTGCTGCCTGGCTAATTCACGATAGTCGGTATGAACCACGGAAGGGTTACACGAGCATGCACAAATAATTGATCGGGTTATACGTGCAAAAGCACGATATGGTTACGAGGTTGCACACTATTATTCAGGGTTGCGGAGTTATTTGGACCACCTGGGGCTCTTTAACGCACACCTAAATCTAAGTACCCGCGTGTTTTTCTGCGTTTCGCCTCCGTTGAAATGCGGATTCCGTGGCCGTGATTCGGTCCCTCGAACTCAAACTTAGCAAGCGAACACCTAACCGCTAAGTTACCGTAACGGGTTACAAGAACATGTGTTCTCTAACATGGACTGGGAACCGTGCAGGACACAACTCTACGGCAGACACACTTGCCGCTGTGTTCTGAGCAGGTGAACGAATAACATCGACAGCCAGGCCATCGTTGTGGTAGACTGAGCGAGCGCCATGCCGGTGATGGCCGCTTTCAGAACTTCGGTGACACTGCCATGGCATCAGCTCCACAGTCTTCATCTCCGAGACTGCCTGCGTAGTACTACCACTGCAGCAAGGGCGCGATCGGAGATCTTTGTTCGGAACTCAACGCGTACGCTCGCTGCAACGTCACAAAGTGGGGGCGCGGCTCTCGTTATGCGCGCTGCGCATTTGGCGCGACTGAGTGCGGTGCAGGATTCCAGGATTGCTAACTGTTTCTTTGTTTGAGTGGGCACTATTTTAGCGCAGGGTAACCCATACAATATGCAGGATGGGGAGGGCGAGATCAACCAATGGGCGAGCGGTGAGCACTCCAAAAATTGACGAGCGCGTTTGGTTGTGTTCTTCTAGACGATATACTCCGAAATGAAATGTTTTTCGTCATGAAATGAATAAGAATGTGTTATGAAAACGAATAATGTGTTTTTTATTAAGCTTAAATGCGTCACGTCCAGAGATAACGCGGTGATGCAAGAACGTGGCCGCGCCCCGCTGCTTACGAAATAAACGTGACCACGGCCAATGACATGCAGCGAAAAGCGAACAAAACCGCCCGCGTTCGCGAACAACGATCTCCGATCTCGCCCCAAACAGCGGGTGCAAGACTACGCTCACACCCTATACAGTTTTGGTTAACAAGCTTCTCGGATTAGACCATGTCAAGTGGTACCAAGGTCAGCGCCGGCTCCACGCCGGAACTGCATCGGTCACGTTTCTTGCCGGGTCGAGTCGGCTCCAAGCATACCGCACGATGATCAATGCACTTCGCTTTCTTAGATGCGAAGCAGCTTATGGTCGAGCATGTTCTGTCCCTGCGCCGTCCACACCCCCACTGCGCATGTGCAACAGCTAGCCCAAGCTGGCAAGGAACGAAACGCGCCCTCGCCCGCGAGAAACAACGCTGACGCAGACAGCTCTGCTAGCGACTTTCTTGATTGAGAAAACCGACTGCTCGCGTTGCACACACGTTCACCGGACAACCCGTACATATAGACACTGGATCTTGACCTGCAATGTAGCGCCGGTGGGAGGCTTCTCTTGTGCGTAGTTGAACCATAAGGAATCGCAGCGTGCGCGTTATCTAAATGTAATCCGGAATTCGGCACGATCTACGACGTGGGAGCGCAGGAACCTAATAAATATCAGGAGCATAAATGACAACACGTGTGTAAAGATACACACACGTTGTCACTCATTTATATGCATGAGTGGGCAATGTCACGGGTGATTTACGGTAACACGGAACAATCCCGAGTGCTTCGCCCACTCGTCATGCTTCACTTCGTGGAGATGCGTGAATCTTTTTTTTTTCTTTGGCTCACAAGTGGGAGCTAAAGGACAATGCAGTTTAAAGGGCAACTCCGGCGATTTTTCAGTGTCCACGGATCTCAATGAAATTTTCAACATATATTCTCCTCGGCACTGTAATAATATATGCCAAACCAGGTGGTTGCAAGTCATTTAGTTTTCCTGGAAACGAATTTTAAAATTTTTTTAGCGGATTCCCCTGCGGGCCACCCTGTGTTTTTGACGTCATCACCTTCAACGCTGCCTACCCGAGCCCGCCGGGACATCAAAAGCAAAACGGCAGTACTTGAGCGTTCAAATCGTCGCTGTCAAGTTCAGAAAAGCTGGCGTAACTCAATACATCGTCGGATGGCCTCGCTACTGCCATTTTTCTCCATATTTTTGACGGCGGGAAGGCTGTGACGTTATCGCATACGCTGCAGGAAGCGTCTACCCATTTCGGTTTCGGTTTGAACACGCCTTTCGGTCGGTTATTTAAAATTATTGGTGCGTTTCTGAGCAAATTAAACCACCCTGGCTTCTACAGGACTATCGGTACTATTCCAAAACATTGATATCAGAACATGGTGAAAAAACCGCCGGAGTTGCCCTTTAAGGGCTTGGACGTTGTCTATATGGAGACTCTTATGAATTTCACCTGTGTACAACCTTATTGTTTCTTTTGCTGTTTCTTGCGAATCATGTATGATGGCGTGTCGCACTGTCTCCTGTCACTCACTGGAGCAATGGCCTTCCCGAAAACTACCTTGTATTTGTTAGAAATCCTTACTAAGCGTGTTATTGTCAATATCGTGTGCTCAGTACGTCTCCCATTTTATGAAATTTGTCGATAACATAAACTTCTTCCCTCAATTTTCACAAACTGTCGCACGTTCCTCCAATATATACCGAATCTAAATATTATTGTCGCACCAAGTAATTTCCTGTCGCTGCGTTGTCAAAATATTTTTATTAATAGGCGACGGTTTAACTAAAAGTTAATACAATCCGCTCCAGACTTCTCTGCAAATGTCCTACTGACAAGTTACCACACAGTGAATATTTTAGTAACTATACAGCCTGCATTTAAATTTTGTTAGTGCGATCAGCCATGTCCGGTATTGTTGTTTTAAAAAGGAGATATTGGGTCTTAGACCTAAACGGGTCCACATTGCAACTACTGGTTACAGGCATTACGAGTACGGAAAAGATACTCCTCCCACATTGGGCGCAGAACGACACCCGTTGAAAACCGAAACCGTTAAACGTCGTGTTGTATTTCCAAGAGCGGTAGTGCGTCCTGTGCAGCCTAACGTTAACACGAAACCCGTCGAATAAGCGGGACACTCGATCAACCCACAGCGCAGTGTTTGCTGTTCTAAAATGCGGTTACGAAGCAAAATATTTGCTTAGTGCACAAGCGTAAACATCACGATTGAACGAGGTAGAGGCCGACAGCCAAGCGCCGTTACAAAATTTCACTATGGTGTTCCTACACTTTCCTAAATCACAAGTGATCTTAAAACTGTGAGCACTACAGTTAATTAACTAAATCGGTAATTAATATACTCTACAGAATTCCTGTCACACGTTGCGATCATACTACTGAACACTGAGGCGCGTGACTAGTTTAATTTGTACTTGTAAGCCGGAGAAGCTTTCCCGCATAAGGTTGCAGAAAATGTCCGCGCACAGATGCAGTGCTTTCCACGCGTTCCACTGTTTACTCTTCGAAGCGATGTTAATAATCATAATACATGAGAAGCCAGCGGTTCTTGCGAAACAACTCGATGTTCTCCGCAACTGGTTTGAGGGGAAGTCTAGTACAGGGGCAGTTCGATCGCAGCTAAAATGCTGGCGTTTAGCATTATCGAGTTGGGCAATGCTGAGACTTCAGGCCATGGCACAATCTTGTCATTTAGTGCGGATGATTGGAGATAAAGTAGGATGTTATCCCTTGCGTATTGAGCGGACATCAACACCGCGAACATGTACAAGTTATGGATGGTCGACCATCGCCTATCAAATACCCGCACTTATAAATTGTGCGGCTTTACGGGATAAACGCTGATAACACACTTCATAAATTCAAAGAAAAAAATAAGGCTCTTTTTTCTACTAAATGAAAGCAGAATCCTTACGACATAGGCTTCTTCATGTCACTGCACAACGTTATTGCACTGTTCTATTTTTGTATTACGCGAAAAGACGCTTGTAATTCCTGAATGCGCATTTTACTGTATCTATATTTATTTATCTTGCTTTGTAAAGTATTGCTTCCGTATTGAATTACTAAAGTTATGTAAGTACTGCTGCCCTTTATTCTATAACTATCCATCGCTTCTGCCTGCACGGCTCCCCCAAGATTCTTAATTGTGTTGAAAGAAACTTCAAAGTTAAAAGTTCAAAGGAACCAGCTGCAGTGCTGTGTAAATGTAATCGCTCTTAGGGTACATGAAAACGCAATGTATACCAAGCGCTTACAACCTAGAGTATTATCAGAGCATCGGAGGTCAAGGGGATACTTTTCCTGTCCCATAATCATGACGGTTTATTTTGTGGTGTCAATAGTGTAAGGGCGCAGTGGTAATCTGCAGGCTCTCGCATTGGCCTACAGTGTTCGCTTGTGGGTCGCACTGCCGAATCTCGGAGGTCATATACAGCCATCGTTGAACCCCCTTTTGTTAAGCACAAATTTCTGAATAACCGAGGACCGACGACCGACTTCATAAACAACGCATGATTTCACGACGAAGACTGCTACAGATTCTTAGCGGACGGCTCGCCCGTTTCGCGGGTCTATAGTTTAGTATTCTCTTAACCGTATAGCCTCTACTAAACCATTTTTAAAAACCATCTTTGTCTTAACGTATCATGCTGAGTTACCAAAAGAGTCAATACATGTAACGTGCAAACAGCTGCTGTCTGAGCAGTCCGCGCAGCCGCAGCACGAGCTCACTGTTTTCGATGGAAGGAAAAATGCTAAGTGGTCATGTATTGTGCATTATAAATGAACGTTAAAAGGACATCCAAGTGGCAGAAATTTCCGGACACCCTCTTTACAGCATGTCTCATAATCATATCGCGGTTTTGGCAAGCTATATCCAGCAATCATTTCGGGTGTCATAGGAGTTTAGTCAGCCACTTCACGCAAGAATATCCGAGAAATGTTGAAGGTTTTACTGTAGCCAGTGTAATTGCTTCATTGTATCCGCGCTTCATATTGAAACTATATCCTCGCGTAGTACTTCAATGGCATCTGCCATGTAATCGCCACGTGTATTTCTGTGTGACACACCGGCCTATCCAAGGTGGGTGCCTGTCTGCATGCTCCGGCGATTGCTGACACAGCCTATCCGAGGGACGAATGCGGGCTGTGTTGCTGGACATCATTGGTGATTATTCACCACAGCTCAGAAATCAGCAGAGAGACCTAAGATTTAAGCAATAATCAGTGGGTGACTAGCATGCATCAGGAAGCAGTCACCAGTAGGGAGAATTGGCGACGGTTCACCGCAGATCTGACATCATCAGTTTTCATCGGCACACTTAGGCAGACGTGAGTGGTGATCAGTGATGGGTCACCACTCATCACTAATCAGACATCAGCGGTCAACGTACGTCACCGTAACCCAAGTGGTTATCAGCAGAGAGATATCTGCAGGCAGTAGCGGTTTCTACCACTGATGTCCCGTTGATGCTCGTTGGAGCCGTGACGAATTCTACGTTGGAAACTGTCGCCCAAGTACGCTCAGTACCAACAGGGCTCACATTAGTTCGTAACCAATATGGAAGCGCAGAACACATCTGCGCTGTAAGCTTTGCCGCTAAATCGTATATGTTGCATATAGAAGACTTTCCGCCAAAAACAGCAGAGTAAAAAAATAAGTACGTGTTTCTTATTCAAACAATGCCCAGCGACCTAGGTGCAGGCAAAAACACATCAATTTATCTTTGAACGGACAGCTAGCGTGCCACGATAAACGCAAGTGTGTTTTCAAGCTGGCAGCGTTTTGTTGTCTTCTGGGGCACACAAATAAACAGCTAGAAAAGTAAAATACGCCTTATTCTCTCCCGTGTAGGAAATAACTTCGCGAGAACGTGGCAGCGAGGTTTCTGGGTAAGATGTCCTGGCTGTACTATACAGCCACCAGTTCTGCGGCTAAGCCAGCCTGCCTCAGGACCACGGCCACTTCTGCAATACATAGCGGCTAAAGCTAAAGCTGCCGTTAACACTAACTTGATTAACACTCTATTGACAAACAGTATAAAGCGGATATATTCCTTTAACGGCTTAATCGCGAGCCACAGGAAACTCAGGGAACAAAGCTAATCCTTCTTAAGCCTCGCAGAAACTCCGTCGTGCCGTTACCATATAGTACGTCCGTTGCTCCCAGGAGGAGTTTCGATATACACACACCGTTTCTGCAACCCTCGTATCATCCGCGAGAGCCGAGTTAGATAAGAGAACGCAAGCGCAGTATGGAGTGAATGCTCACCGTCTCGCATCCCAGGAGCACAGGCGTCAACACGAAAAACAATCGGCATTCACTACGCGGCTTATATTGCGCGGCACAAACACGCACAACCAATACTGGACACTTAAGCCTCGCAGCGGTCTCGCTGGTGGAGTGTGCGTCAGATGACGCTCCATAGCTTGCCGGAGGCATTCTCTTCCTTTTCTGTGCGCGGCGCTCTTCGCGTGTTATTCGAGCCGGAGTCCATTGTTTTCTCGAGCGGGAAAGAGAAACACACCGGCCGAACACCTGCTTCTGAGCGTCGTCGCCTTGCGAACACACGCGCAACAGACGAACGCTGCTGGACTAAGTGAAGCGGCGCGGCTTTGCCGCGGCGAAACGCCGTCTCCGTCGCGTTCTTCGGTGTTGCTGCGCCTTTCAAGGACGTAAAGTACACCTCCCACCGGTATAGCGCGTCGCGACCGATGAAAGTCTGTGCCGTGCGCTATGTCTATCATAGAGTTTCGCGCAATATTGTGAGAAACTCTATGATGTCTATATACCGTCCCTTGGTGACATGCATATCTGGTCGTTTCCTATAAGGCTCCCTTGCGAAGCGCTATCACTTCGACAGTGTAATCTTTTCAGGGCACATTCGGATCATTCTGTACTCTAGAGTATTGTCCTCGTTGACATAGGCTGTTATGCAAGTAAAGCGCATAACCATACTCAGACAGATAATGTGTCCTTCTTGCTTTACTTACGGTGAAATTATGATCTGTTCGCTGCATTGCCATTAAAGATTACTTACGTGCACAGCGTGCTTATGTAAGTATTTAAATATAAATGCTCCTTCGAGCAGTCATAAAGGTTGATGAGCCAACCGAAGTGAAACATTGAATGGTACGTTCAAGAGGTCTTCACGACACTTGAATATGACTTGTTTTATAAAAAAAAAGCATTGGTGTGTCTGTCAGATGAAAAGTACACGCAAGCCTGTCTCCAGTGTCGTTTCAAAACTCATTGATAACAATGCAATGCGGTGATAATTTTTAGACGCTCTCCTTGGGATAATTGGCAGGTGCAAAAAGAAACCAAAAACAAAAAAGAAAATAAAACAGCATTTTACCTTATTTTTTTAGTTTGGAGTCATTCAGCGGCAGGATCTTTAAGCATACAACTCACGTGACCCTACTTTTTGTGTTGAATGTGGTTCTTTATACCACTCATTTATGTGTCCGTTTGCAGAGACAGTACAAGATCTAGGAGTCCCCGTTGGTCGCACATTCAGTAGTGTTGCTAAAAACAAAGAAAATAATCACCGGGTGTCGTAAACTCTTACAGAGCCTCTCATAGTCTGAATCGATTTAGTTAAATCGCTTCAGCAATGCACTGCACTGTTAGTACCTTATCGTAATGGTTTTTGGACTCGGTGTCAACCATCTTATGCCGGAGAGTTGATCAGCCCTTCACCGCTACTAGGAGGGACGGAGGCTGCCGTCGCTGGGGAATTAGGCCAGTTAGTTACGTCTTATGGAATAGAGGACTGACTTGAACAGGGCTATATCATAGATCTCTGAAAAGAGTCCGGAAACTATTGCGAAAAACCACCGCTTATATGTACCTTGAGAAAGTAGGCATAAGCATTTTTCACTTACCAGTGAATGCACGCTGAGTTGTCTTTATTGCAAGAAATGGACAGGTAATGCAGCCTACCTCAACAGGTGGACAGGTGAAGCAGCCTACCTGCCCGAAGACAAGAATTCAAGGATAAGTGCACGTGGTAGCACAGATATACTCGTGGAAGTTAGTCCACGTTTTCAAATTCACAGTATTTCTGCTCTCTCTCTTGTTCTTTCTCTTGTTAGAGGTAAATTATAATGCAAGATCTGTCATTGGAGGGAACCTGCCCATTTCCGTGATGAGTGTTGTCATGACGTGTACATATGCTTAGTGTGCTATTTTGTTATTGCTCAAGTCAAAGGTTTTCGAGAAAAAAAAAGAAAAATGAAGTTGAACGATACTAATGTGAATGGAGAGATTGCTTAGTACTGCGGTGCGTACATGCGGTAAAGTTTAGTTTCGTAAATATCATGGTCATCCATATGACAAAACACACAGAGGTACGATATACTCAATATAGGAGGAAGTTTGGTCGTTTTCACAATTCATCTTACTGTAGAAATGGTAGCACAAAAAAAAAAAAAGAAAAAGGAAAAAGAAAGCAAGGACTGAGCGACGAGAAACCAGACATATGTCGCTGGACGATAAACACCTCCGCTATCACTGCTGTAGTCATAGCCCCGCCACGGTGGCCTAGTGGTTATGGCACTCGGCTGCAGATCCGGAGGTCGCGGGATCGAATCCCGGCCGCGGCGGCTGCATTTCGATGGGGGCGAAATGTTGAGGCCCGTGTGCTGTGCGATGTCAGTGCACGTTAAAGAACCCCAGGCGGTCGAAATTCCCGGAGACCTCCACTACGGCGTCTCTCATAATCAGAGCTGGTTTTGGGACGTTAAACCACACAAATCAATCCTGTAGTCATAGTGTCGTCTAAAATTCTCTAAAATAATATAAAAACCGCAACTGGCGCTTGTCAGATGGACGCAGCTGCACTCCGTAAAGTACTCGCCATCGAAACGCAAGATTATAAGATCTGGAGCACCGTGAGTACAAGTGAGGTGGTCTTCCCATATGGGCTGCATATCAGGTATCTTACACACTGCCTTTAAGCGGACTTCCCATTAATGAGTACGGTACGAACCCGATCTAATCGGCTATGTACAAGACAACCCTTCGGCTACTGATAATTAAACGCAAGCCAGTAGACATTACGCTCGATAACAACCACAGCCACGGCGGGTCAATCGAGGAGGTTAGCTCCACCGCTGGTTAGAGATGATTTGTGCAAAGGTTTCTTACAGCTCGCCAACGGGGCGCATTCCCTTCATCTGCGCTGAGGGTCAAAGCATGGTGTGGACCCTGAAGACGACTGTACGCCACGTACATGTGCTCGCGGTTGAAGCCAGTGTGCGTACCGCGCAGTAAACTGTCGCTTAAATATGGAGGACGCGTGCTACCTCGTACTCGGCCCGCTCTCAGTGCGGCACGCGCACGGATTTTCCAGTCGCGCGCGGAGGCAGGATTACTAGGATCCGCGCTGCGTGCCACCCGCTGCGGTGGTGTCCGGAAATGCGAGACCGCTCAGCGTCAGCTCAGCGTATTATGCAGATATCCGTAAGGCGTGCTTCATTCAGGCTATACATGCTGTGAGAATTTTTTTGTATTTTATTTAGTGTTTACTACAAGGAACGAGTGGAACGAGTACCCCGTGCCCTGCGGGACACAGTGTCGCGACGCTTTGCCTTGTTATGCATACCCTGGAGGAGCGCTAATCCTACGCTTGTGAGACAGACGGGAGCACATCGAGAGCAAGATAGGGCCGACAGCTGAGTCGTGACTTGCTAGACATTCGCGACTTTCTTGACAGGCCTTATGGGGGAGCGTGGCTGCCCCAGCGTGATATCGCGAGGCTACCCGTTGCTTTCGACCACTTGCGGCGCTTTGCGGTCCATGCCTCGCAGTCGCAGTCTCGGAATATTATTCTGTTACTCCTGTATACCTGTCTGTGACTTCGTTCAGCTTTCTGGACAGGTTTCAACTGTCGTTCAAATCCTTGGACAAGTTTCGGCCGTAAGCGCAGGTTGCCCAACGCTGTTTATTTTTATTTTGTGTCGGATAGTATACATGGCCGCCATGAACGGAGTAGCGTCGGTGTCTGCTAAGGCTACCACCACCGTTAAGGGCCACTGAGACGCACTTTTCTCAATTTTTATCGGTGTTCTCGAGGGGACTCGAATGTGAATCCAGCGGAGGACACTCGCAATGACGACCTAACCAGTCAAGGATACCTCCTGTCCTCCGTCCGTCCCTGCGATAGACCGCATGCCAGGGATTCGGACGAAAGCGGAGCTCTCACCGCCGGCTTTAAAACAGCTGTCTCTACTAATGCTACATGAGGACTACAGGAATCATGTTCAGCTTTACACTGATGGCTCAACAGCAGCAGGCAGATCTGCAGGAGCTGTGACCTTCCCTGCCAAAGCAGTAGATGTGCTGTTCAGGACGTCTCATGGCACAACATCGACAGCCGTGGAGCTTGAGGCACTACGCACCGCACTTTGCGTGATCGATGGAGAGCCACCACAGAAATGGGCCATCTTTACAGATTCCAAGTCAGCCCTTCAGTGCCTTTTATCGGCCTTACGTAGCGGGCCGCAAGACCAATTAGTGCTTCAAACACGACAGCTCTATCACGAATTAACCGACAAAGGCCATGACATCACGTTTCAGTGGCTACCAGGCCACTCTGGAATAATCGGCAACGAGCACGCAGATAATGCTGCGAAACGTGCCCACGAAATTGGAGTGCTGCAAGCCATCCCACTGTCAAGAACGGATACAGTAAGAAAACTTCGCTCGCTTGCGCGTGATATGACTATAGCGCTGTGGAACACTCCTGGTCTTCTGCATACCCGTCTGCACCGCCTCGACCCATCACTACAACTTCGAGTTCCGCGTGGGCTTACCCGCTGTGAAACTACCGTACTTTGCCGCCTGTGGCTAGGCACGGCATTCACAAAAAGTTTCAGCTGTCGCATTGGACTGGAAGACAGTGCTGCCTGTATTCACTGCGGCAGCGAGGAAACAATTGTGCACGTCCTCTGCGATTGCCCTGGGTACTGCTCCCAGCGACAGACTCTCGCCACAGAATTGTCACGCCTTGATGGTCGACCGCTGTCCGAGCAAACCATATTGGAATGCCGGACAGACAGTGTCTCGCAGCAGAAAGCCACGAAGGCTGTGCTCAAGTTTTTGCGCGCAACGGGCCTCGTGAACCGTCTGTGACACATGCCGTGCTTGTGTGTGTGCGCGATTTGACCTCTAATGCACCTCAGAAACTACACTTCTTACCACGGCGCAAGCGACTGAACAAAATTGTACATTCTCGATTTTCCTTTCGGAAGCGGCGACTACTTTCAAGCTCTAAACTGGCTAGTTATGTAGAGGTCTGTTTCAGACATTGTTGACTTTAAGGTGCGTGCGCTTAATCTTACGACGTTCAGGGTAAGTTATCAGCCCTTGCTGGTAAACACACAGTGGTGCCGCAATCTCCTTCGAAAATGTGGACACCGAGCAAAGCCATCTTTGAGCCACTCGGCTCACTTGCGTGACGCCTATACAACAGCTGATAAAGTACCAAAAGGCTATTCTTACGACACACCTGATCAAGTTGCTTTCGCCCGATTTTGTTCTGAGGCTTCTTTAGGACAGTTTCGCTTCCACCAGCGAAGTGAACTCCCTCCTTTTTTCAACAGTTTCCGCGCCCTCGTGGAGCTGTGAAATTGTTTCATACGTGTGTGTTTACATGTGCGCGTGTGCATACGAAAGTGTGTGCTAGCTGCACATGTAGGAGCGTAAGTAAGGTGCCAATGTTGGACAGCGCGTTTGATTAGGAAAACTACAGAAAGGCGGGAAAAGTAGAGCGAATTTCGTCGTATTCTCGTTTGTCCTCAGCTATAGAGAGAAAGGATCGCGTTGTTGAGTTCTGCGCACGACGGCGCTGCTGATTTCTCATTAACTAGGAAATGTTTGGAACCCCGCTAACTGGTATGGGAGAGTGCGCTTCATTTGCATGTTTGCCTAGGTAGGACTGGACGCTTCGCACACCTTCATTTTTTTCGTTATATTCATTCAATGTTGGCGCTAACTATCGTGTAGGAAGCAGAAATTTACAGTTCAGTGAAAAATACCAGAGAACGCAGCGAGCGTGCTACAATGCGACTATGTTTGGCACTTCCGAATTCGGCCGGTTTCTTGCGGACCACAGTTTGTGCTGGAGCGTAGTCGTGTATTTTCACAAAGTTATGGTAGGGATCTTCTGCGACCTTAGGAATACCATGCTTGCGCGCAGAGTAGTATGGGCAAGTTATCCAAAATTATGAAGGAAGCTAGATATCAAACCACATTACCCAGATATTACTGCTCTCAGGAGGCCGCACTAGAGATGACCACCAAAGACGACAGTGACGCATTGCGGTACGTAGATTCTCGCGCATCGAATGACAAAGCGACTACTTGTTCGCCCTTCCTAGGCCAGCCAATCAGCGCTAACCAAAGGCGACACCTTGGTGATAGCCCCAATGGCATTTGTTCTCAGAATACGGCCCCAGTACAATGCACCACTGGCGAGATGGACTACAGAAGCCATTATAGTAACATTCCTCGATCGCACCCGCAATGTTCCGATTTGACTAACTAAATTGGTACGAGTTAATAGCCATCCGCGATGCGTAGTAACCACTGCCATTTTTAAATGCTTGCTTGCAGCTAAAGATTGTAGTAGCTATTTAAAACACGTACTTTGAAGTTCGGTCCATGCACCTTCAACTTCGATTTTCGCCAGCGCGACTAATAATGTAGACGCAAGTAAACACCCATCAAACGTCGTCCTTTAATACTGCTGACTAATTTTGCCTAATGTTAATTAGCACAGTGCTACACAGCCAAGTGTTTCTCGACTGCCTTTGCGAAACTATGCACTTACAGATAGAGAGGCTATAGGTTATAACCGCGTGAAAGGAAACTCAGGGTTGCAACACCACGTTCGGCAGGGAATCCCCGCACCAGTGGCTCTGATCAGTAAATGCACATTTCGCCGCACCGAGAAATTATGTCTCGTCGAAGATGCGTCACGTTGTAGCGCGAGCTATAAACGTGGGCACTACGACGTCAGGGAGCGTTATTGTGCAGATTAGTCAATCAGTGTCCATCGGTGCGCGTAATGAACTTTGGAAAACTCATCTCTAAAGGTGATGACATTTCTTTAAAAGACCGCTCTAGTCTCGCCTCGCTATTTTCTCAAATTCATGTTCTTCGTATTGCTCTCGAAAGAACGCTTAATGCTGAATCCAATCCGTCAATGCATCGGTGGATGGCAAACAGAAAAAAAAAAGCTGTTCGCATAATGTCAACGTGTGGGGCGCGACATATCGCAAAAGCCAACCCACTCCCTTCCTCTTTATATCTTCCTACTTGTAAATGCTACATCTCGTAACCGTAGACAGAGAAAGAGGAGTGACGCAATTGCCGTCTCGGAGACTATTCGGATGAGATAAGATCTCAAGGTAGGGCAGCTACAAAGCCACATTCAGCCTCATTTTGAATGCATTACGGGTTCGAGTTGCATACGGCACGAGTTAAAAATGTCAAGATCGTGTATCCAATCTTCCGAGACGACGGGCGCAAAAGAAGCAGATAAGACAACCGTTGGACTTTCTTCGATGCCGAATACCTTTCCAGGTTTTCCTCGACCTCGTTGCCTCTGGTACTTAACCTTACGTCGCAGTGTCATTTTCCATGCATGAACTATCTTTTGAAGTTACCGCAAGAAGATGAACTTAGTTTGCTTTATCATTGTTCTGCACGATCTGTATAAAGGTGAATTCAGCACGTTTATTTTGATTTTTTTTTGGCCTCCAAAAGGTTGCGAAATCCTTTTCGAACGTTATAAAAGCCTCCGTGTGCAACGCTTACATTTGAGCTGACTATATATGTACTTGCGTAATCACCGGCGGTGGGACCCTTAGCGACAGGAAGCAACATAGAGGAGCCTTCAAAACGTCCAGAAAATCCAAAATGTCAGGATCGAGGAGGAAAATAAGTTTACAAAGTTTTTTTAGCCTTGCCATCTCTGAGGTTTGCTAGATCCTTATCGAAACGTACGCTAGTAGCTCCGCTCCATATATAGCCACCTGTCAAGTGCTGGGGGGGATACTCTGCTTTCTTGTGCTGTACATTGTCTGCCACGAGCAGATTTATTCAGAGACTACTCCGATTAGTTTAGAAGAATAAATCTGCAAATGTTCTTCCAGTCGGTTTGCTTGTTCGAGGTTATTAAGTGATAACAACAATAGGTATCAAACGTTTGCAATGACAGCATAAGATTAGTGTCTGTAGTTTCATAAATCACTGAAATGTGGTTCTCATTCATTCATTCATTCATTCATTCATTCATTCATTCATGGCCCCGCTAAGTTAGTATGTAGTAGCTATGGTGCTCGGCTGCTGATCCCAGGGTCGCGGGATCGAATACTGGCCGCAGCGGCTGCATTCCGATGTAAGCGAAATGTCGAGGCCCCCGTGTGCTGTGCGATGTCAGTGCTCGCTAAAGAACCCCAGGTGGTCAACATTTCCGGAACACTCCACTACGGCGTCTCTCATAATCAGATCGTGGTGTTGGGACGGTAAACACCAGAATGCATTCATTCATTCATTCATTCATTCATTCATTCATTCATTCATTCATTCATTCATGGCCCCGCCACGGCGGTCTAGTGGCTGTGTGCTGTGCGATGTCAGTGCACGTAAAAGAACCCCAGGTGGTCGAAATTTCCGGAGACCTCCACTACGGCGTCTCTCATAACCAGAGCTGGTTTTGGGACGGTAGACCCCACAAAACAACAACAATCATTCATTCATTCATCGCCAGCTTTATAAACGACTGCCTCCCAGAGCAGAAAACGCCTATATAGACAAAAAGCTCGCTCTCCTCTCCGGGGAAATGACTGCGTGCTGGCACTTATTTCTGTTTTCACCAGAAATGTCAGCCAACGCTCATTTATCATTTCGTCGGGATGAAGTATTGAATACCATTCTTCGGACAAGCTTGAACAAAAAATAGAGGAAGCTCGGCGGTCGTCTCGAACACCCTTTTGTATTGAGGTCCTAACTATACGTTTTACGAGCATATTCTCGGGACGCTCAGTTGAGCGATTGCACACTGCAGCTCGAAAATGAGCCTAGTGATGCAAGTGTGTGCAAGTATTCGCAGAAGTCGGGCGAGCCGATTGAGGCGTAAAGTTTGGTGGCGGAACAAGGCAACGAGACGTGGAATAACGCATGTGTGCCTGATGGAAAGATAATGAACTGACGTAGAAAGTTTAATTTTTATCGTACGTTGAGATACATTGAGGTGAAGTTGCTTATTTATATCGGTGTTTCGCTGGTACGGCACCGTTTGACGTGGATGAACCGACGTTCACGGATCACCTTTATAACGCCCAAGACCGTCCCCTTGTGGTAACTGAAATAGTTTACGTAATAACTAGGCACGTATAGACATGCACAGATGTCCACGTCTATGCGTGTCTCATAATTGTAGCCTGGTTCTGGCGCGTAATACCCCAGAAATTGTTTTTGAAATATTCGGACAAAAAGTGCCGAACAAAAATGGTCGGGAACACAAAACCTCCGAGGAGACCAATGTACGAGTAAATGAAGAGACAAGATATTTGCGCAAGATAGGTGTTGTGAGAATTAATGGTGCAGTCTGTTTCACAGAAGCTGCCTGTCTGACATCGCTGTGATTTAAGGAGTGAGAGAGAGAAATTAAATGGAAGAGGCAGATCAGTCAAACAAGGACGTCCGCATTCGGATGGTATACCATTCACTTTGATAGGTGAGAACGGAAATTACAGACAAAATGGAAGAGGAAGACCAGAAGGTGCCGCAATGAATTAAAAGTTGTGCCAGCACGTCCGTGCCCGGAGACCATCTATCACGGGCAAGGAATATGGGAAATGGAAAAGTGGCATGCGCCCACGCGCCAAATGTCCGAAATAGTGGGTTGACTTAGGCGCGACCGATGCATGCGTGGAATTGTGGTCTAAACAAAATGTATACGGGAAATGGTTGTGGAATAATGGTCAAACAGATGTTCTTCTCTATTGAAACAGCGTTCTTCTCTATTGAAGAATGCCTGTTTCTTAAAACCTGTATGGCTAAAGTTCATGGAATACCTGCACATGGACCGCTCGGGACAAAAAAAAAAAAAAAAGAGAGAGAGATAAAAAAAGGACGAGAAGAGAGCACATGCGATAAGGCTTAAAATAAAATGACAGTGAACTTGATTCACGTAAACTTAGGGAACCCTACTCCCCAGTACGAGCACGCAAAAGTTGTTTGCAAAAGAATTTGTGTACTCACGTGAATTCCCGCAATGCACCATTAGCGTAGCGACAATATATTTACGCTACGTTATTGACGTAGCGATCTGGCCTTATGGTAAAGGAACTGGTGTATCTCGCCAAGTACGCTTCATTAATCACCCTACACATACTTCTAATTTCTTTCACGTCTTTTCCTTTTCGTTTTTCCCGCCTGCCGCGGCGTCATGAAGGGCAAGCAAATAGTCGAATGCACGGATGCTCAAATAAAAGCAGCACTGACGTTAAGAAAATGCTGCATTCAATAAAGCCCTTTCGCCACCGACTGTACTTCACGATTCCTTTATTATCTTCTTCATGACGCACTATGCCGAACACGTGTGATTAATGCGCAGGATGTCTCAGCACGAGTCTTTTCGACTTAAGCGGGGCAGCGATGTGTGATAGATATACGCGTGGCCTGGTTAATTATAGATGCGTCCTCATAACTGATGACGCATGTTCGTTTTTCTATTCATTATAAAACAAACTGTGAAAGAGGAAGCAAAGAGAAGGAGAGAGAAATAGGTCTCAGTAAGACTTAAAAAAAACAACAACCAGAAAACAAGTGAATAATGCAGGCAAGGAAAATCTTCCAGCGTGAGACATGGTTAACGAGCAGCCGCTCTTCGCGAAAGGGCGACAATAAAGGAACATCGCTTGCTCAACACACCTTAGTTTTTTTTGCTAATTTTTGTGTTCGAAAGGCGGTGGAAACGCCGCAATGTCTCTCTTTTTACGGCGCTGCTTCGACACATGCAGAGGATGTGTGCAGAGTCTTGTGTAGGAGACAGGCTTGGTTGAGAGCGGAGGTGGTGTTAACCGAAGTTCCTACAGTGCGCTCGCGTTATCCGCCCCTTCGTGCTACAATGTTGCGAACTCACTTAATTGGCCTTCGATCAACGTCGAGAGGACGGGGGGAGACAAGAAGCAAATAAAGCAACAGGGCGTAAACGCGCCCTCTAACGCGAGCAACTTCATTTATACTGCACCGTGTAACTTTATTTTATTACCGTCCTTTCGGCGAGGTGATTGAGTGCGCAGCCAACGCCAGTAAATTACCCACCGCCTTCCTGCTGCATCTAGAATAGTGTGCCGCCACCGGTAATCATATTGGGAAAGAAATAAAATTCCACTGTGTATGTGTGGTTGGTTGTTATCCTATGCAGTGCAGCGGGTTTCGTATGAAAACGATACCTTACGGCAACTGTCCCGTCTACGTCGTTCGGTGGAAGTAAATAACTTGCGAGCCATCGTCGCGTAAACCGAGATGTATGCGGCCAAACGCTTCTCCGTTTTATTGTCTTATTTTTTTCTTTGATTTATGCAAGCATCTCACATCTATCTACTGGTATACAGGATGAGAAAACTGATATTACTGCAGAGGCCCATGCCAATGCGTGTAAGCTGACACATGGAGACACGCAGGAAGAATAAAATCCGTGAAAGAGCACACATAGGCTTTAGCGTCTTTTCCCAGTCGTTTCACTTGACGCCTAATTTTTAACTGCAATTCCTTAATTCGAGTCACATTGTACAGTTCAGTCAATGGCAGAAAGACGGAGAAAAAAGCGAACGCGGACCCGATGGCAACTGGCTATATTTTTGCCAGACAGTGACACAACACGTGATCATTCCATAGGTGGAACAAACATGCTTGTGCTCCAGCTCAACAAACCTAGTAAGGGGGCGGTTGAAATTTTCACCGCAGATAGCTGCGTATAGAGATGCGTGCTGTGTTGAAGTGAAAACGGGCTTGCAGGGCGTTTCAAGATTTCGCTTTCTGACTTGAGCGCCGTCAGTTATTAGGTCTTCCGCCGAATACTTGTGGGTGGTAGTAGTTAGAGTAGAAAACTGCTACTGCTAACCACAACTCTGGCTCGTTTTGACACTTCTGTGCATTGCTTGAACACCACATTCACTCCAGTAATATAACAGGCGTACAATTTTGTGCTCCATTTAACAGTGGATCGTACTGTACATTGAGAGGCGAGAGAGGGGTAGCAAGAAATATACAATATATCCCTTATTTGTTTATTCTTGTTTTCTTGCACTCAATTTGAAGAAGTAAACCTGCTCATTCTATTGCGCCTGACAAAGTGCACATGATCTTGAATATAATTCTCATCTGAAGAGGCTGTCTTAAACAAGCGAGTTTTACAGAAGGCTTGACTGTTTGCAAATGATTTCGTTTGGCACTAATAATCTTTAAAAGTACTTGTTTACAAAATTTTTCAATAGAAGCTGCTTTGCTTGCCAGGGTAACTCAACAGAAGAAGTGCACTGGATCTTTTAAAATTTATGTTGTCTGAGAAGATGTTGCAGATTTTATGTGACGTCAGCTATACTCCTCTGCATACACAGCTTTCACATTTCCCCTTTCTGTATCCATGTCATGTGCTGCGTTATAAATTCATATGAGGTGTCTAAGACAGATGCATATTGCATCGCTAGGTGCTGTCATGTACGTCTGCAGAAAATACTGCTTTCACACTAGATGTTCTACGCGCATCTTTCCTTCCTTTACTTTACGCATGACTGCATCATTATTTCTATTATTATTTTATTTTGAGACGCCACTGTGTTGCCTCCCTAATGGATACCTGGATGTGAGACGCAAAAGAGCTCGTCGGAGACATACGAGAAAAACGTATGTAAAATTCCGCTTATACGTGTAGTCTTTCGTACGACCACACTGCGTATACCGCGAGTACATTCGTGCATGTGTTCCTGTGTGCGCTTGCATAAAAGCGTATACACACATTTGCCTTCACTCAGACTGCGGGACTGATGGTGTACTTTTGAAATTTCAGCGATGCGTCAAGGCTACTTCAAATTTGAAGTGTTGCTCGGTGCAACTACAAGGGCTGGAAGTAACGTGCCCAATGCTAACCTAGGCCTCATTGTCTCTCACTCTCTGTCTCTCTATCTTAGACGGTATGTAAGATTTCAGCACAACAGAGCGTACTGGATGTGGGGATTAGAAAGAAACCCTACCCGAGCCGAAAGTATGACCTCTTTACAGATCAATAGGAGACCGGAAGCGGAAACATGGTAGTGATCTTTCTTTTGTGTTCTTGTTGTAAACAAGCGCGATGGGCGCAAAAACAAAATAACGAAGAAAACAAATGCCCGCACGAAGGACTTCCGCTTGGATAGTCTCGAAGAGAAGGTGCCTACAACGGAAGTTGCAGTATATAGCCACAACACAGGAACCTAGTCAAAGGTCATGGTCTAGCAGCAGGATATGAAAACATAATGTAAGGATACTTAGCAACTGTGAGGTCTCCGAAATGTGTTCGGAGCAAATGCTCTCGGGGCATATAGTTTAGACGTGTTCAAAGTAGTAGGGCGAGCTGTCATAGCACTCTGCAGGAGCGCTAGAGAGACAGCTAGAGTATATACGATAATTGAAGACTAGCGCCTTTCGCTTGCCGTAAAAAAAGGAAAACGTTAATTTAGTAAAGGATGAAACAAGTATATATATTCAAACAAGTAGAAACCTTTTTACTGCGTCTCTCATACTCAGACGTGGTTTTCGGACGTTAAACCCCACAAGTCAATCAAAACCTTTCCACTGAACTTATTTTTATTTTACTCGCATAATTGTAACCATCTCGTCAAAGGAAACGAACCGAGGAAATCGTACTATGCTCTTTTGGTTTCCTTTCGTTGGCAGTGAATTCTAAGTAGTAGCAAACTGCCTCGCGTGAGTGATAATGTAAATTTCAGGAGTGAACAGAAATATTTGTTTACGAATGGTTACCACCGCTCACCGCATAACATTCGGCCTCGAAAAGGTATGTGGAAGCACAAATACAATAATTTTACAGATGTAGAAATAAATATGCATTTTCGGCGCAAGGTTTGGGCTGTCCTTTTCTGGAGCTGCATAGATTTGTTTTCTGAATACCTAGTTTATCAAGAGATATTTCAGATATGCTAGAACTAGAGACTTGAAGAACATCAGCAGTAAATGCTCGTGTCTATGCACCTATTGCATCGTATCAAGGTTGCGTGTTATTTTATGGCGCTAGGACCTAGCAACATTATGTTTTGATGTCCGCGTTTGCCTTCGAGATCTGGCACTTATATTCTGCGTGACGAAGAGCAGGCAGAGTATATAAAATATGTGGTGCAGAAACATATCACGCACTATCACACAGAATATCCCGTATATCTTATTGAATAAGTGCGCTCACGTGACTACGTGAACGCTAATACACGAGCCACAGGCAAGCAGCCGAAACAATACGGCGCCCAATAAATATGTAATTGAATCACGCCGTTTTGCGACACCTGCCTCTCGATGCCACTCCAAGCGCGCCGATCAATTGGGCGCTGCCAATGCGATCGGTTGAGCGTCGCCTCCGTAACGTTCCTTCTCCGTGCAGACGACCCCACTTACGGGATGACGGCCCTACTCCGTTTGCCTTCTCTAATAAGCTCGCCCTAATGTTTCCGCAATGTCGCTGACTCCTGGCTAACGTTGGACAGCGCCACGACGCGCTGCGCCACGCAATGCGTGGGTGTCGTATACGTGGCTTCCTATGTTGCTCCAGTGTCGGCATTCCGATATTGCTTTGGTGTCGCCCATCGTCCATCACCGCGGATGACAGCTGCAGCCCGGCGGAAGAGAGAACACACACCCCGAGGTTGCTGCCACTACCGCACAACGCGTCGTTCGGATCTTTCATTAAACAGGAGGGAACAACGGAAATGGAATCCGAGCGCGCTGACGCATGTATTGCCTAGAGTGAATGACTTACTAAGCTGCTAAGGACAACACGGCAAACCATGGCACACGGTAGTTGTGGTTCCTCGTTATTGCTTGACATCAGGAAAAAACATGCCTAGATTCGTCTAGCCGTAGAGGCTGTTGACAAAACAGCGAGAAAACGGTTTCATGTTAGAAAACGTGTGTTCTGCATGATGCTAAAAGCCACCTTGACGGTGTATGAGTACAATGACAGTGGTGAATACATTCTGGTTGGTAAAAACTGTACTCTGCGCTTCGCGCCCTTCGTGGAACGACGCCCGCAATGTTGACTTGTAGGTGTGGAGCTGCGAGCCACGATGACGTGAATTCGGTTTGCTACAAGATCGGCCACATTTCAATGGGAGCCCAATTCTGCCGTGAACTTATATTTAAGTGCACGTTGGCTCGAATATGGTTATTCCACAGGTCCTAGATTATTCCGACCATTTGTGGTGACCATGTTCCAAAGAAATGAAAAGGGAAAAGAAAAATGAAAAGGGTTTGACTGCATACATTAGCCATGTTTTGAAGTTCAGCAACGTTAATTTGGCGTTGCTAAAATACGCGCGCTTCAGGGGCGTCGAAAGCTAAATTGCACCGCTAACAACGCACAGTTGGAGAGATTAATGACTGTTCAGCAGAGCTTTCATTGGTCATGAAGGAGCATTGGTTGCCACACGCCACTTTCCTACTATGTGCGGTATATGGATCACTTTATATGCGTGTCGTTCAGGTGATCAAGCTAACTTGATCATTTTAACCACGGCCGGACTGCAGAGGAGTGGACACATGAACGATTTAGGGAGCATGTAGTCTGGCCATGATGGAACATAACTCGATCCAACGCTTATGCGAACAACACACTGCCGTACAGTAAAGCGCCGTGGTTTCACTCTCCCGGTGATGCCGTCTGTCAAGTCGGCCAGCAACTGTGACTGTAGCTGACTGGAGCTCGTTCGCCGCCGCCCGTTAGCCGTTTCCACAGGGCAGCCAACTTGCAGCCCGCCAAATGTTCTGGTAAAAGCTAACGGGCGCCTCCAGATCTAAGCTTTAAGCGAACCGATGGTCCTAACGAATCGCCGGTTTACGTAAGGCTGTGTGACGCCGGGCGCTTCGCGTTCGCTGATGCACAAAGTTCGCCGCAATAAACCCCGTCGTTCGCTAATTGAGTGCCGGCCTTCAAGTATAGCGTACTCATTGCGTCACGGAATCCTGTTAGGCGTTATTAGGTCGCATTCCGTTGATGCGTTGTTGCCTAATATTTCAACCAAACTCCACATCCCTCTCGCCGTGGGCAATATGGACATAGTTGATGCACTGGTGCTTAAGCTTAGGCCACGAATTTGGATGAGCGTCCAAGGCCCCTTCTTTGGAATTGCCGAGTCTCCCAGAGTGTTTGAGTTCTGCGCGCTAAATGGGCAAGGACATGTATACGTAAGTGATTTTTGAAAAATCTATTGTTCTCTCGAAGGGTTTGGCTCATTGATGCCTGTAGCCACTGTTCGACGATGGCAACACAATTCCATCTGGCGTACCTCTTTGTCGACGTGCTGTATGAAGACATGCTTTCGCGTCAAAATTATAGGACGCGTTGCGCTTATGTGAATCGTCCTCGCATGAACAAAAGTAGGCAGGACCAACCTATAGATTGTTTCTTTGAAACCCTTATGAGGGAGTATATTACGATGGGAGGAATTTTTTCTCTCGGTCCATTCATCCATCGCTGTTGTCATAACAGAGCAAAGACAACGTCGGCAGGAACTTACCATAATTTTGCGACATTTAGCCACCATTAAAAAGCATTATCGAATATTCTCTAGCGCTAGGTTATGCTAGTATATTATATGAGTAAATGCAGTAGGCCCGGACACCGGCTGTCGCTGCTTATCTTTGTCCGATATATAAACACACTATCTTCTTCTTGTAATTCTCCTGCTCACTTTCATATGCCACTGAGCCGTGTACCGCATCCTTGGAGATAATAGCGTGGAAAACAGGCTGTAGAGGCCTAGGTCTCCTAATCTGCTCCCCTGCCCTTCCTCACTTTTCTGTTCCCTTTCCCATCGTCTCTTTCTCTCTTCAGCTGTCTCTCTCTTACTGGTAGGAGACGATAGCACAACCTTTATTGTATTATCAGAAAAATACATGCACTTTGGAGTGGCGGGAGGCGCAGCCGTCCAACTCACACACTACTGGTGCCAGGACTCTTTTATTGGAGGGGTTAGGAGGGCAGCCCATTCCAGCATGGTTATGTAGCGGCGATCTCTACCCCAAATGTTCTCATACCTGATGTACGTGGTTTTTTTTTTAGCTAAGATTTACCACGCCCGAAACTGCCAAGGGGATTTGCCGAGTGGGTCTTCAAATAATATTGAATAATATTGTAGCGCATATACAGTAGATGACGACGCAAAGAAGACAACGTGTAGGGATATGCTCTCGCAAAATGAAGCAGTCTTGTTGTAGGTATGTGTAGGCGTAGCCTAACCAGTGGAATTTGGCGATTTCCTTTCCAGAGACCCAAGGCTCCGACTTACATAAAGTCAGGGCCACAAGGATCCAGCAAACCGCTGTGACATACCGGGGTGACAGAATCTGATGCGAACCACGCCACTGAGATAGAACGTCTTCCTTAGGCTGCTTCAAAGCGAACGGAGAATTCCTTCGTAAACCTCGAACTGTCTTGGCCAGACTGGTACATGTTCACTCCATCTCGCCGATGCGTTTTGAAAAGAACAAGCCAGAAAATAAACAGACAATGAAACAAAGAATTAGTGGGTCTTGAATTGACCATTATTAATGAATTTATATGTTCAAAGACGGGACATTGCTGCCTTTTTCGTCCGCCTCACTGTTTGTGTGGCCCACTGCGAAATTCGTAGCGATTTAATTATTTTCACAGAGGCCACGTGACAGCGATAAAGTTATAACTTGAAGCATTGTCTGTGCATGCTGGGGCGCAAAATTTGAATTATTACCAGGCTTCTAGTTTATCACACCGAACCAAAACACGGTTTTGCATTTGCTCACAGAGACTTGATAATGGTTCAGTGGATGGCAAGCGCAGAGAAATAAACATTTTGTTGCGAGCGCTGCCGCTACGCAACGAAATCGCCGCTTATTTTTCGGCTGATATGCTGGGTCTGTGCTCGGGAGCTGTGCTCCTAAGGCGCCGCTGACGAAACGCAGATCTTCGGGCTTGTCTGAGAAATATCTGCAAGGTTTCTTGATTGGTAACAAAGAAAATAAACTGCGGCCTGCTTCTACGCACTCCAGTGGGTGCTCCTTTCAGTCCAAAAGGCCAGCGGTCGTAGCCGCTCTTGTCGATCGGTAGACCATTTCGAGCGGCTACGTCAAGCAGGCGCTCAAAACCACGACATTCCAATGCCCCGCAGCGGGCTATCGAAAAAAATGTGAGCTGTAGTGGGCTCAAAGAATTCCCGTACACTGTTGTAGCACTTTGCAACTGCGCAAGACAATACTGGTAAGTTCAGTTCTATAGCGTTAGTTCCAGTGTGTGCTCGTGACGCGTGGCGCACTGCGTTGACATCATGACGCTACCTACTCGCACGTCAAGCATCCCACGGTGCTTCTCCACGGCTCCGATGTGCAGCTGTACGTTTACCGCAAATGTTTACCTGATTAGTCGAGACTCCGCAGACAGAGACGGCATGTTCAAGAAACCAAAACCGACAAGCACACAAAGGACCGACCATACAAACAAACATCGCAGGATCAACGAGGCTGAAGAAAAGTGAGCTAGTGTGCGAAAGAGCGAGAAGTGACGTGAACGAAGCCAACTGCCAAACATCCGTACCCAGACACACGCACACGGACGTCTAGACTGGCACATGCACCGATCGGGACCGACGGCCCATAAAGAACCACGACACGCAGGGCTGTCGAGGGTGCCGTAAAAAGGCTGGCTAATTTACGAGCCGGAGCACTCAAAGGATGCTTCGCCGCCACGCAGGCGGCAGCGGTCGTCATCCCTAGCCGATGCCCTTCGCTGGAGCGACGTGAGAGCGTTCGCGGAGCTCTCGACTACTTACCTGCTCCCATCGGTCCCGTCGTGGGAAGCAGTACTCGTGGACCACAGTAGAAAAAAGAATATGGAAAGATTAAGCATCGGCGTCATGACAGGCGACGAAATGCGGTGGCTGCGCAGTGAGGATCTAATGAGGCGGTCTGTATCGCACTTCGGAATGCATTCGTGCCGATAAGGGGCGCTGTTATGAAGCCCAGAGAGAGAGAGAGAGCGGGGGAGCCTGGACTAACGCATGTGATACTCCGAAGATAGCCTTGATTACATTGTAGATGTTAACCGGAATACGAAATGTACTCTGCACTAGGGTTTAGTACCTCGCACAATACCAAAGGTATAGCGGAAAGAAAAAGGAGAAAACGGCGGAGTAGCTGCTGGACGGACACGGGGATATGCGGCCCCCGGTGACTAATGTTCTATAGACGGTTTCGCCTGCGCTTGCCTGTCTCTGGCAACATTGTGCGTTTACCGGAAACGTGCCCTAGAAAACTTCCTGTTTACCTTGCTTTCGCGTGGTTTCAGCGTGCGTCGGTGGCCGCGGCTGCTTGTGTTCCGATGTTTTCCGCTGATAGAATTATTGTGATGAAGCGCTCGCGACTCGGGCGCTGTTGTGTGGTGCCAGGATGCAGTCTGCGGTCCGCAACTAATTTGCTATCACAAGTCAAAACGTTATGTTTCGCGACATATGAGCGGAAAGAGCCCAGCGACCAGGCGAGAAAACTGGAATCCCACAAAGAGCGCGCAGATTTCTTCCGCCCAGTTCATCAAAGGCAAATAAACCTCAATGCATACTCTAATGGCACAGAGGCGATGCGCAGATGTTAGTCTAAGGTCCCTAATTACGGGGTACACGTCGGACGTCGTCGCATTCCGCCCACGACATACAAATCGCGCTGACGCCTGAAGTGGATAGCAAAACGTGAAAGCTGCCTAAGGCCAAAAATCCATCATAAAGGTGTTTCTTGTAGTTGGAGCCTTATCAGTGGTGTGTACTGTTCGAAGCAGCACTCGGGACACCAAAGCAGCCCCGCTCAACATGAATCGCCGCACACGTTTTGTTGCCACACTGCGTTTGCTTTTTTTTTTTTTTATGAGAGCGACGCCTGCGAGTGGTTTGGCGTCGGTGCAAGTAACTGACTCATCGCCTGTTGTGTTGCCGTCTATGGAGATCGTCGCACCCTAGCTAATTTATCTTTCGGTGTGAGCTTGGACTATAAATGTAGGCAGGTTAACTTGAAAGTTTGGCTCGTAATTAGTGTACTCGTAAGCAAACCATAGTATTCTGCGTGACTCCGCCGCAATATAATGAGTACGTTTCATATGATTTCAGAGGCACCAAACACATTAGATCGCGGTCGATTCCGGTCGGCGCCGATCTCTCGGATCAAAAAGTACCCGGTGTGGCACAATCGCACCAATATAGTGTTTAATTTTACATCATGATGTGTGCCAAGACCAAACCTTTGCGTTTGTCAACTAGCCCGTTTTCGGCAGCTTAGAACACGTGTGATGAAACGCAGGTTACGCGTTTATGCGATGTGGCGTTCCGTACACAACTCCATCCCTTACGTGAAAAAACAGATGATCATTATTACGACCTTTTCAAATGGTCACAGTAAAGTTTTTAAGTTGTCATGGTAAAGTTAGCCACCGGTTTGACCTGTGATTTTAAGAAAAATAGGCGTGCTCCATCACCGACGACCTGCACTCTGCTTGTTGCCTTTTATTATCACTTTATTGCTGTTGAACCGGCTTGTCATAAAACTGGGCAATTTTGCTTACCTTTCGCAAAAATTCTGCAGTTAGCATAGCTTTGCTCAGCAACATCGGCTGACACGCAGTCACACAGATCGTTTGTCAATTCATCGCGTAGCTGCCTTCCAGGCTACAACTTCCCTATCCAGCGGATCAGGCAACTCTTCTCTCCTATGCAGTTTATGCTTGTAGCTCTCTCGTGCGACGTCGTCGACCCCCTTCATGTAGTCGCTAGACATCGCCCTAAACACATTTGAACGAATGCGCCAGAATTATTAGAGCAACAAACTCAAATGCACCAGAGGCAAACACCGTCGAGTCCATTGAAAATGTATTACCGGAAGTGCCGTACCGGAAGTCTTCTTGGGCACACCGTTCGGCGCATTCCTGTTTGTTTACAAACAGCGAACCCGTCTATAAAAGTCTGTGTAGCAAATAGGGACTCGGAGTGCGGGTCCCAGTTTTACCTTCCGTGAGCACATAATGCGTACGTTTTCTCATCAGTAGCGAATATTCATTTACATTTAATACATATGGTTTATTGGTATCTGCCAATTTTTATTTATTTTCTCTTTGCTGAATGAAGCGACCCGATATTGTCTTTTTTTTTTCTTTTTTTTTTGGTGGGTTGTACTTGTGTTCTTTCAATCTCTCGTTTAGGCGTCTTCCCGTTTTGCCTATATATTGCTTCTCGCATGACAATATTGAACTCAATAAAGAACTTTTTCAGCGCACTTCACAGCCGTACCGTGACAGTTCTCAGTGCAAAACCTTTTTAACAAGAAAGTGTTTTATGCCGGGGTCCACCAAGAAATCTGTGACGTACTACCGTAACGGAAGTAGATGTCTGAAAAATAAACATGCATTTGAGATTGAAAAAGTACCACCCGCTGGGATTTAAATCCACAATCAGCAAGGGCGCGGCAGCAGGAGCTGGAAGCGCTACCCCCAACGCCATATGGAGGAAAAGACGGGGCTCATATATTTACTATAGCGCTTTACAATCTGCATCTAATTGATGTTCGGTTAAAGCAAATGTATTTAGCAAGCGAAATTACTCTTAAATTAACATCGCCTCCTTTTCACTGCACTCTGCTTTTCAGCGGTGGCACCGCCACCTAGGAACGATGCAGCGAAGTCGTAAATTGTTGCGTTAATATACGTGCAGGCAGTTAGCGTTTCAGTACAGTTTCGACGCCTCCATCGCCGCGCAGGCTTCGGCGATCTGCCGGCGCGTTGATTCAGCCACGGCTGCTGCATAATTTGTCTTGTGTGACGTATATGATAGTCAGTTGCGTTGTCACGCGCTTTACTCCAGAAACGCAAAGACCGCCATCGACAAATGATGCGCCTTTCGCACCGCTAAGTGCGCATTCAGAAGACGATCCGCCGACAAACAGTTTGGTTGCGCCTCCAAGGTTTCATAGTTTGCGGACTCTCCTGGTTTATGGCAGGTTTTGCTCAGAGCGCTGGCGTGTTCAGTGCATTGTCTCCGGAGAAATCTGTTGTTCGAGAGCTTTCGGTTGCGTGCAACTGTCGGGAGATCCCTGTACAGTGTCGAGGTGCTGCTAATGTGTACATGCAAAGGTGCGTCCAGAGTACCCAACCCATCTCCCACCCCTCGATTCGCCAGATTGCCGCTTATGTGCGAAGGCAAGTTCCACTTTCGTGTTATACCGATTCCTATGACAGAGTGTTCAACCACATTTTTTTCTTGAGATTGTGAACATAGAAGTTGGTGCCTTCAGTACGGCACCGGCTTCTTCTTCCCGGTCCGCAACGCAAACAAAAGTTAAAAAAAAGAAAGAAAATTCACAGCCTATCCACGGAGTGAATGATGATGAGTGTGCGATGCTCCGGAGGTTCATCGTAGATCGTGCCGAGTTCCGGATTAATTTAGTTAACGCGCACGCTACGAATCCTTATGGTTCAACTACGCACAAGTGAAAGCTCCCACCAGCACTTCATTGCAAGTCAAGATCCAGTGCATATATATATATATATATATATATATATATATATATATATATATATATATATATATATATATATATATGGGTGGCCGGTGAACGGTTCTCCAGCGAGCAGTCGGTATTTTTCCAGCAAGAAACTCGCTAGAAGACGCTGCCTCCGTCAAGCTTGTCTCTCGCGGGTGAGGGCGCGTTCTCCTTCTTTGCGAGCTGGTAGCGCGCTCATCGAAGAAAGAGCGTTTCCATAGTCAACGCGCGCCTTTCGCTCTCTCTGTCTCTCTGTCTCTCTCTCTCACAAGACCGCAGATGGAAGAGTGAGAGAGCTCGCGCGCCGGGAGGCACGCGCCCTCCTAGCAGCGCGTTCCTAGTAGGCAACCCGCTACTACAACGGACGGACAGACCCAAACCTTAAGGAGCTTCGCCCCTAAAGAATAGAAAAAAATTATTCATCACCAACACCACTATCTGTTTGCGTTTCGCTATATAGGAGCCAAGAGAAAAAGTGGCTTCGTATTTCTCCGAGGTATTGGCCACAGTCACTCTCACGAGATCACTAAGCAGAGGCGCCCAGGCGGTTTGGTCCGTGCAAGTGACAGGTTTGTCCTAAGTTAGGGAACTGCGAACTCTGCTGGTTCAGCCTGCAGATGCATTACTGCAGTATACTATCGGTATGGGTTGTCCAGCCATGGCTTTGGTTGTGCGGTAGTTGGACCCCGCCATAGCCAGTCGCTGATTCTACGGATTCTCACTGTGAGGTGTGAAACCTTTTAGGGATTGTTCTGACATCTCAGCTCACTGCTTGGCTATGCACTTCTTCAGCTCAGCCATGCCTTTACGCATTGCGATATCTCTCCCTGGAAATACGGTATGCTGCGTTAGACGTGCATTCATGTTATGTGCGCTTGTTTTGTCCTTGCAAACGTGACACAGTCGCCTTGAGATCGCAAGAGGCCTGACAGGCTGTATGCCAATGAATAGAGAAAAACATCATAGGACGAGCATGCAGTGAACGAAAGACTAAATATAGGAGTTGGCACTGAAGGCAAGAGATTGCACTGGCGGAAACTGAGAGGCTTCGCATGTTACGCCTATAATGTCAGCACGCAACGTACAAGGAAACGTTGCCGAGCGTCATTGAACGTGCATGCAGGGCATCTGCTGCTGCTTTCTTGTGACGCGAGGTCTTACCACGCTTCATCGACAGACCCGTCTATTGTCGTCGACGACCGGCTGTCCCCTGCATCGCCAGAGCCTGTGACCAGCCCCTGGTTCCGCGATCCCCGCCCAATACTTTCTCTTCACTTCTGGGCGTGGAATCGATAAGACGCTGCGCGACTGCTGGCGAGTACGACTAGCTCACCCACATCTGGCTCAATTTGGCTAATTCACTAGGTTATTCTCGGTTGGTTTTCTTCCTATGCTGCCTTTATTGGCCGCTTTTACTACTACCTTAACGGCCGCATACTTTATTAAGAACAACGTACTTACTGTGCCGCACGTTTATACGCACATTGCAAGCTCGTTGCGCCGTCGGTTGCTCAGTGGTCTGTTAGAAAAAGCCAATCCTTTAGTGCGGAATATATTAGGACATTTTATTTTTATTTTTTTTGGGGGGGGAGGCTCTTACAACCCAATTATATTGACACCGGATTATTGTGATCGCATCAGCGTAGTGTAAACATGAGAGCGACGAGGTGTAGAAGTAAACGGACGGTCTAAGAGCTTTTCTTAATTAAGAAGGCAGTGATGAAGCCATTGTAACATCGCAGTGTTGTAACAATAATACTGTGCATCACTCGACGCCTCTTAAACTAGGGCACATAAAGGACATCGGTAGGTGCAGTATTTTGAGAACATGACACCTCGTCGGGGCGCCGGCGTTTTAATCCACACTAATTCTCATACGCGATTTCTCTGTGAGTAATCTACTGGGACAGCAATGCGTTTTCATCGAGCCACTTTTTAAACACACGATTACTAGTCAATTTTGCTACATCTCTTCTTCTTTTTCCATATCGCAAAATCTTTGAAGTTGCTGCGTACGTATATTCGGACTTTATTGATCGCTGGAAGCATAAAACACGATTCCCGGCAAATAAACTAACCGACTAATACATGACTTATTTATTAATAATAAAACTACTCATTTTCCTGCTCCTTTAAATGTGTTTGTTTTGAGCAGCATTTCGGAACAATACGTTAGTTCCAATATGTAGGACTTTGAACACCATAATCACATCTTATACATTATGTTAGGCAAGAGTGGCACACAATCTTGCCGGAAAGTTGATTTCGGGGGCTTTAACTCCCAAATCCACGATATGGTTATGAGAGACGCCTTAGTGAAAGGCTCCGGAAATTTCGACCGTTATATGTTATGCGACTTACGTTCGGCTAGTTTCAGAGCATCTTGGTAAGAGAACACATGTATGTATACGTCTCTAGATGATGCCGTCTTCTATTCGCTGAGAGAAATGGGTCCACGATGTTGAAGACAATGGAACGTGTGTTTTCGAAACAGCAAGACGAACATTTCATGAGTGTTGTACATAAGCGATGGAACCTCTTCTTGACAAATTCATGGTGAGGTTGATAGTCACGTCTCCAAAGCTTTAACACAGAGTTACCTGCATGACATGAGTCACGATGGTCGTTGAATCGCTTTGCGTCCTGTCACATGACATCATCTACTACATCTTCAACTCACCAGCGAAGGTGATGCCAGTGGTTTATATAGCTATGTCTCGATAAAGTACGAACTCCTATCGCTAGACCCGTGCATTCAAGTAGATGTCAAACGAGGTGTAGGAAGGAACAACGTCCGAAGGCGCCGCCGGATACGCGCCGGCTGTGGGAGCGGCAGTCTTAATATTCAGATACCTATAACAGCCGGCGTGGTCTTGATCATTCCGGAGTGCATGAAGCTACTTCTGCCGTTTGTTTGTTGCAAACCGGACAAAGCTCAAAGGTCAAAGGGCAACGAGACGGCCACACGAAGAGCACTCTGGTAGCACTTTTGGTTTTCACCAACGATAGAGATAAAAGGTCTTCCATTCGTAGGAAGCATTTCCGTGCGCTTCCTTGCGCACCTCCTTGTCGATAAGCCTTACAGGAGCTCTCAGTTTGCAACTGTTTGCAAAATCTTCCAGGCTTGCGAAACGGAAACATCACAGCGGCAGCGTAAGCTAGATTTTGCTGCGTGTTCTGTAAATCTTGTATTTCAGTCTTACTTTGTCCCTGCTTTTGTAATAATGTGGATCAGATCTTCATTAGTGATAGCTGTTGTCTACTCGAAGAGACGGCATATCCAGGTCAGCGCCGACTTCACTTATCCTTTCATGTCCACCTGCTTTAGCAGCCACAGCTCGTACGATTCGCTCACGCTTTCTAACCCAAAGCGCCGACCAACGTTTTGAAGCCCACTGCGCAGGTACGGTGGTTACTGTGCTCGGCTGTTGATCCGAAAAGACGTGGGTTCGACGCGGCCGTGACGGTCGAATTTCGACCGTCACGGCCGAGGTGAAATGCTAAAGGTCCGTGTACTGCGCGATGACAGCGCACGTTAAAGAACTCCAGGAGGTCGAAACTCGCGAAGCCCTACACCACAACGGCATGCCTCGCGGTCTTACCTCACGGTCTTATGATGGTTTTGAATTGGGTTATATTGAATTTACTTTGCAACTGGTTTGCGAGGATGACCAAGCAAACGTAGCTGCAAGTAGCAGCTTAAGATGGACCACGCCAGTTCAAATACAGGACAGCTTCGTAGCGGGTTAGCAAAAACGGACAAACGCATTGGAATAAAGCAATGGACTAAAGTGGAATAGAACGTTTTGGCACGTAAAAGCAAGCACTTATATTATAATTGTTATTACCAGTGGCAATTATTTAAGCGCCTTGGTTAGAGTTATCCTGCAGGCCCAGAGTTAGAGCGAGACCAGCAAGAAACTAAGCGTCAGTGTAAGGAAGCTGTAACGTCCAATCAACGATGCCAGTGGGCCGCAGGAATGGCTAGAGCACTGATATACAACAGATTTGAGTTTTAGGTGTTGTGAATTCTTTTAACCTGCCTCAACGCAGCAGTGCTTAGAAGATTATTAACTCGAGGCGTTCTTATACGCAAATTCCAAGTGATATGAAAATATTGTTTTCTGCTTGTTTGGTATTGTGCCTATAGAAATGGGTCTTTTAAAGTAACAAACTTTCGCCTTTTCCACAGGATTTTCAAGTGCCTCTGCAGGCAGTTGGGGAATATATAATAAGCATTTTGAATAGTTACTCTTTTTGTCACTATTCCATCAGCTATTTTGGGCCGTATATACCGACGAGGATAGTACTGCGAATGACAAGTCACACGAAATAGCTCTCAACTAGAATAACGCCCTACGAGGGCACATGCTAATGCAAAACAGTCATTACCTTAGAGATTTAGTACACAGTGATGAAGTCCTCCACACCCGGCTTTTTAATGAGGAGCTCTGGAACAGAGAATATTTACACGAAACTCTATGTTGCTGCTTTAAAGGATGACGCTACAGCCTCATCATAAACGAAAGAAGACATATCATTAAGTTTTCTCCTGTATGTAATAACTCTTCCTTATTATTAGTTAACTTGTTAATAAATGAGTACAATAACGGTCATCGCGCGCATTCCGAACGATAAACACGTCCAATGTATAGTTTGGAGCTGCATATTATATGGTATTTTTTTTTTATCTCTTAGCGTTACCCCTATGATTTTTCTTTCCATTGCACGTTGCGTGCTCCTTAGTTTCATCTCTAGTTTTTTCGTTATTCTCCATGTTTCTGCACCGTACGTTAGTACTGGGAGAATGCAGTGATTGAATACTTTTCGCTTTAATGAGAGCGGTAAGTGTCCGGTCATGATTTCGTAATGCCTTCCGAATGCGCTCCAGCCCAGCCTTATTCTACGGAGAATTTCATTTTCCTGAGTAGGAGTTCCTGATAGTAACTGTCCCAGATATACATATTCGTTTACACATTGTAAGGGTTCATTGTTGATTTTAAATTCCTGTTCCTTAGCTAAGGTATTGAGCATAACTTTGGTCTTTTGCCTATTCATTTTTAATCCAATTTTAATGCTTTCCCTGTTTAGGTCATCAATCATGTTTTGCAGCTCGTCACCATCATTGCTAAAGAGCACAATGTCGTCTGCAAATCTTAAATTGTTTAGATATTCTCCGTCTATTCGAATGCCCTTTTCTTCCCAGTCTAGACGGAATGGATCAGCGGTTCAGCGGAATGGATCAGAGAACAGACAGGAGTAGCCGATATTATCTTATCAATTAAAAGAAAGAAGTGGACCTGGGCAGGACATGTCATGAGGAGGAAGGATAATAGGTGGACAGTAAGAGCGACGGAATGGATACCACGAGAGGGAAAACGCCACAGAGGTAGGCAAAAGGTTAGATGGAGCGATGAAATTAAAAAGTTTGCGGGCATAAAGTGGAACCAACTCGCTCAGGATAGGGTGGATTGGAAATCGTTGGGAGAGGCCTTCGTCCTGCAGTGGACCTAAACAGGCTGATGATGATGATGATGATGATTATATGGTATTACACGTAGCCCGACCAGCGTCCTGGCCGATTTTCCTTATTCTCTGAATAAACTTCACTTGTGGTCATTCCATAGATCTTGTGAAGAGCCAAGGAGCCGTTGTTCACAAAACTAGGTTTTTCGACTGTGAAACATCGGAAAATAAATTTACGGCATGCTCAGGTGCTGTTGGTTCTGTTGCTTTAAGTTATACCTGTTTAGAGTTGACATTTGAGAAAAAAAAGGAGGAAGGTAATTTAAAGACAACGTCGAATGAACTCGAATTCGTGATCCTATAATGACAGAAAAAGGTGAGCGATAGAAGTTTCCGCCACTGTGCTAAGCCTCATTTGAATAAGTCGATCAGGTGTGTTACGTGCAAACCTTCACTGTTTTGTCTATAGATCCTGAGAACGAAGACACCTTAACGTCAGTTGCTTAGGTATCTGAATCTCCCCACATTATGGGTGTATTTACTCCTGGGGCGCGATCGGATATCTTTGTTCGGGAACACATCGCGTTCGCTCGATACAACGTCACGAAGTAGGAGCGCGACTCTCGTTGTACACGCTGCAGATTTGGCGCGACCAAGCGCGGCGCAGACTTCCAGGTCTGATCACTCTCATTTGTTTCAGTGGGTGTTGTTTTGTGGCAGGGCGACCCACTGAATATTCTAGAACGGGAGAGCGAAAGCAGCCAGTCGGCAAGTGGGGAATATCCCAAAAATTGACGAGCATGTTTTGTTGTCTCCTTTATTACGCAATATACATACAAAACGAAATGCGTTATTTTTTCTAATGAGAGAGACTGTTTTACGAAATGAAGAACTTTTGCATCGTGAGCTTAAACGCGTGACGTGCAGAGAAAATGTGGTCATGCAAAAACGTGGCTGCGCCCCGCTTACGAGGTAAGCGTGGCCCCGGCCAATGACATGCAGCAAAAAGCGAACAAAACCGAAAGCGTTCGCGAACAACGATCTCCGATTTCACCCCTGACCAATGTCGTGGAAGCAATCTTACTTCCCAATTATGGCGCACACAGGTCGGCTTCAATATGTTTGTGATTTTCGTTTTAGCGCGTTCAAAGAAATTTCGCTTGAAAAAGAAAATGGGCATTGTAGATTGACAAAATAACAAAATATATATATAGCGTGCTTCCTGAAAACTTCGCAATATTTTTGACTCGTCTTAATCGGCAATTTTTCTGCACGTTTCACTTTTGCATGGTTAAATATTCCTTTTATTTATCTATTTAATTGAAGTCCCTCTGTATTCATTTGATGGGACATTGCTTTCTCCAGTTTTGTCCTGACTCTCAGCGTTTCTGCCCATTCAGTTTGCTCCGTTTCGACTGAGGTCGTAGGTGCCGTCGACCTCATCGATACTAATTACAGAGTTGGCCGTCAGTCTTTTCGAAGGGAGCAAAATAAAAAATAAGGAGCAGTTCGACTCGCAATCTATGACCAAGAGGCAAGCATTGCTGTTCTGTTACGCTATTGTGCTCCAGTATTTGTGATATACGAATTACACACGTATTCAAATGATCTCTCTTTCTGCTTTCAAAAACGTTTTCTTGAGGTCGTATGCATATTAGAAGCCAGCTGGAGGAGATGAAGCAATTAGGCCATTTGCAAATGGACAAATTGGACGACCATTCGTGTTCACATAACCATACAAAGATGCGGGCACCAGATAGGACGGAAAGAGAGGTAGTTGAAGCCTACTATATTTTAGAGGTCGGTGACAATTGCATTAGCACGCCTTCATTAACACTATCGAACAGTGAAGTGACCTTCCTGGAAGGACACGTTTAAATTTTCACGCCATTCGGGTGATGCTGCTCTTACTTTTTCTTTCTACTTTCCCGTTTTATTGACGCCTCCTTGTACGTTTAAGTCCTGTTACCGTTTTCTTGCCGGTTTTTTTCTTGTTTTGTGACGCACCCCATTAGGACGTTTAAGTATTGTTGCCGTTTTGCCGGTTTTCTTGTTTATGTGACGCACCCCATTGGCCTTTAAGTATTGGTGTCGTTTTGCCGGTTTTTATTGTTTGTGACGAACCCCATTGGTCCTCTAAGTATTGTTGGCTGTTCTCCAGTGTGTGTGTGTTATGCAGAGCCGTTGTTGTTCGCTATATACGACCCAATCTTATAAACCTTCCGCTAGCAATTCTTATTGCTTTCTTTGGCCTTGTTTCCTTCCTCCAGCAGCGTCATATTTGTAATATGATGGACAGGCGTGCAACTGCAAGATAAGTCATAGAGCATTCTGGTTTAAGCAATGTTTCCACATATGATTTCATGCCACATTGTTTCAAGATATGATTTCCCTCGTAGTTTCCTGATTACCGCGAGTGTCATGCCCTTGCCGCCCCTTGTGACTTGTGTATATGTACGTACGTTTTTTCAATAAACACAGTTGGAAGTTAGCGCCGGTCCTGTGCTCTTTGTCTGTCCGTGTGTTCCTTTGCGCTGCAATATTTTAAAGAATACAAAGGAAGTGCATCGCACAGAAAGAATCGCAGAGCTTAATGAAAAAAAAATGGCAGTGAATGTTAAATAAATGCGATGGAAGTAACAGAAAACGAGCAAACCACTACGTATACTATAGATGTGCTGAAAAAGAAATTGAGAAAAATGAATATAGCATTTAATGACTTCGTGGTTTCATTGGCATCCTCTGTGCTGGTAGAAACGTGCTGAGGTGGATTTGTTCGTAAACAGCCCTTGAAGTGTACCCAGACAAAACTTCGACCGACCGGATGTGAAAATGATATCGCTTTTCTGTGTAAATGACTTGATCATTGTTATAACAGTCTCCGTCCAAGCAAGCACGCGTACAATGTGAGATTTTCTTCATTTTTTCTGAATTCATGCCCGCGCGGCGTGAAGCCACATGACATCGGCGAGATAAGGCTGAAGAATACACAAATGATTCTTCTTACTGTGACTTCTTTCTTCTGTCAATTAAAGAAAAGCTCAACGTGGCTTCACATTAAATGCGCAAGGAAACGCCTATTGTGGCAGACGACCATACCGGCATAATCCAGTACCGCCCAACCACCATTTTGCTTCGGCATCAATTTAGTCTGCACGTTTAACAAACATATTAAACATATTATGAGCACAAAAAGAACATGGGACACACGAGGAAGGATGAACACAAGACGAGGGTGTCCTCGCGTATCCCATGTTCTTTTCCGCGATCTTAATATGTTTATTAATGTACCAAGTGGGTCCTCAACACGTCCATCTAAGCCTGCATGTTTGTTACAGCGAAGCTGTGTATTTGTTTATCTACTTATCAGTGATGTAAGCCACGAAATGCTTGCACAGGCTTTCCTGGCTCGCATCATTGAGGAGATGGAAAGACTGGTGGCCCGTGAGTGCGCGGAAAGTATCCTCATCACGAAAGAAATGTGCATGCACTTCTTTCTTGCACCGCTGTTTGCTCATGTACTTTTTTTCACCTCTTGCTCTAGACTCTCTATTGCCCTCATTCCACTACTACATGATGATAGCTGTGCGAAACTTGAAGTAAACGCTATCTATAAGCCGAAGTTAAACGTTTCTGTAACGCCCCTAGTAAACCAGTCATAAACAGCGGGGCCGCATATGTCACTTTCACTAAACGACCATCTTCGTGAAGTGGAAGGTCCGCACATCTTTTTGCTTGGCTTCGTTGCTGTTCTCGCGAAGGTGTCGATTTCGCCGGCTATACGCGAGAATTGGAATAGGACTTAACATGAGTGCTGTCAGCTTAGCTGTCTATTTAGCCGTCTACGGTGAGGATTACAACACACTCGCCATCGTTCCAATGAACGCCCCTCGGCACACTCGGAGAGACGGTGGCGCAAGAGTCTCCTCTACGTGATATTGTGAGAAACGCTATCGATACGGCAACCATTGAGAATAAGTGCACAACACAGTCACTCAGCCAGCTGATTCGCACTCCGTGGTCCTGGTGGAACCAGTTTAAAGACGAAGAGCTGTCCGCTCAAAGTATTCATTGTAGTAAGCTTTGTTTTATTCAGCACGTGCCGCCTGAATTGAGCAAGCGCCTTTTCTAAAGGTAGCTGACAGGAGTGATCAGCTTTCCCTACATTGTGACCATGAGACTGACGAGGAAAACTTAGTTTATCATAACGTTCCCTTCTGCTACCGAATGGCTAGTCTTTCTGTGCTTGTCTCGCGCTCTTGGGATTCTGCCCAGTCAGTCAGTGCAAAACCGAGCACTGCAATTGTTCCGCAACAAGGAACTGCGCTACTTTTGCTTAATGCGTGATAAGGCCTGTCACTTTACGAAATCTAAGCTAATGAACCATTAACTTTTCACACTCAAGAAAAAGAAAGAAAACTGGAAAGTCAATAACAGCATTTCGCAGCAGACATGTTAGTCTAGCTGAATAAAATGTGCAATCGTCTTCGAAGAAGGCGGGTTTGCCAATGGAAGTCGCCCAGGCGTGGAATGTCCTCTTGCATAGCGACTCATTTGTCTAGACGTGACTGCCTCAACACCATAGTACAGAGCCGAACGAAAGTAGTTTACTCAAAATAGACCTTAAGTAAACGCTTGAACCTTTTAAAGTGGCATCTTATGCGCCCTTAGCACGACAGGCATATGGACAAGTCACGTCTCGGTTAGGCCATGTTCAAAACAAATGTAAAAGAGAAAAATATACGAAACATTGACAAAATAGTTGGAAGACGATGGACCAGCCGTTGCATTTTGCATCTAACGTAAACGGCGCGTTCTCTTTGAATTAGGCTTTGTGACTTCTTAAGCTCGTTCTGCCTATGACTAAGCTTCTTTAAAACAGGATGACTGGTCATGGTGTCGAACTGTTAATGGAGATGCTGTCAGGACAGTTCATATTAGCTTTATTCTAAGTGGCCGCTATGGCCTGTGCTTCTGACCAGTTTTGCAAATACGTGTTTCCTTCACTTAAGGATAACGCCAATCTGCGATGGTATCGGTTTCACCGCACCCATACTCCTATCGGATGCTTTCACAATTTAGGAGAATGACTGAGCAATGCAAGATGTATCTTTTGCGTCTAGGATCCTATCGGAACGTAATGTTTTGGACTGCGGCACGTAATCATGGTTGATTACAATGTTAAGGTATGGGGTCGCCTTGGTTTGACTGCAGTGCTTGAGGTTAGTCAAACATCTTCAAAAACGAAGAGCGTAATGCACTGTTAAAGGACTGATAGGCTTAGGCTAGGTATCGCAAGCCGAATATTCGAATATTTTATGTCGTAAGTAAGTAAGTAAGGCCAGTTTGATTCACTGATTATACGTCTGGCCTTAGAATTGGCTGATATTGAATATTTTCATTCATTTTTATTTGGTTGTGGTAATCATTTCATCTCATTAGAAAAACTGGCTATAACGCACCCTACCCCTCTATCTTTATCGCATTTAAACAACTAAAGAAAGTCTAGCACAAAAGGTATTTGGGAATCAGCGCTGGAAGGCTAAAAAGAATAATTTCCTTCCTATCAAGGTATTTAACCCTCCAGGAAGGGGCATTCAAGCAAGCAAACAAAAAACAAAAACACAAGCAGACAGACAGACAGACAGACAGACAGACAGACAGACAAACTAACTAATTAAGAAAGCAACAAGCAACTCTAAAGTTGAAAATTAGAAATAGGAAAAATAAGCAAGCCGTTCAGGACTCAGTGCCATCCTTAGGTGTGATATGTGTTCTGAATGAGCGGTAACTTCATAACATACGCATGGGTACTCAAACGCACGTACACTGATGTAGAGGACGCAGTGAAGTACAGTATGATTTGGCGTTAAATTTGGCGACTAATACAGAACGTTATCGCGTCTCCAAATTTACAGTGGTATATATCGAAAAATATTTTGCGAACATACAAACATTTTTCATTGCCTTTTGTGCGGTGTCCGCTTTAAAGCCTATGTATTCCGGCACGCGCAGAATTAGTATACATTGCGCCACTTTAAGCTTCCATCATTTATACGCTAGCACGTTTCAGCTGTTATGTGACGCAGAGTTGTCCCAAGGCTGCTTTCAGTGATGCACTAGCGCGCCTGTAGCGAATGGCTTTAAGAAACGGACACACTCAGCAGGCACGTGACGATATCGGGACGAACCGCGGGTGGTTTACCTGCGTCAAAACAATGTCGATAAGTGGATGAAATGCTGTCGTAAGAAAAGAACTAATTTCCCATTTTCTTCTTTAATTGAGGGCATTTACAAGCAGCCTCAACCCTCGCCGTGATGCCCCACACGTTTGGCTGTTGTCAACACGTAAGGTCGACCTAGAAAATCTTTTCATTCGTAAGTTAGTCATCCTTACCATTGACTGCAGACATTCACTAAGCATGGAGTCGTTATTGATTTGAATTTGCTGTTGCCAACAAATCTATTAGGGTAAGGCCCTGGGAGTGCAGTAGTGAGGATTGTTGATCTTTCCGCATTTATCAACATAAGACTATTCCAGTTCTAGTTAATGGCGTCACACTTGTTTGTCAGGAGAAAATAAGTAATTACGTAATTTTGTTGAGTGTGTTGCGGAATCATAGAGATCGATAGAATATACACGTATGGCACCACACGCGCATGCTCTAACTTAGGGAGCGCAGATATTTTAATCATTTTTCTGTACATCTTCCTGTGCGCACTTCTAATATGTAGTTTGGGTTCTAAAGAAATCTAGCTCTATGGCAGAAGCTATTGCTCAATGACCAAAAGCTAAGGCCACTTAGATTACCGCACAGCTGTGACCCCATGGGTGCATCATGAGGTTAAGCAAAGCATTTTGACGCACGTGGATGCTTTCACTTCTATGTACTTGTATTCAGGCGAAAGGATTAACCCATCGTAGAGATTAAAATTCCCTCCTGCTTCCTGAGTATCTGTAGACGCGCTTGTAACAAACGATGAGGGACGTCTTCACAATGTGTTCCTGTGGTCGCATTAGGTTCCTTTCAAGTAGACGTGCAGCTACTGGTTAATGCTTCAGGGGAACTAGCAAAAGCGTAAATTAAATCCTGTAGTGGGAAGCCCACCGTCGATTGCCAAATGGGGATGTAAGAACAGCAATGGCGGAAGAAGCGCGCACCGAGAGAAGGCCTGCGTGACAGTTGGGAGAGAGCCGAGCAGGCTATAACTTGAACGTTTCCGAGAAGTGTTTACAATACGTGACCACGATTGCATGGCTACAGGGAAGGTTCTGCGCTTTGCCGAATGTCGAAATACAACGCTTCCGGTGTTTCGAGCACGAGCGAGCATTCCCTGTATCTGTCGCACTTTCTTCTTGAAAACTTCGAACACGACAAAAATCTAAGGTAAAGCCTGAAGCTCCGATACGTCGCAAGTTAAATTGTACTTTTCAGCCAACAACCCGCACACGTATGTCAACGTTCCAGGAACAGAATGCTATGTACTTTTACGGATCAGCAGGTGACGGTGTGAATATCTCAGTGCTAGTGGGGGAAGTACAAAAATTGATTTCCCGGCGTCAATGCGAATGTTACAGAAAATCATGTGACCAAGCAGTGACATCCTAAAGTAGCGTCGTGATGACGTCACGACGATGTCAGCGGTTACGCCACTGACGTCGTAACTTAGATCGCGTGAGCACGTCAGCACAGACTGTACTAGCGGAAGCTGAGTGAACTTATTAATCCTTCTCTGGTTTACTGTTGTTGTTACTATTATTATAATCGCTTTGGAGACATAAACGCGAAGGCCGAGTCCGTCGTAGACGAACCGGGCACCTAGGGATTCAACCCGAGGACCCCTGGCAGTCAAACGTCACTGTAATTATATGCGTAGGTTGTGAAAGGCTAAAATTCAATTACTCACTTAAGGCTTGTACACTTATGTCACCGGCTCATATCCACACTGGGCATTTTTCCGCGGAATCACTACTAGCCTGGCTACAAAACAGCTTCGCTGTAATAACATTCCTCGTACTCTGCCACATCCGTTTGTGGCACTGGCCAATGCTCCAAGGACTGAATCTACAGCACTACCCGAACACCAGGGGAAGTTCATTGTTTTAGAATAGCCCGGCAGCAACTACTCAACTGAACGAAAAAGTGTTACACATGATCGTCTACGTATGAACGAGCACTCTGCCTTTGGCTCAATAAGGGCCAACCGCTAGGCCCACCAATTCCTCGCAAAGAAAGTGGATGTGGGAGTATGCACGCCACGATGGCACAATCGTAGATCACTGCAAAATTAATGTAGAAGAAACTGGTCCGGTTCTTTTTATTAGGTCGCACTGAACAACATTTTCGAAGCAACGAAGAATTGTCCTGCCAAAAAAAAAAAGAAAAAAAAGACGCGTATTCGCTTTGCCGCAAAATGCTACACGAAACGGGAACGATCAAGTGCGTGTTACAGTCGAAGCCGCATGTCGGAATCTTTCCTAATGAGCTAAGCATTTGAGCGATTCCGTACATGTCGTTCCACGTGAAATAATAATACAAGCATGATCTATCTCCCTCCATACAACTTATCTGAAATCGCTGCAGCAAAGTTCTGCCAAATTGCCTTGAAATAGCTGTACTGAATCAACCAAAAAAATTTTCTAGCTACATGTTTTAACCAACCGTAACCAACCGATCGACCTATGTGCCTTAATTTTTTATTCGTCGCGTTTTCGCAAGCAGGTATACGTGACATAGTACTGGCCTTCACAGGAAGCAGGCTACGCCGTTCGCCATTTGGGGAAGACGGACAGCTCATATACAACGTCGCTCTATACGTATACGTGTACCGCGTGCGGGTGGTCACAATGCTTCCAGCCTCATAGCACACCTGACGCATGCATGTTCCTCGAATTATCGAGCCGACGCGCCTTTGTCGCCGAGACCTCCATACGCCGCCGCACATTCTGCTAGCCACGCCATTCACGCCGCATATTTTTGCATAGCTGTTGTCGATACACACGCATACAACAGAGTCTGCGCCATATTTGCTTCTTTTAACGGTCCTCCTTGTCGCACGGAGCTCATTGTGTCCAGCAGAGCTGTATGTATGGGCGTAGCGCGCGATCCAAGCCTGACCTGACCGCGATCCTGGTATTAGCAGGGGCTTTTTTTTTGTTTGGTAATGAAGTGCTATAAACATTATATTAGTGGGACAATAATGGAAAGGAACTATCGATACGTTAGAATAAGTTAGGGTTCAACAATGGAAGCTATACTTATTCTTGACTGCTTTTACGTCGCGAAAGTAAAGCGAAGCATTTTTGCATGGTCGTCATTTCTGCGTGATCATTTCTTTTTCTGCGTGTTATATTTTTTTTTGCCATCATAGCGTTTTGGAAGTACGTCAAGCACTCTGCATATCGCTGTTTCAGCTTTGGTAGGCCCTGTCTTTGCTATCTGTGAATCATACGGCGTGCAAAACATTATCTTGACTGTAAGCAGCATGCCTCGCTGCATTCGCATGCCCAATCTCCCCTTTACCAAATTAAAAAAAAAACAACATAATGAGAAAGTGGTGAAAAAAATATGACGTACAGGAAAAATTAGTAACCAACCGTGTTCTCGTAATTCTTTAAGTATAGCTAAACAGAAGAACACACCAGGCGGCTTGCGCTCTATCCCGCCATATATAACGGTGCTAGCATTTGTGTATTTAACTGAAGCATTATTAAGCTAGGTTGCAGGTATAAGGCGTGAGCATTGTGTCACCATGGCCTGTTACTGCGAAGCACTCGAGAAGTGTCAGATACCAACCTATGAAGTATCAAAAAAGGTGACTAAATATGGCCGCAAGGCAACATGCGCCTGTTAAGAAGGGAACGTGCTTTTATTTCGAGCGTGCGCTAATTAACGGAAACAAATCAATCTTCGCGAGCGAACGCGTAAATGAAGTATTTACCTTGACCGGGCGCCCTAATATATAGCACGGCCTCACGATGGCGTCTGAACCATCTGTGTGCTTCATATTTCACGCCTTCTATGAAAAAAAAAAAATGCAACTAAACCGCTCGGTCGTTACAAGCGCGCCCTTAATTAATGCACCTCGGGTTAATATGTGCGCGAATCCAGGTGCTTTGTATTTCGCAGCTCGAACTGCGAGCGACTGAAATTAGCATGAAATGAAAAAAAAAGATATATAACGTGTGTGTGCGTATATATGGAAATCTGGTTCCGGCGTTTCCTGAGGCTAGGATTTTAATAAGGGTGCAATAAAGCGAGACACGAATGTTTGTACAGTCAGCCGTTCGAGTAATACACTTTTACATCGCTTTAAGAGCTGAGCTGCATAGTGGCGAGGCTGATCCGTGGCAGTAGCCGCCGTCATTGTCGTTCGCAGTTTCGAGCGTAAAGAAATTAAAGAAGGAATCTTTCTGCGTGAGGCATGATTCCAACTCGGGGTACCCATGGTCCGAAGGCGACCGTTATAACGCGTATAGCTATGCCACCGCGCTTTCAGAACACGTATTTATGAGAACGATATGATTGCCGCTGTTCACCCGATCGTAACGCAACCTACCATGAGCGAGAGAAAAATAAAATTGGAGCGAAGCAGAGAGAGAGAGAGTGGAGGGGGGGGGGTCAAAGAGAGACAAACAAGTTTCGGGTTGCGCGGAACGGACCTGCGCTTGACGCCAACCCAATAACCACATTACCCTCAGCTCACTTCTTCATGATAGTGATGTCAGGATATCATGATAGTGACATCATGATATCATGATTGTAATATTATGAACGACAGCGATCGTCCAGCTGTACCACGAAGAAGAGGACGAAGAGAGTAACGAATTTGGGTAGGCATTCATCATCACAATTATCACCATGCGAAGACTACTCCGAGTGATACACGGTCACGCATGCCGTACCGTGTATCCGCAATACACTCCACTCCGCAAGCTAAGAGAATGATAAGCGAAGTTAAAGCAAAGTTCAGAGACTGATAAGCAAAATCCTTCCACCAGCTCAGCTGTTTGACCAGTCCTTGCGACGTTAGTTCAGTGAAGCTGCTTCAACTTTTTTGTCTCTCTCTCGTGGCCTGTATAAACGTACTTAGCCGTCGTGTGTAGCCTACTGCTCGAACAAGCATACATGCGTGAATGGGTGTACTGTTGACTTTATCCTCTGCGTTGGCAGCTGTAGGATTACTAAAGCTACAAGACATTTCAACAAAGCTCTATTAACGCAGGCTGAACTACGGGCGAGTTCGCTGAAACGGAAAGAATTCAGAGCATTTCTTTTCCTTTTTTCAGTGGGTCATTCCCATATGGTACAGTGCCCACGGAATGAAACGCGGCAATGTATGCAGTGAATGCTTACAAATGGTATAGGCAGTCCTCTACGCAACCACATGTGGCCACTAAATGTGTTCTGGGCTCTAGTGCTAGTCTACGAGCCAGAACTATGCCGATGTGACAGGAACTGGATGCGGTGGACGCAGACATGCACGTGCGTTTACGTAGCCCTAAATGGATGAATTTAAATCCGTGAGCATTGTACATGCACCGAGAAACTTAAACAAGCCCAACAAGACCCAAAAGCAGCAATACTCAGTTTCTAATAAGCCCCGCCACGGTGGTCTAGTGGCTATGGTACTCGGCTCCTGATCACTGGGGTCGCGGTATCGTATCATCGGCGGCTGAATTTCGATGGAGGCGAAATGTTGAGGCCCGTGTGCTGTGCGATGTCAGTGCACGTTAAAGAACCCCAGGTGGTCGAAATTTCCGGAGCCCTTCACTACGGCATCTCTCATAATCAGATCGTGGTTTTGGGACGTAATACCCCAGAAATCAATCAATAAGTTCCTAATAAAGCTCAATCTTCTTTCTCGAAAGGGGGGGGGGGGGTATGTTTAGAATATGTCACTACTAGGTGGAAGGTGCACTTATTGCGGTATTTGTTCTGGTACACGCATTAATTAGAAAAAAAATCGCTTGCACCTGATCAAACGAAAAAAGACGGAAGATTACAGACTGCTCACGGCAATTCATCAAGGCAATGAGAACATCCCTTTCGGTGGCGGCGCTTGCCTATAATTGCGCGAACGCAGAAAGCCATTATTATAAGCTGGAATAATGATAATGTTTCGCGCACTGATTATGGCTAGCTAACATGGCAAATCATTGACCACGGCCTAGAGCTCTGAAGTTAGTCACAGGATCGTTTTGCACAGGTGGTCGTGTCACTTCAGTGAACGCAGAATGTAAGAAGAAACAGCCGGGCACCTTCAGTTGAGGTTGTTCTCTTTATATGTGCGAGGGCATATGGACTCCGATACGCATTAGGGAACAGAAGATGGCTTTTAAGGTCCTTAATCAATGCTTCAAGAGCAGAGAAAAACCAGCGTTACCTTACGCTTACTGTAATTTAATCGCCACTATCAAAAAATAAGTGATCATTTGGCGACTTATTAGCTAACAGCAGTCCACGTCAGTCACACAAGTCAACATTAGCAAACTGCCCTGCCCCGGTGGTCTAGTGGCTATGGTACTCGGCTGCTGATCCGTGGGTCGCGGTATCCAATCCCGGCCGCGGCGGCTGCATTTCGATGGAGGCGAAATGTTGAGGCCCGTGTGCTGTGCGATGTTAGGGCATGTTAAAGTACCCCAGACCGTCGAAATTTCAGGAGACCTCCACTACGGCGTCTCTCATAATAAGAGCTGGTTTTGGGACGTTAAACCCCACAAATCAATCAACATTAGCAAACTCCAGTCGACACAAGCCACCATTATGCAACATTAACCCTAGCTAACTTTAGTCCTATAGCTTAGACAACGCTACTCAGCTTTATCCAGTACTAAGCAAAGTAGTGCTGCTAGCTCGCGAGTAGATACGGTAGAGTACTAGCGGAATCCGAGTGAGCACTCTAGACAGGGACTCCAGGTGTCGTTGTTCTCCGTTGCGAACCTATCACAGTAAGCGCTGTAACTGAAAGTACGTGTGCTTTAAACTAACTCGAAGCCTTCCATTATGGAAGAAGAGGAAAAGGGGGCGGATGGTTTGTTCTTATAAGAACATAATTTAGCGATTTGTAATTTAACCGATGCTTTTTTCCTGAAGAGTAAGAGCCAGTGTGCCGCTCGCGACACCGCATTAGCGGGCTGTTAGCGCGACATGGCGAACTTCGCGAGCGAGTGGGCCAGAATCGTAGCACATGGGCCGTTAAAGAACTCTTCTCTGCGCGGCAAATGGCTGAGTAAACACGAGAGAGACGCTAAGCAAACATGGATACCCTGAACGCCACGCCGAGCTGACGAGCGGCAAAGTTGTTCCATGGCGAATGCTTTCTCTCTGACTGTGCGGCCGTCTAAACACGCTAAAGCAACACACGGAGGTGAGGACCGTAACGAAGTTTTGGGAACACTTTTACGAATGATACCGAAACGTCCATTACCACGGCTATAGTACTCACACGTTGCGCCATTCGAACATTTCTGCGAGTCTGTTGCTCAGCGGCTCCCATTCATGGGTTAAAGTGCAGGGTATGTTACTTATGCTCTAGATAGATAGATAGATAGATAGATAGATAGATAGATAGATAGATAGATAGATAGATAGATAGATAGATAGATAGATAGATAGATAGATAGATAGATCTCGTCTTTCGACTCAATCTGTCCGTATTTTTAGGTAACCTGCTTGACGGGTACGTATCGCCTTTGACGATACCACGTGAACTTGTGAATCATGAGGAAAGATGCCTATGTCGATGTCAGCGCTTTTATATCACAGTTTCAATGCATGTACCTTGTACACTTGGAGATTGCACAGGTCTGCAATTTTTTTTTTTCTGCTCCTTAACCTGCCTCGCTCCAACCAGCCACCGCTGTAGTCAAGCAGACTAGAAAGCGACCTTAGTTAGCATTCCTCCATACTTATAAGTCAAACGAAATGCGCTAGCGAGTCCTTGACCGGCCTATCGATGCCTTATTAATGCTGACCGAAGAGGGCACCTAAATGAGTGCTGTAATATCTGCCCATGTTAGACATGCGGCTAGGAGGGAAGGCACGAAGCTGCCGTCTGAAATCGTTAGGGCTCAGTAAGAATTCATGAGTTCCCGAAGATTCAAAACCTTTATAGCAAGACGCAGTCGGTGCCCGCCGGCGCATTATTCCAACAGAGCTCACCGGAGCGGCAAACAGATTGCGGAACGAGAGTGGAATTATCGACGTCTCCAAGGGATGGAAGGTAAACAGAATAAGTTTCGGCGAATCCCACAACGTGGAACGACGACGCATGTCATACTGAGTACAGGCAACGATTCTTTCACCGCGGTGCAGGCCTATAGACACAGTCGATCGGCAAATTTGCTCGGAAGCACACTGCATTCCTTTGTCACGCCGATTTTATGATAACTTGCAATTCATGTCACGTCAGCTCTGAACTACTCTCTAAAGCTAACTAATCACCTGGTTAATTTAGCCTCAAAACGGACTACCGCAGCCGGGCAGTAGATTGCGGAATTGTGGTTGTTTTACAACATCTATCTATCTATCTATCTATCTATCTATCTATCTATCTATCTATCTATCTATCTATCTATCTATCTATCTATCTATCTATCTATCTATCTATCTATCTATCTATCTATCTATCTATCGAGGGTAATTGCAAACAGTAATCTGTACTTAATCGATTTCTAATCTATAGGTTGGGGCAATATTGTCTGACGCTTCTGAAAGGGCCCCGCCTCGGTGGTCTAGTGGCTATGGTACTCGGCGGCAGATCCGAGGGTCGCGGGATCGAATCCCGGCCGCGGCGGCTGCTTTTCGGTGGAGGCGAAATGTTGAGGCCCGTGTGCTGTGCGATGTCAGTGCACGTTAAAGAACCCCAGGTAGTTGAAATTTCCGGAGACCTCCACTACGGCGTCTGTCATAATCAGAGCTGGTTTTATGACGTTAAACCCCACAAATCCATAAATCAATCAAGCTTCTGAAAGGAAAAAAGACAACAAAGGAAAACTGAGCGTTCTGCGGGCATAGCTCTCGCTCTTTGACAACCCACGTTCTATAATTTCTTTTCAAATGTAACCCATTCCTCAGCGACAAGGCTGTATGCCAGAAGCGTGTTACATGCATACTCGGCTACAAGCGAATAACTTGTCAAGACTGTGTAGTGACAAGAAAGAAAAGAAGCAGGTGTACTTGGTTTTGTCGTTATTGATGCGCGGAAACGTCGCTATCACAAATGTTCTCACTGCACCGTAAATTCGGGTGAAGCGTGTGCGTCTCTGTGTCGGTAATCCTTGAACCAACAGGCGCCGGGAAAGCGGCCCTTAAAACCGTGTTAGCGGTAAGCTACGACAGCATATAAACTAACATGCAGTGCTGCATCAACTTACGCGGAGCAGGATGCCAAAACTGATGCAGAACATTGTTCAACACAGTGTACTGTCTATATGGCGGTATCTGTGCACACGAAAAAAGACAAAACAAAATCTGGGCATGAATAAAAAGGCTCCGTTCCAATTTAAAAGTGATGCTGCTGGCACACAAAAAAGAACTGCTCTTGTTATAAGAGTTCCTGGTGTCGCGTGAGATTAAGATCATTAGGTGGTCTTTTATGCATGGCCCGGTATTTGTTTCTCTAGCTCTTTCTACGATTTGTTCGGGCTATCATAGTCACGCCCCCCCCCCCCCCCTTTTTTTTCTTTGTTCCGTATTTCCTCGGTTGCATGAGAGAGAGAAAAAGCAAATTCTACGAGTGGTACGGCTATAACAAACTCTTGGCGATGTCCTTAAGCACACGCCTAATCGGTTCTTGCAGGAGAAGAGCACGTTGCTTCAGCGGCGCCGTTCCAAAAAATCGCCCCTTGTCGGCTTGTACACACGATTCCCTGTTCGACGGCCTAAGTTGGTAAGCCCGTTTTTGTTTCGTTCTTCCTTTAAGCTACCGTGCCTCTCGTCCAATACGAGCACACCTACGCCAGACTAACGAAGGCGGGCTAGTCTGTCTCGTACGTAGTTCGAGCTTCTCTGTTACAGCCTGTAAATTAAAAAAAATAAGAAAGAACTCATTGCCCTAAAGGGACACTAAAACGCAAGAGGATTTCTCGTTCGTTAGTAAATTACCCTTTCACAAGGCCGACAGCACCACTCTTCCGGCTAGGTCAGCGGGAAAATGCACAATAAGAAAATACAGGTACAGACGCCGCCTTGACGTTTGCGCACGAACTCGCTGTGGCTTCATAAATTTTGGAGGCGCCTTCCAGGGCCCAAATATTATTTAGGCCGCAATACTGCATTGCATTGTGTTCGCTGGTAGCCAAAGACTGAACGTAGCGAGTTTCATGAAGTTACATCGAACCAATGTGGCCAAAGGAAATAATTTGTAATCCGTGACGTCACGCTTACGTTATGTGCATGCAGTAATAATATATTATTTAACACATCACTGTGTTCGGAGAATACACTGTCAAACAATCAACGCAATACACATAACTGTCAGGAACGCACTGGCTATAGAGTAGCTTGTCATGTACGCTAACTGTATTGGTGAGATATCACAGCGTATTTCCTGCGATAAAAAGAAACTAAAGTCTACCATGAAGGGTCATTAGTTGTTCCACAGGGCCAGGTCGCTGTAATACATACCGAAGAGGGACTCCACAAGCATGCGGTTGAAAATGGCATGGCTGCAGCGTGCAAGCGTGCAGTACGTCAGCATGGTTACATGAGCGCCAAAGGCGCTTACGAGCCCGTAATGGTCGAAGATGCTCATCGCGAAGGCGTAAGCTGGCCGCTACATGCAGTACGTGCTTGTGCGATAGTCGTGGCCGCGATCACGCCTGCGTACGTACACCTACCGATGCTAATCACACGCAGTATATGTAATGCCGTTCTCGGGTCCTTGCGCGTATGCGGAAGAGCAGTCACTTTCTGCAGAATGACCGGACCTCGCATTCCATGTAGTGGAATATTCGAATAACCTTGAATTTGTTTTGCCTTTCAACTAACTTGTTTGTGGATTTTGGAGAACAATTGCACTTTTTGAATTCACTGTACTTTTTGTTTCTGCACTTTTAACCACTCCCCTCTTTATTGCCTTATGGCCTTGAGGGTATTATAAATAAAATAAAATACGAAAATTTCGAATACGTCGTTTTCGAATTAAGTATACGAATGTTAATTATACGAACAGATCCCTGGTGACGATGCGACAAGTGAAAGCAAAGCTCTCGCTGAGAGCAATGAAATGAGGAAACACATGGGGCGTAATTATATACCCATTTCATCGTGAAACGTTACGCACGTCTGCGTGGTGGTCATTTTATGTTCACTGCCGCGCCAGACAGGGATCACTACGCGCACTCTGTGTCCACCTGCGTATAGACAGCACCTGTGTTGTCTACATCGAAACACTTTTGTCAAGTCTTGAACGAATAAAATTGTCGTCATCCGTGAACCTCGTTGTTAAAGGCGTTGCAAATGTGTTCAAGACTTTCTCGCGTCATACTCGGCTTTTATCATAAGCGCGTAGAAAACTCCTTAGCCGAGGCGCAGGGCATCCTTGTTATACGTACCATCGCCAAGGGCAGCCTGTTGACCACACTTTTCCGAAATTGATCGATGCTTTCCGTCTCTATGGCTGTGCCAAAACCGGCGCGAGCTTGATCCATCGGACGCTTACGCAAGAAGAACCGCGTGCCCACATGAATCTCAATCGCAGGCCTCGTCACCGCTTCGAAAGGCACTCCCGCGGCCGCATTCGTATATCACGAGACGCGAGAACGGTTGCACGCTTTCTAAACTGCACCTTCGAAGGCACTTGGATTGCGTGGTCGTACTTCATTGCTTTCAAGAAAACGCGCACCGTCGTTTCCGAGTGTCAAAATGATCGAAAACAATATTGCATCGCGAAGTAGAAAGACAGGAATTGCTGTAATATTCCTTGAAGCCATTGCATAAAGCTCCAGAACTCTCCTCGCGGCAATATCGTTTATATTCTTGTTTCTTTTTTCTTAGTAGAAAACCTGAGTTGGTCGCTAAGGGATTTGGTATTTTCCTGCTCCCTTTCTACACTCCAAAAAAGCAAACACATTACTTCGTCTCTTCGTAGAATCATGTGTGACCCACAACTACAGATTTAACTCCTTCCAGGAGGGTGTTTGAACTCGTGAAACGCGTTTCGAAGTTGAAGAACGATGTAATACGAAAAGCCTTTCTTTAACCAGTTCACGAAAGCTTAAATCAATAAGAATTTCTTATAGGCAATAGCGAGTAGCGAGGCGTGGATGGGAATCTGTCAAACGTACGTTTCGTTCACCGAAAAACTTTGCCTACAGCGCTTCTAAAACCACTTTTCAAAGCCAACGATGGTTCCGGAGATGGACGGACACAGTGTGAACGCTGCTGAACTGCATATACTCGTACTTAGGTCTACAGGAAAAAGAGTACGCTCCTCTCTTCGATGACTACCAGAAAAAATGAAAGATTGAGAAATAAAAGGCACAGAACCTCGAAAGTGTCCTCTTGCCATGAAACTATTACAGGGCACCCCCACAAGAGGAGCGCTGGCGCTTATACTACTGCGATTATATAATGTCTGAGTTCTCCTGCACATGTAGGCGTACTCTGCTGCATGGGTTATAGCCGCGTTGAGCACTGGCTACGATATAACGACAAATCCGGCAACAAAATCTCATTCATATTTTTTCTAACACCCCATGTCTCTTTGTCTGACTGGCATCCAAGGTTGTCACCCGTGAATTATCACCCGTGAAAACAGCGCCAGTGTGTGTCCCGTCTCCTCTGCGTGTTTCTTTCCCTGGCTGTTTGCGTCGGGTTTCCATCGTAAAGGGCCAACTAGGCCAAATGGGCCCGAGAGGAGTTTTATTCAGGGAAATTCAAGGACAAAAAAAAAAGAAAAAGAAAAGGCGAGATGCGAGGAGTCCAAAGAGCGAGAGAAAGTTAGTGAAAAGGAATTGTAGGGAAAGGCCTATAGTGTAATAACTGCTCAGCAACTTAGGGTCATTGGAGCACTTCTCTGGCCTTCTGAAGATGTTCTTAAAACGGTCCTGTTTAGGATATCAAACAAACTGTAAGCGACACCAAAGCTTTTGCTAGGGTTTTCATTTATTTAAACGATATATCAGTTAATCTGCTAGAGTCAAGCGGACGTGGCCCGAGGGAGGGCGCTTGTAGACATCCTATGCCGCCTTGGACCTTCATCGCAATTGGCCACGGAAGTGCAGTGTTTGCAGTTACGATGCTGTAGGAGTCCCTGTTTAGAATGTTGTTTTGATGCGCAGTATTTTAGTGAGTAGCGCCTATAGCAACGAAATGCACAAGGAAAGCATACCTGACGGCAGATCTGCTTGTTAAACGCGTGATTTAGGAAATCAGAAGTCCAATGTATAGTTTCGTAATTTAGGGCAAAGTATACGTATATAGATAGAGAACAATGCCTGCAAGAAGACTCGGTAACGTAGACGTGGACACGAAAAATAGAATAGTATACTCTTGAATACATGGGAAGGAAAAGGGCAAAAGTGGACCGCAAGGAAACGTTTGACTGCGTGTTCATTAATCTTTCCGTCCACGGCGTCACCAGTGTGTCGACTACAGTAGCAGTTATAAGATACGGAATATAGGGCGATATAGCGAAAGATGAACGTTTCAGGTGGTTTCGCGGTAACGTTATCGTAATAGAGGAAACAAGATTAGGTACGAACCTAAAGATTTCTCCGCTTTCCCTCCAAGGAAAAAAAAACTGCTGTGGAGTGCAAGTAATTACCCGATTCATGAATGCCATGAAAGCTGTTCAGGCAGGGACCTGTAGGGGTTCCACACAAAAAGACCAAGTGGCACCGTCCCGGACAAACCTGTGCAATCTTGTATTCCGCTAGTTCCGAACAGTTCCCATGCCAAGCACAACAACTAAAGCTCTTACCACGCCAGTATAGCAGATACCCTATCGTGATACCTGAATGTCTTGGTTGTGGTCGGCCTGATATCAAGTGTGCATAGAAGACGAATGTAGTAGAAGCTTCTCTAAAAGCTCATTGGTACTGCCAGACAACGCGGTCCCAGATTTTCTGCGTTGCTCGCGACTTGGGAGGGGGGCAGGGGGGTGGCGGGCACCACCGCTCCTTTGTCTGTGAAGCACGGTACTCGTTCCCTATTGGCCGGCGTGCAAAGCGATGTGTCGGGCCGGCGAGCCAGGCTGCACAGGAGAAATTCGTGGTCGGCGGGCATGTCCTTTGTCACGCGACGTCGATTCTCGTTCGCGTCTGGTGCCCGCCGTCTTTCTGCTTGCTTTTTCCCGATCCCTCGACAAAACAGGAGGCACAGGGACGAAGAACTTTGTCTTCTTTGTCCCCACCAGAGAAACTAGTCAACTGTTTTTTTTTTGTTCTTGTTTATCTTGTTGCTGCCTGTCTCCGTGCCCTTATTCCTCTCCGAGAGAGGTATACTGCGTAATTACAGAGTGGGCCTGGGTCGACGAGTCCCTTTCGCAGGAGTGAGTGAAGTGGGTAATGGTTTCCTGCTGCAGTTGCTCTCCTTTGGTGACGTGCAGGAAGACGTCGCGGGGACATCGGTCAAAGCCTACACGCTCTGCCCTTGCCACTTGAACAGGCCATGCGTGATGACCCGGTGTCACTCGAACGTCATAAGTGGTATATAAACTTTCTGGCTCTCTTTGCAGTAATCGATTAATGGACCCCAACCTCTTGAAAAACGTCCGAAGCTTTGATTTGTGTGCTCTTTCTTGTCGCTTCTACAATGCGAGAGCATGGACGTTTTTATAACTTGAACAAACGTATACTCCGGACATTGTTCCTTATCTGTTTTTTAGAGCCGGTGCCGCTGTCCGGCTATGACTAGCTATAATGTCGAAAGGTATTGACGGTATTGAACAGGGCTCCGTCACATCTTAGCAAGTAGATTCGCGGGACGTCATGGGCAGCATTTCAACTGAAAACGAAGCAACATTCATTTACCGTGTATAGAACACTGATAAAAATAAAAGTAATGACTATAGGATAAGTCATTTATATGTGTCCGTTATCGCCAACGCAAATGACATAACGGATTGATTGATTTGTGGGGTTTAACGTCCCCAAACCAGTTCTGATTATGAGAGACGCCGTAGTGGAGGTCTCCGGAAATTTCGACCACCTGGGGTTCTTTAACGTGCACGGACATCGCACAGCACACGGGCCTTAACATTCCCCCTCCATCGAAATGCAGACGCCGCGGCCGGGATTCGATATCGCGACCTTCGGATCGGCAGCCGAGTTCTATAACCAAATGACGTAACGGAGACTCGACGCCTCTCTCTCAGTGTTCTAAAAACGCTCGTTGTCTTCTGGTGTAGGTGCCATATAATGAAGCAATATACTTGTGCCGAGGAGAAATATACATCGTTACTGTTTTTCGAAGTTCCATTCAGCGGTAAGAACGGCAAGAAAAATGTGTAGCGTAGTAATCAGGACACAGAGATTTGGTACACAGAACATAGAGCCCAGAGTTCAAGTTCAGCCGTAGGAGCGTTGCTGACGTTTTCATTTGTTTGTCTCGTGTACGTAGACTCCGCGCTGGCACCACCCATGTGTGCATTTATGACGTTACTCGAGCGAGCATGCGCACTTGTGTGTCTCATTGCGAGGGTACATATATACGCGATAGTAACTAAAGAGTATAAAACAGTAGTACCTAAATTCCGTACAGAATTAATAACTATGCCCATCGGTGCAGTTTTCCAACCTAATGTTTTCCGATACTTCACGCCCAAGGTAACGCGGCTGTATTAAAAAACGACTACGCAAATGATGGCAAGAAACGGAATAGCCTGCTAAAAATGAGCGAGCATGATCATCCTTGTTCCGCATATCTTGGAAAAGCTTAAATGATGGCCCACCGACGGACACTGCACTGTAGTGGTACATTTCCCAGGTGTCTATTCGCCCTCATTTTGCACGCACTTCTACAGGGCCTTGTTTTACATGTCACGGCGAGAAACGTGTATGCGGGAAGCATGGTTGCAGTCCTCACAGAGAATTGAAGTACTGCTGGTAGAAATATGATCGAATGGCCTTGTAGACAAAATGACATATCCAGTTGTGCACAGACGGAACGCGACCTCACGCTGCTATTCTTTATGTGTTCGTATGGTGGCTTTCAAGTATTAAGCACTAAGTACTATCAGTGAAGCGTCAGTAAAAGCTTCCGACTCAGGCCTTGACACACTACTGATGTCATAGGTACATACACTAATCCTAACCGTCACTTACTGTGCCAACAACTCAGCTCGGTCAGCAGCTGAGTCTTGCGTACCCTGATAAAACCATTTTACGTTACCATGAAGTTTTAAGCATAAGTACACCATTTCTAGCATCTTCTGTCTGTACGGCCAACAGCAGCTATTGGCAGTCGTTACAGCTGTTGACTTTTCCGTGCGACCGTAGCCTTCATCTGCGACAATGCCTAAATTCCTAAAACAACTTCCATTGTATGTTTAGCTGCACTGAATACGTTTCGAGTATTAGCACATTCGCCTTCTTTTTTTCTTGCGGGACAGCGCTTATTGTGATATGTCGCATTTTCTCACGGCTCAGGTGAAGCGCAAGATGACTAAGAAAGATGACAATGGCAAATGAATTGGCTTTTGTGAGCCTAGAAGTTGGTCTCAGTCTCAGTCATCCTAGTAATGACATTTCTAGTTCAAGCGTAATTCGTGCAAATTTGCGTACACGTTCTCCTAATGACAAGTGTTCGTGCTATTTTTCAGAGCGCTTACTCTTTTTCTTTTTGTTTTATCAGTGTATCTGTATCAGTGTATCTGTCGTAACATGTGCATGGCACACCTCACCATTATGTGTGCTTTACGCACCGATAACTTGCCCCTAATTTGCTAGCTTGTAGGTGTCAGAATTATCTTTATTATATTAACGTCCGTCTCACGAACCGCAGTCTTTACGTGCTTTAAGTTCTCAGCAGTCAGGCGCGCCATATATGAAAAGTGCAGTTAAATGTCGCGCCGTTCTCTACGCAGACGGTGAGCGATCCGGTTTGTTGTTGCCGTCGCAGGTGGAACAAGACAGTATTTTCGATGGAAACGAGTAAAGGCAAAACGCGATGCTGTCAGCGTGTTTGTCGGAGTCGGTATAGGCTAAACTGGGAGACAGGAGAGCGCAAATGTCACTACAGCACTTTCGGGAAACGACATTTACGTACTCTGGGAGTATGCTCAAACGAAGCTCGCTTCTCTATGGGTTCGTTATTCCGCTTGTCAGCCGCGCCCGTCACTCGCATTTCGCGCGTTTATTTCTTTTTCTTTTTTTGCTATATAATTTCGTGTGCAGAGCATGTATGCGTGGAGCGCGTACGTGCCTTTCCGCGTTTTGCCCTTTTTTTCTTGCTCGTCATTTCTTACTTCATTTTCTTGTTCTCTTGCAGGTGAACTCTCATTTATCCGTGACAAAATGCAGCTTCCCGCTTCGCGTACCTTTCTTGCAGGAATTGTTCCTTATTTCTTAACGCGATTTTACCATTTTTTTATTTGTTCTTCTTGCTCTACTATTTCTCTCGGCAGCACGTCTGTTGTAGGAGTTTCGCTTGCCGTGATGCCTTTCTCAGTAACATTAGGAAATTGGGGGCGTAATTAATGACAGCGCTGTTATTCAACGCAAATATGCGAAGAAGAAAAACGATAAGCGAGAGGTTCCCGCACTAACGCTATTAGTTAAATAGGGGTGAGTTGAGACCTTTTCATAAAAATAGCGTACAGCTTGATAAACCCTTGTGTGTAAGTGTCGGTGGAGTTGATATCAGGAGAACAGCGGCAGCAAGGGTCTGTGGCGTTGTGTTCTCTGTAGTGCTACCCACAACAAAGCGAGAACATATATATAGGCCAGTCCTTTCCTTATATATCGCAGCTTTCTCTTTAATAGCAACATGGTGTATTCCGAATTGGTCTTCCTCAGTCCGCGGGTAGGGACTAGGCGAAAATTTTAAGTAGTTTATGAGCTAATGGGCATCAACTGACTTTTAATTAATTATAAGTACACATAGCAAATCGCGAGTTGTAGCAGGTAAGATTGCAAGGTATAGACGCATAGAATGAAATATGAGAACGGCGTGGACTTTGCAATGTGCGCCATGTCACTTGTGATCAAAATGCTTTAGTGGTTTCAGGTATGTTTTTCTTTTTTAAACACTAAACGCCGTTTTGTCCACACAGGCGCGAAATTAACCAGGATGCTTTCGTATTTCCCTGCGGCCTTTGGTAAACAACACTTCGAGACTGGTGTCTCCCTGAAAATTTATTCATGATCCGTACCATTACTAAGTTTTCTTCAGGGGGGTGTGTTGCTGGGAGAGTTGATACAATATCATCCTTAATGGCAGCGTAAACAAAACAGACACAGATGAACACTGTACTGTGTCCATGCTGTGCTAAGGCTAACTGAAGATGTAATGTAACTAATGAGCTTTTGTTAATTAGTCGATTACGTGTACGGATTTATCCCCTGAGTAATGTCCAGCGCTTGAAGTGATCGAATTCAACGGCATTAATAATGCTATTTGTGGACGGCTCTTTACAAGAAAATTTATTGTCTGTAAAGTAACTGTACATACTTGCATGTTATCTTTTATTTTAGCGCTGCATTTTCATCGTACTTTCGATTTGTATCAGTGTGTCTTTCCTTGTCGAACATTCTGATTCCTCCAGCCTAATCGCAAAGTGTCTTTGTTCGCTGATAAACATATGTCGGTTCTCGATAAACTTTTTGTGTGTTTGCGCACGCAGTTAAACAAGTAACCTCAACCGTTCACACCAAGCCATGACACTCCAACGACGAGTATTACTTAGGAGGGCCCTCTCGGTTAGTGTGATTACCATTTGAGGATTTTCTCTGACGCTTTTGGGGGTTAGTCAGGAAATGGTTATGGCGAGAGTTGTACGCTTCACTATACGGCATTTATATAAACCGAGCATCGCAGATTGAGAGCATAGGCGTGTAGTTTACTCAAGCGTCTAGTTCTCTTCAAAGAAAAAAGAAAATCTACAAGGATATATCGAAGTCATTAGGAAAGCTGTGCACTGCCCGCAATTCCCGCACTGGCTTGGTCACCACGTTTCCGCGAAACCCATAACGCAATGGTTGGAAGACTGTTGTGTACGCGGGTTATCGGACAACTCCCTAACAAGGAACGTTAAAGTGTGCCACTTAATTTATCACCCCATAAAATAATTAATGAACACAGTTCAAGAAAAAAAAAACATAAATACGAGAGGAAAATTTAAAAATGCAGTAATCAAGAGTTCCAGATCGACGAACGCGCGAGACGCACGCTGCTCTGCACCCACATGGAGCTTGTTTTCGAGCAGCACTGGCTCCGCCGTAACCGGACAAACAGCTGCTTCCGTCATGGCTTCTCACGCGACGCGTCAGTGTGATTCTATGCGCGTACGGCAAGTGGCTACAGAAACGGCACGCGTGTTTCCGAGACGGTGGTTATCAAACGCCCACCCTGGCGGTTTTTTTTCTTTCGCGCGCCCAGTATGCAAGCCGTGAAGACTGTTGCCGTGCGTTTGTGAGATGTAGCAATCTCGCTTCATTTGTTTCCACACACACACACACACACACACACACACACACACACACACACACACACACACACACACACACACACACACACACGCGCGCGCGCGAAAGAATTCATCTTCATTAGTATCACGCAATGCATGAAAGTAAGTTTCAAGAAATTCAAGATAACGAAAATTTTCAGCACTTGACAGTCCCCGCTTTTCTTGGCATTCCTTATGCTGCCTTTCGCACTGGCACGCACAATTATGTTTCCTACGCCTTTGTGTTTGTTTATTTTGTATTTGTGTTTGCTTCCCCGCAAAACTATTGGATATTTTTCTTTTATTTCACTTGTTTAATTTACTCCTGATTGACGTCATCCTTGCTTCACTGCCTTTGAGAAAGTGTTCGGCTAATCGCAAAAAGAAAAAAAAAAGAAAAAAAAAGCAATTACACGTTTCCCGCAGAAGCTGTCCTCGAATTTTTCGATCCCACATCGAACAACATTCGGTGGGGACATCCATTCACGCGAAGTGTTTTCACTCCTTCAACAAACAATTCCGCTTTTCGCAGTGAGTGGCAACATGTTGGCTGCTTAGGGATCATCAAGAAATAAAACACAGCCAATTGAGGCCTTCGCCGCAGAATCGCCTTTAGCGCCAGAGTTCGGTCTACTCGGGGAAAGCTGACGACCGACAAGCTGTCACCTGAAAACCCCGCGCGTCCTTTTTCGCGAGACCCGCGCAATACGTTAGATGGGCAGCTGTAGGTATGCCGCGATGTGTAAGAGTCAGACTCCCAACTTTCTTTAGGACTTCTCTCACCTTCAAATTGCGACATTCCCAAGGAGGCGACGCCATTTCGCGTTAAATCGACAAGTGCGGCGCGCGCGACAGCGTCAATGGCCTTGGCTGTCTTATTGCCAGCACCCATCGGTCACCGACTGAAGCGCTACTGTGGTCATTTATCAAAGCCCATTCATCATCGCGAGTGTTCGCAAGTTATATTCTGGGAAAGGCGTGTCGTGGAAGGTTGGGTTCAACTACCGGAGACTTCGCCATGAACTAATAAACAAAAGCGGATGGTTTAATTCACGGATCTTGCGGTAGGGCTGTTCGCTTAACAGGGAGCAGTACCTATATTCCATTCACCATCAATTTTACGCGGCAGTTCCGAAGAGAAAATGATTTGGGGTTGTTGCCCCGGCCAGCTGTTGCACCATGGCGTTTCTTTCAAAGATTACAGGTCCGTGTGCCGTTATTGTTTAATAGATCTGCTTACTTCGTTGTCTTAATTAGCAGCGCCTTATACCAAGGCAGGGCCTGAGCATCCCCGCGCTCATGCTCGGCGAGGGTGCTCACACTTGGAAGTTGTGCGATGGCATGACGGTGCCATTATACACAATGCAGTGGCTTGAACGTTTATAGCTATGATCACAATTACTTCTCTTTGATTCCGAAGTTCGGGTGTTTCCTGCCGTAACTAGCCCCGGCCATGTGACATCTGTGCCCTGTGTTCAGCATTGCTATAGTCTGTTTCATTAGTTCCGTGCCGCACTGCGGAAGCTACAGGTCCCTTCGGCCAATCACGAGAGCAAACACGTGTTAAACGTACCCCCCGCGCCATGGCATCTGCCAATGGTAGATGCTGCAGTGACAATGACATTTCGTCTCGCCTCGGAAGAATTCTGCGCTCGATGGCCTCGTAGGCTTGACTGCGCTGCACGGAACTTCTGAAACAGACTATAGTGATCCGCCTTCAGAGAACAGAATGACCCGCACTTCGTTTCTTTCATTTTTTTTTTTTTTTTTGCACGAGTACGACAGCGGTGGGCAAGATGATGGCAACCCCAAAGGAATAGGGCAGACTTCGGGCGGCTTTTTCGTGTCGATATTACACTATACCCAAGAACGCAGCCACTAAACAGTGCAGTGATAAGGACATACGAACATACGGAAACACCTTAAGGCATCGCCACAGCTTTTACGAAGGTGTCCACTTATACGCCAACAAGTGTGATGCTGTTTACCTTACCGCTCCTCTCGGCTGTGATTTATCGCACGCAATTTCCCGGCCCGGTTCAACCAAGTGGTTCTTGCCGCGGCTCCTTGTTGCAAAACACTCTCGAGTGACTTCATTTAATTTGCTCGATAAGGATTTTACTGACCTACGCGACAACTTCATAGAATTTACCGGCTGCTTAACGACTCTTAAAAGAGAGGCTGGCTAACCGCGTCGTCTAACCGATATCGACTTCATCGCGGCTATTAACATAATACTAATGGACGTCGTGCTCTTTGAACTGCAGAGTCCCCTTGTCATCAATTAAGTGGGTTTGGTTTCGCACGAATACCTTCTTGGTGTTTGCTTTCTTGTGTTGCTCATCCGACAGCAGGTTCGAGCCTGTTAAGTAGGACTTATTACGCGTAATTGATATTCCAAAATTAAGCCTGATACAAAGCGCAGCCGCGAAAAAAAAAAGCGGGCGGGGGCGAAGGAACGGCACTCGTCAAGTGCCGTATTGGCCGTCCCCCTTGCCGTTCAAGAACAAGGAGAGAATGGAAGTTGCGGTCTTCTTTCACGGCAGTTAGAAATATTTAGGAAAGCTGCATTCCTTAAAATAATTTTTAATTTCACCTCTTACTTCAGTAATATGGTAGCTCTTGAATGTTACTATCATGCCGAATTTGTTAAAATATATGTTAATGGACATGGTTTCATGGATTCGCCCAGGTGAGGTCATTTGACTGAAAAAGCAGCCGGATATCACCGAAGTCGCAACCACCATCTCAAGAACGAATGGTACTTCGCGATGCATACAATGTTGTCTTCGCCTGCCACGCACTCTTGCCGGTTTCGTGACCTCCGAACTGCTGCATTTAACGCCGTTAACATCTGCTATAGTCGATAGAATGCACCAGAAAACAGCGGCAATTCTAACACTTCGGGCAATGCACAGCAGGCGAGGGTTCAATGGGGCTGGTTCCTATATGTGAGATTTAATAAAAAAAAACATAATTCCAGCGACACGCCTTTGATATCGAGAATTGGCGGTAATGACGAGCAAAGTTTCGTTTTTCTTCATAATAATGTGGAACATGCTGGGTAGGATTAACAGCAGGTGATACCTGCGCGGCAGGTACTAACAGGCAGGAGAAAACGGCGTAGAAATAAAACATTGCCCGGTTACTTAATGACATCTACGCGAGTTTAGCATAGCCTACTATACAATATAAGCGAAGTTACACTACGCGATCTTTGGCAAGGTCAGACCAGTGTCGGCCCACACTGAAAAACCTTAAACTGCATACGATACATGTTTGTCCCTATGAGTAAAACCTATACAATTAATCCGTATTGTTTTGAGGGAGAAGGAAAACCATGCGCTCAGTCGCAGTACCCCCTACTCCACAAGTTCCTAATAAAATGATGTTTTAAAGCAAACTTTCTTTGCTCCACTTAGTGTCTTATCACTCGTAACCGCCGCCTTGCATCTTTGTCGGAGGCGGCGGTGCGCTGCAGAGCTAGATGGACGCCACAGAACGCAACGTTTCTGAAATTTCTAGCCGACCTAATAACGAAGTGTTTTTGGAAAAGCAGCGGAAGCGTCTAGGTGTTGGCGTCGCTCGCGATTGTGGGAAACGCTTCCGAGCGCCGGCGCTTTTGCCTGGAAATACGTAATAGCGCCTCGCATATTTCTCGTGCAAGCAGGGAATTCTTTCTGGGCCTGCCTCACTCTTCCCCTCTTCCCCTTTCTTGCCCCTCCACTTACGTGAGCGTTCACGGTAGCCCCCTATCCCGCTCCGCCCGTATACCGCGGAGTACAAATTGCTGTTGGCACCGTGACAGACACCCACAAAAGAACTTGGCAACGTAGTACATTGCGTGCGCTGGCTCTGCTATAGTGTGAATGGCGACGTATGCCAAACGTTCCGGCGCTGGTTGTGTTCTTTAAAACACCTTGAAAATAAGGTTGCTAAAAAGAACAGAAAAAAAAAAGATTGCTAAAGTTTTCGCACATGTTTCCAACTGAACAAAGGCTTGCTGCTACACATATTGTGCTTTAAAATTGCGGAAACACGCTTAAGTTGCACTGTACCGCGGAATCAGTCTGAAAGTGTAATTTGTAAAGGTAAAACGGAGCAATTAAAGAACGTTTCGCGTACTCCGATTATGAATATGGCACGTGTGCAAACAGTTAAATACTCAGAGAACCCAGCAAACATAATTATGCGCCCGCTTTAATAGTTAGAAGAATTAACACACACCCTACACCTTACGCAAATTGTAAGAGCGAAGCCCTTTTAGATCTGGCCTGCGCAGCCCGATATCACGTGGGAGGGAAAATCGGACCCGCTTTTGCCCTTGACACACTATTACATGGTGGTACTTTTGCCCTCCACACCTGACACATTGGCTTTGGGTTTGCGAAGCCCGATGCACAGCATTTGCGAGCGCACTTCCTTCGTCTCGCGCGCTCGACTCACTCTTACTGTCAGCCCACAGCTACGTGACAATGGGCCATCTCGAATGTATACAGTGCGCTGCGTAAAGCTGCATTTCTACAGCGCGAAATGCAAAGAAGAAAAGAAATAAGTACTTGAGCGGCTACCTTGACGCACACGTTAATAAACCCCAACTCAATATTTATATGAAGTGCTTCACAAGGGTAGTCGGTCGAGCATGTTCACAGAAGAAAAGGAACAAAGAAAGACAGAAACAGAGAGAGTAAAGGAAAGAAAGAAGAACCCACGGCCTGAATGAGACGAGCGTCTCCGTGTAACCAACGCAGCCTCGCTGTTAGACCATCTTCACAGAATGTAAGGATCGGTGAAATTTTCAGGAATGGTCAACTAGGACGCGCGTAATAAAGTAATTGTGTATGCGGATGGAAGTGTCCAGAAACCAATCTCCCAACAATGGCGTAAAAGGATGCGGTGAAGATGAAAAAAAAAAAAAATACGCCAACTGATCAAAATATTCGCCACCACTTGGCCATCTCAAGAATTAAAACAAAAAAGTAACAAGGCTCAGCGAATCATATCAGCTCCCAAGGTGCTGGATGTGTCCGTCTTCGATGATCGAATAGTTATACGCGTTGAATCCGCAAAGCTTCTTTTACAAAGGCAGACCAGGATGTCCCACGGCGCGATTAGATATTCAGTGCATATGCAGTGAATTTTCCTGTGCGTGCCTGTAGCAACCGTTAACACTAGTTCTCGGCAACGGTGCGCTAGGCGTCAGAGGAATTTTCGTTTGGTTGGTGCTGCCGAAACAAACACCGCAATCAGACGTGGAACTATCAAAGTAAATGCAAATTCCTCGCTGCGTGTAGTGCAACAAAATTCGGCTGACATGTTCACCGGAGCCTCCCGCGATAGATCGGTTTATTGCTATATTGTAAATGTGTTGCAAGGCCTCTCAGTAATAGTAATTTCTGGGCATATACGTCCCGGAACCACGATAAGATAATGAGAGACGCCGTAGTGGAGGGTTCCGGAAAATTCAAACACATGGGGTTCTTCAACGTGCACTGGAATCGCACAGTACACGGGCCTCAGCATTTCGCCGCCACCAAAGTGCAGCCGCCGTGGTGGGTGGGCCATAGCGACCAGGCCACCGTGGCGGGTTGTTGCAGGACACTATTAAAGAAAAATTATGTTGACCGTTCGGCAGGCATGTACGGAACGGGCGTTCATGTAGGAACACATGTGAATGCTTATTCATGCACAGAGAAAGGAGATCTTAGACAAACGCGTCTTCGTCTGAAGCAACAGCAGGGTGAGCTGTACTGCGCAGTCATTAGCGCTGCGCAACGTGCAGCCGATGAACTCCCGCGGTGCAGCGCAGGAAAAAAAGACTGCGTCGTTCCGCGGGTGTTTTCGATAAAAGACGAGGTACGGGGAATGATATGAAGACTGGGCTAAAGAAAAACAAGGTTCCGCTTTTTCTTAGTGTTGTAGTTGAAGACATGGTACTTCCCTGTAATTTGTTAGTTGGTCTATCATGGGCGCTGCAAGTTTGAAGTTATCTCACGATGTAACAGACTACTCCAATTCGCAAGGTGCAATGAAAATTTATAGATGCCGCACTCCCCTAAATTTGACGTCGTCGGGAGGTAGGAAAGGAAAGTGTAGTACCAATATCTAGATGTATAAATGTAGTTACAAACTTACAATATGTAGGCAGATATGTAGAAAGTAAGACGGCAGAAGGGCCACACGCAAAAGAGTTTAACACAGTCACCGTCCTGAGAGGATTTTAGAGGTTCGCATTTATCAATTGCAGGTCCCCATCACTCCTTGATAAAATATTTCTAGGCGTGCCGCACTATAGTTAAAACCGTTACGGCTATTATTACTTAGGGAGCTCACTTCTCCGTCACTCGCCAACTGTCTCTTTTCTTTACTAACCACGAACGGCCGAGTAAAGTGCTGCTATCACCAAGACTTGTTGAAATTGGGCCGAAGCACAGCCGATGACCTAGCGACGTGACTAGACGAAAGAACACTTCGTGGGCATCCACGCACGGCCGCCGTTCCCTCAAGAACGCTCGCATACTTATGTTTTGTTAGATGGTGAGGAATACCGTGCTCTTGGGAGTATATAGAAAGGCGCTTTTGGCGAAATAAACAACACAAGAAAACGATCAATACATTGCGGAGAGCTCGATATGACTGGTCGCTTCTTAAAACTTTTTACCAGTGAGCCAGCCTGTCTACGTTGTAGAAGGTTTCTTGCTTTGTCGTCATTTTTTACAGCCAGTTAAGAAAAAGAAAATACCCCACTCGTGTTATCTGTTGCTATGGTGCTTTGGTAAACAGTAGCAAAAATTTCCATATGCGGGAACCTTCCATAGCGGCGAGGGCTATGAAAGGAAAAGTGGTTGGCTATATCGGACACGGTTCGCACAAAAAATTTTTTGTTTTATGCAAGTGACCGTGGTATTGCTTCACTCAGATTCTCAGATTCAGCATATTTTCCTGGCGGGAGGCTCTTTGCTTACAGGCATAGCTCCTGCGTAACATGTCAGACGTACTTGGAAATGCAGCAATAGGGAATGTGGCGATGCTGGCTCGACATATTGTTATGTTATAGCACAGAGAGTAATGACACAGGGACAAGAGCAATACATGCAAGCTCCAACATTCCCCTGTGTTTTAAGACTTAGCAATACCATCACGTACGTATAAACTGTAATCATGCTTCTGTGAAAGCACTGCAAGAAGTTAACGCATGCGTGCCTCCATTGTACCTGCATATAATGTTTCTGCGCTAAATACTAAAAATGGACTAGAACTGAAGGTATACGCTAATAGGAGCGCTCGTTCAAACGAGAGTGTTGACCAGTGTCAGCATGAGTGCATTTGCTTATGCACTCTCTGTTTCGAATGTGCGTCTTTAACTGCGCTGCTTACAGTTTCAAGGCTGTTTTAACATGAACGAAAATTGCAACGCGATCCGTTCATAGTAACACTGTCAATAAAGAACGAACGGCTGCACTTTACACCTCCAAAGATTATTGCGAGATCACTGTAAATAACATGAAGAATATAGTTTTCCCTCTCGTCATCCCAAGGAACACGTTTGCGCAGTGCCATGTATGAGTTACCTGCGCGTCACGTGACTGCAAACAGTGTATGAACCTGGCAAAGGAAAGCGTGCACTTGTTCGAATCACTCTAAAATAACAGGCGTGCTTGGATTCGCGTGGGCTACGTACTATCTCAATCAGCTTATTAAGTATACGGTGCGACTAACACCTCATAAAATGTTATTCCACCACTCAAAAGTGGTCATTTTCTGCAATAGGGAACGTGTTGAATACAAGTGAGCTAACATTCATAATGTGCAACGCCAGACGTTGTCTCGCCACGCCTGCTCACAACGCCAGAAGAAGAAAAATACGCGTACGCAGGAATACAACAGGCATTGCGTTGAGACCACAGCATGATTCGGTTTTGCTTAAGTGCCATCACGAAGTCATAGCCTCCTAAACGCACTAAATGGAAGGCTCCCTTCTCGTATAGTATAAACGGGCACTTAAAGTTTCAACCTGTAGGTCGGTTTATAATGCCCAGATAGTCTGAGCACCCAAGTCGGCATGCCCATGATACGAGTGTTACGTGAAGCATTTGTTTGTGACCTGACGTTGGCGTAAACAACACAACCGAAAGTTATAGCTCGAAAAACTGCTATGTCGTTCCAATTCGTACTTAGACGCAAAATCCGACTTGACGGGGCCAAAGTCCTTGCCATGTAATTATCATAACTGCCGTCGTCACCAAGAGTAACTACAAGAATACTACTACTACTACTACTACTACTACTACTATTCTTACATTAACACCAGTAACAAACGTTATGTAAGGCATGTGGCTCTTCTGTCATTATTACTCCACTTACCTCCTCGACAGTTCGAAATGAGGAATGATTTTATTAGGTTTTGAATACGTGCACAACGACACAGCGCAACTGAAGGGACCCGATAGCTCACTTCGGAGGCACTTCGCGCTATACCCACGTGTGTCTTCCAGGCCCGGCACGTCGTCTTTTCGTGCAGCGAGCTGCATGCAAGCGGGGATCTGCTTACGCGACTCCCGCGCCACCCCTCCCTCTCCGGTCGACGATTCAGAGAAAGCAGCTGCGTTGGAGCGATACAAGTGCCGGCTGCGTGCATACGGCGCCATAAGAATACGGTCCGGCGGGCAAACGCGAGGTGCATCCTAATTTATTCCTGTTTCCTTCCCGTAAACTCGTCGCGCTCGCAGATTCGTTTGCAGCCGCTCGTGTTCGTATGGCCGGGTAAAATAGGATCAGAACCCTATATGCGAGATCCGACGCGAGAGTGACCGGAATGACAACTCGCGAGTGAAGAAGCACCAGCGGTCGCAGTGACGGGGTTCAATTACAAACACTGGTGTGCTATTCTTTCGTCATTTTGGCGGTGGTGCGTCGTTTCCTCTTGTATTTTGGGACGTCCACGGCTGATCGACAGAGCGTTAATAACTACCGAGCTGAGTAACCAACCATACCTTAACTAGAATGCCGATGTTGGTTTCTTTTTTTCCTCGAGATCTTTCAGAACCGTGGTGAGAGAGAAAATTGTGATATTCCGCTCGGCCGTGGTGATAGCATAAAAAACTATCTTTTAGGGTTGAGCACACACCGCTACAATAGCTTATATACGTATATAGGTGGAAAAATAATTACGGAAAGGAAAATTACGACGACATCAAAAGTTTCTTGCACTTCGTACTCGTGTCCATACACTGCGAATCGAGATCAGCAGGGATGTCGCTTACGTTCATTTCATTTTCACCACGCCACCCAAAGGCACATAAAAGAGCCATGCCTGCCGAAGAGAGGCGCAGAAATTAAACTTTATTTTTTCTTACTTTTCATTTTTCACCGTTGCCACGGAAACGAGGGGCAGTTTTTCATCAAGCGTATAACAGTGGGCGGATGCGGTGGTGCGTACAAGCGTAATTGGAAATCGGTGTCTCGTTCTTCGCGCCGTTCTGGGATTGCTGGCTGCTGGCCGCGTTTCCATTCAGGGCGGAATATCCCGCGGCATTTTGCCTCGCTGTATCGCCGAGAGTCAACAAGTCTTCCATGTTTATCTAAGGAAAACAAACTGTACTCGACTTTCTTCAGAAGTGAAGCAAGAACAAATGTCGCATCGTCGAGAGAGATTAACTTCCGAAAGCAGCCGCATCATTGTTTACATCGACGAAATCTTGCCGAAGCAAATCTGTACGCAGTCAAAGGAAGCAAAAAACAAAACAGTAAAAATGGCGACAAAAATTCGGGTTATTGCGCATCCATTCTTTCGGGGAATAGAACGCGATGTCAAAATTTTGGAGACTCACTTGAGGTACATAAACAAGACGAACGTCTGAAATCTTGCAAGCAGGCAAGGCGGGCTCGTACATAGAGCACGGGATTCTTTGTCGTCTAGACAACGTCTTCAATCCAGACATAAAAAGACTTGTTCGCAGCCATGGAGCACAACGGGTAAATATCGCGAGTAGCTGCGCTCCCATTATGAGTTCGCTCGGGGCAAGTATTGCAGGGGAGTCTGAGCCGCCTTGTAGAGCCTTGGTAGACAATGCGCAAGCTAGACTTGACGGAATCGTGAAGGGTGTGCAAGATTCTATGCGTGCTGTTAACGGGCGCGATGCAATGTTAATTGTAAGCGTCATGCGGTGTAGCAGTAACCGACCACCAGGTTGGCAGAATGACATTATGATTCGCCGTCTGCTATATATAGAGAAGTTCATGACCGGCGGGAATATTTTTCTTACTATAAGACATGTGATCATGAACGTAGCAATGTCGACTCCCGTAGCACATTACCCTATATGGACTTGACGACCTCTATTTCGACCTCTATTTGTAAGTTAATTGTGATGCACGCTACATACAAAAAATTTGATTAATCCCCCTGTCATACGAACCGGTATAACACGAAAGTCAAACTTGTCTTCGCACATAAGTGTCAAAGTGGCTAATCGAGAGGAGGGAGATGGGTTGGATACTCTCGACATGTGAACCCCTTGCATGTAGACATCAGCGGCACCTCTACATTGCACAGGGATCGTCGACAGTTGCACGCAAGCGAAAGCTCTCGAACGACTCACATTTCTCCGGAGACACTGCACTGAACGCAACAGCACCCTGCGCAAACCTACTATAAACCAGGAGCGTCCGCAAACGGTGCAACGTTTCATGAAACAGCGAAAGGTTTGACGGCGTATCGTTTTGTGAACGCACAGTTCCGGTGCGAAGCGCGCATCAGGCGCCCCTTCGGGGTTCCCCCACCGAACGTTCTCCAGGACCTCAATAAAGTTTTAAACAACAACAACTTGCTTGTCGACGGCTGTCCTTGCGTTCCTGGAGTAGAGTGCGTCGCAACGTAACTGGTTATCATATACTCCACAAAAGACAAATTACTGTAGCGGCCGTGGCTGAGGCAACGCGCCGACAGGATGCCGAAGCTTGCGCGGCGATAGAGGCGTCGAGAGCACTAAAGCACTAACTACCGGCGCGCATATTAATTAACACGGCAATTTACGCCTTCGCTCCATCTTTCCTAGGTGGCGGTACCACCGCTGGGAACCGAGAGTGCAGTGAAAGGAGATGTTAATTTAAGAGGAATATTGCTTGCTAAATACATTTGCTTTAACCGGACATCAATTTGCAGGAAATTTTAAAGCAGCGTAGTGAAGATATAAGACCCGTTTTTTTTCTTCTTCCATATCGCAAGTGTTTCGGCGGTATGGTGGCAGCGCTTCCAGCCCCTACAGTCGCACCCTGCCTGATTCTGGGTTCAAATCCCAGCGAGTGGTAATCTTTCTATCTTAAATGGGTGTTTATTTCTCAGACATCCACTTCCGCTACGGAAGTATGTCACAGCTTTCTTGGCGGACTCCAGCATAAGACACTTTCGTGTTAACATAGCGCCGTGTCTGAAGAACCGTACATGCAAAAGGGCCGTGCTGTTCTACTGACATAACCTACAACTGCAGTGTTACGCGTAAAACCGACCAATAGTGGGAGTAACAATTTTATTTTCATTTCCGTCAGTGCTCAGCGATTGGAACTCGATACTCGGACAGCATGATGGCAGGCGCACTTTGTGCCCCTGGAGTGCACACGGTGATCACAGAAAGTACGAAGTGGATCATAATGCTTCAAAAAGTATTTCGCATCCGCTGAGGAGCACAATGAATCATACCAGTGACCCCAGCGCTAAGCGATGACGCAGAAAGCATCGGTAGCCGTGTCGAGCTTTCTCGACAGTTGTCGAATAACTGCTCGCTTTACTTTACCCTGTGGCGTACTGTCTTTATACATTCAAACTCTGCGAACGATACGGGTGTATAACGTGGGTTAAGATAAGGCTACCTCATAGGAGTCATCAACAGTGGACTAATAGTTACCGCCGAGATTGAAAATTCCAATAGTTTCTAGGGGCGAAGCTCCTTAAGGTTTGGGTCTGTCCGTCCGTTGTTCCTAGTAGCGCGTTACCTTCAAAGAAATGAATGATGCTGCGTGTGGGAGGCGCGCCCTCGGCGCGTGCTTCCCGGCGCGCGAGCTCTCTCACTCTTCCATCTGCTGTCTTGTGTGAGAGAGCGAGAGACAGAGAGAGCGAAAGGCGCGCGTTGACTATGGAAACGCTCTTTCTTCAATGAACGCGCTACCAGCTCGCAAAGAAGGACAACGCGCCCTCACCCGCGAGAGACAAGCTTGACGCAGGTAGCGTCTTCTAGCGAGTTTCTTGATTGAAAAATACCGACTGCTCGCGCTGGAGAACCGTTCACCGGCCACCCATATATATATATATATATATATATAGGTGTCGACAATTAATCCGGAACTCGGCACCATCTACGATGAACCTCCGGAGCTTCGCCCACTCATCATCATTCACTCCGTGGATATGCTGTGATTTTTTTTTTTCATATTGGTAACCTTATTGCGACTACGACCTCCCGAGCTAGATTCCTTGACTGTTATCCTTGTCCGCGCCCTCTTGGTGTTTCGTTTCTTCTGTTTCCCCGATGTTTCCCTGATGGTTTCATTCCATTTACTTAAGTGAATTGGTCATCCCTACTGTCACTGTGTGTGTTTCTTTTTTTCTGAACACTTTAGCGCTCACCTTTACAAGGTGTGCCGAACCAAATGGCTCAAACTGCTCGCTATTCCCAAACATACTTTGCTCTTTGTGAGCTTATGCCAGCAGGTTTTGCTGCTCTGCTTACGAAACGACCAGCCAGGCTTCATTAGTATTTCTCCAGCGCACGTAAACATTGTGTATAGGAGCGCTAGTCGCTAAGCTAAGCGGGCGCACGGCTAGTACCTGCATTTTCCGCGTATAATGTGTTAACAAGCTTGTTAGTATAGAGCAGCTACTATAGGTACAGCTGTTTCTTCTGCCTCACAGAGTGCCCTCAAACGCCTCGTGCGAAAGTGCTGCCACGTTGTGTTTCAACGACCAGAAGCTTGTTACTGGAGCGTGTGTTTCGCCATTAACAACCGACGTTATAGGAGCACCACCCGAGTGCTTATTCGTTCGCTTTGGTGAACTTTTCATAATTTTTATTTATTTATTTATTTATTTATTTATTTATTTATTTATTATTTATTTATACTGCAGCTCTGTTTAGGGCTATGGCAGGAGTGAGGAATTACACAAATGCAGTATGAAAAAAGAAAAAAAATCACAAGTACAAGGAACGCAGAAAGAAAAGTAAACAAAGAGAACATGAACAGTAGCTCTCAATATTCAACAAGAAATCATTCAAAGGACAACGACAACCAACATGGAAGAAAGCAGTAGTAGACGGTGCCACACATGGGCACCAGCCTCTCCATAAACTACACAATAGCTGACTTGTTCGTAGGCTCACTTACTTTCTGAAAAAGAGAAGATGTTAATTATACCTGTATACTGCAAAGCAATCGCTTCATGGCTCATATATGCTTCTGACGCTTCTTAGTTCAGTACTGCTACACGATATACGTCTGAACCTAGAAAGAACTTTTGCACAATACTTACTTGCATACATATGCGTAACTCCGATATATAGCCTACACGTACTAAACTACTTTCGCAAGTTTATTAGGGATCGTTGCCTTTCCGCTCATCTACATGAAACGCCTCTTCATCCGTTGAATCTGTAGCTCACCTGCGACCACTTCTTTTCCTCCTCTTGCTCATTTGTGGCGCCGCGCACACAACCATGATTTGAACGCCACGGAACTTGAGCGCCGACACACACACACACACACACACACACACACACACACACACACACACACACACACACACACACACACACACACACACACACACACACACACACACACACACACACACACACACACACACACACACACACACACACACACACACACACACACACACACGAGTGAACAAAGTGACGAATGAAAGCAGAACATACGAACCTACTGAATGCGCATGCGCTGATAGTCGAAATAAATAATTTGTGATAACCAGTGGCGACTAGAGAGAAACTATATCGTGTACAAAGAAAACACAGATGCATCCCACAGCATTCGCACACATTTAACCGCAATGAACGTCTGTGAGCGACTTCGATCGCGATTCCGAATTGCTTAATTAGAGGCGGGGGGGGGGGGAGGGGGTGTAAAATAACACTTGTGGCTGTAACGGGCTTTCGAATGCGGGGAAGGATAGGCCGATATATTTAAGTCCAAGCCACCTGCTTCATTTAGTTTAATACTCTACTGAAAGCGGAGCGGGCGTTCTAAAGCTCCCTATCGAGTTTGTGCTATTACCATAAGAACGTCGCAGAATGAGAACACCTGCGTCGCTTTCACGCTTTCTCTTCGTTAGCACGCGCAATCGCAGTCACCCTGTTGCCTCGTCTGGGACTAATGACCCCAACTAAGCGAAAATCTGCGCATGCTATCGTTGATGTATTTCAAAGCACCTCACTCTAAAGTTATATTGGCTCGATCACTTCTGCATTGAAATAATGCAAACTATGATCAACTTAAAAAAAGCACTTCAGAGACAGGCAATAGGGTACTAGAAGTCCCCATTGCTCACTACGGAGTCTGATATTCGTAGCCGAATAGCAGCGCAATAAATGACGCATAACCATAGCAATTCACAATTAATGGACGAAGGCAGAGCATAGGTAAATGCGGTGGGCGAGCTTTATCGCCAGAAAACGCGCACTTCATCGTCACTGTCAGCCTATTCTACGCCAAGTGCGGTACCAGCGCCTCTCCCAAGTATTTTGCAATTTGCTGTCTCCGGCGAGTTGATTCCCCCTTATGCTGAAGAACTTCTGCATTTAATCGCCCCACCTAACTTAATTTTCGCCTTCCTCTGCGTGCGTTCTCTCTCTCTTGGTATCCATTCTGTCGTTCTTACTGTCCATCTATTATCCGTCTTTACCCCGTTGCGGATCACAGAGGCCCTCGTTACCCGTTTGTCCTAGAGGAATCGGGCAAGAGGGGTGGCGGGAAACCAGTCGAGGTCGACTAGCTTTGCACTTACGGAGGCCCATAAAGTATGGTGATCGAAATTTTAAAGCCTGTCTACGCTAGCATACTGGGCTTAGAGCAACATGCAGCTGGTCACTGAGGCTGCATGGGGAGAACGGGGGGTAGGCGTGAACCCTCTTGGTGGATAAATCTGGGGACGGGAGAGTGCAGAGCACACTACTTGCCGAGGTGGGTCACGGAGAATGACAAGGGAAGAGGCCCTGAGAATGCTACAGTTTGTATATGGTGCGTGTACACAAGTATTTTCGCAACATGTGCTGCTATACAGTAGAGAGGAAGTTTGGTATTCAACAAGTGTGAAGCAGAAGCTCATGTGTTTAATCGTCAATCCTTGTTCCTTGGAATTTTTCGAGTATTTTTCGAGTTATTATTTAAGTAATAATATTACCTTGCATTTTAAAAATAGTAATTTAAACTAGTACACACTTGTGTACTAGTAGTGTGTGTTCTGCCTTGTCTGTGTCCCGTTAATTTAGCGTCATACCTATTCCTTCACGAAATGAACCAACTAGCTCAGCAAAATGTCCTTTTGACCTCCCCCCCCCCCCCTCGCCTCAACCTTTCTCGTTCTCCTTCCCCTCTCTATCTTTCCCAACAGACTGCCCTGCCAGTTGCTCGCACTATGTGACCGAAGCCATTCGTTTAAAACCGGCAGGTAAAAACAAGAGAGAACGCTTCTATTGAAGTGAGCTCAGGCAGAAAATACCAGCGCAGTCTGTTGGCTTTTATTATGCTTTTCAGTGTAATGGATACTCTAGGCGCTACTTCAAGAAGGGCAGACCACGTCCGCAATGCCGTCTTCTTTTTTTTTTCTTTGCCCTTGCTAGACGCTTGGCTAGTGTTACGTATCTTGACAATCACTGTGTTGTTTGGCAGCCCTCCACCCGGATATAGGTGCCTCCAAAGAATGAAAACTTGGTAATCCATCTCAATGGATCAAATAGCGCAAACCGTTGACTATGGCGCCCATACGCTATCACTGTCTTCGAGGCGTCCGCTGTGCTCTTCAAGTCCTTTGTGTAAGTGAAGTCTTGACGTGAAACCGTAGGCGGACATGCAACAGAGGAGCAATAGGTGTTCAATATCGTGGTGCCGTTGCTGCTCGTTTTAGAGCACTCGTCTGTACAGTTTCCCATAGTTTGTTTTGCTATGCTTTTGGAACAAAGAACTATTACGCGTGACAGTGTGACGGTCGCGGGAATCGATTTATTGCGTCGTTGATTCCGCTATACGTAATGGGAAGTATGTAAAATTGTCCCAGAGGCTCCGTCAGCGCATTGGAAGCTAATATCGAGTAACAAGTTGATGAGGGCTAGTTGGTTCATAATTACAGCAGAAGATAAAACAGCGCGATTGGAAGGGGAACAAAGGAAGAACTACCACAGGACGATCGCTGGCATTCAGCACTCGTCCTGTGGTATTCGTTTCGTTTGCTGTCACCGTTCCAGTCGTTCCATTTTATCCTCTAATCTCGAACGTTATGCTTTGGTGGACCGCTCTCGCTGCAAGCAATTGCAGCAACCTGACATAACAGGACGCTATAGGAACAGGCTGCGTTAGCATACCCGCCAAATGTATTGTCGCAGCGGAAGTTTGTCAAAGCTTTGTTGACGTTTCTCCACGGCGCTTGCCTACTAGAAAGACTGTAATGCCCACGTTCCTTACCTTCCCTATTTCCCCCCTCCTTGTCTATGTTCTTCTGTCCCTCTTTAATTCCCTTTTCCCATCACTTGGTGCATGGTAGCAGACTGGATGTTTATTTCTTGTTAACCTCCCTGCCCTTCTTCGTACTTTTCTCGCTCGCTCTCTGAAGCGCGTCACGGTCGCCTTTCTCAAGCGCTATCAAAACTTTGAAAAATCTTGGTTTTGCTAGGTCTTATCAGCAGGTTGCTACGCTCAAAGCGCATGTGCAAACAGGACTCCTACGCCGCACGCGTGGATTGCAAATAAATAAATAAATAAATAAATAAATAAATAAATAAATAAATAAATAAATACGTGTAACAGTCGTAGACACTTCGTTAGGGTTTGTCAGCATCAGTGTCATCATAACTGTATAAGTAGAGCCCCTCCTAACCGTTTCTGATTACCGATGTCTTTCACAATAATTCGATCGTGTACTTGCATGATTCCTAACATCGTCACACAAACTTGCTCTCTAGCGTTCTCGGCTGCACTTTCATTTCCTGAGCACCACCACTTTGTAAATTCAACTCACTTCTATTCAGTTTCCTTTATCTCCAAGTAAAAAAGGAATCCTGGCTGCGCTTCTGGGATAAAAACCGCAGTAAAGCAGCTTGTCGGGATCCAGGAGACCCTACGTATCATGCAAACATGCGGCACACGAATAACAGAGGTCTGACAGAAGAATGAAATATTTGTGAGGGTTTCACGTGCTAAATTCACTATATCTAGTGGTTCGGCAATTACATATAATGATGACGCACGCCTTAGCGGAGGGCTCCGGAAATATCAACCACTTAGGATTCTTTAACGTGCACAGAAATCGCACAGTCACACGGGGTTCTAGCATTTCGCTTCGATCGAAATATCGACATCCCGCGTCTTTCGGACCAGGAGCCAAGCACAGTAACCACTGTACCACCGAGGAGCTGTGTGTATTTATATCTTTATTTGTACAGCTCTAAAATGTGATACATTTGAGTTACAAAACAGACCTTCTATCAACATATTGGAAATATAATCCTAAAATACGTTACTACATCTAAACTACCAATACTTAACCCTCTAATTTTAATAACAGAAAAATATACTAATGCAAATTAGTCTTTTTTGTTTGTTCATGGTATTAAAATATCTTAAGCAGCATATTTCCCGCCAAAGCTTCACGTACGCTGATGCGAGAGCTGCTTTGGATTACGCGCTCGCAATGTGCGCCCAAAGCCAGTCCCTCACGCCTGTCAAATAAATAAATGAGGAACCAAAACGACATTGCATCACAGCGTGTACTAATGAATACCTAGAACTGGTAAATATATGTCGATGTTTTTCCTAACCTCACATAACAATTTCCTTAACATGAAACGGGTCGTCAAGAACGTACAGATTCCAAATCAATTTAGGAGCTTGAAGTCACACATCACGTGGAATCTTTGTCTTCCACCATTGCTACACTTGACAGCGCACAAGATTTTTCTGGAAATCTAAAGGGGCTGAAAAGAAAAGACCAAGTACGGGTAGATCGATTTTTTACCTGTGTTGCAGTCTATCGCAGCTTTCTGAGCGCCAACAAACAAATTTTTTACGTCGAGAACTACTGCCTTAAGTACCTGATGTCGTCGCTAAATTTGAATCGTCCGCGCCGAAAAGTGGACTTTACGTCGTGATCTGAGCTGCCGACACTACGGTGCTCCGAGCTCTACAGCCGTAATGTGTAGCAAGGTTTGGATACTGCACGTTTATTCATTGGAAAGCTCACTTAATTCATTTTCCATTTATAACATGGAGCAGCAGTCGAACGTTACAAATAGATGAGGTGACATAATTTCGAAACGGTACCTACGGGGCGACACAGAGGGCGCCACTCCAATATCTCAATTTTCTCATTTCTTCCTTTACAACTGCACTGTTCTCGCCAGGAATAGGGAATTGGTTATCGCGCAAGCCTAAACTTTCAATCTTGCTCCAGCTAATATTAGATGCGAAGCAGGTTATGGTCGGGACTATGTCACTGCGTCCCTCCATCCATCCTTCCGCCGTGCGGCGTTCACACCCACACTGTGCATGCGCATATTTCTTCCCCTCATCTCCTTGTCTCATCTCCTCTTCTCTCGGCATTCCTCCTCTCCCCTCCGAACGGCGCGTTGGCTATAAAAACGCTCTTCGATGAACGCTTTACCAGCTCGCAAGGAACGCGAACGCGCCCTCGCCCGCGAGAGACAACGCTGACGCAGGCAGCGTCTGCTAGCGTCAAACCGATGCAAACGCGGTGTGCACCCCCGTGGTGTTTCGCATCGCCTCATGGTCCTCTTTAGCGGGAGGCGGCGTAATTTTTGCCTTTAGTGTCCCTTTAAAACACCTTTGTTAGCAATGAAGTGAGAAACGTTACGCGGAAGGCAGGGACGTTTACTAGAGAAATATGTACTATTTGCTACCCTGCACAGGGGAAGGGGTAGGGGGGGACAGAAAGGTAATAAAAGAGATAGATAGATAGATAGATAGATAGATAGATAGATAGATAGATAGATAGATAGATAGAGCGTAGTTAAGCACACACTCACACACTCAAACACGGCAGTACTAAAGTCGTTCAACGAGGCCCGCGTTGCTCGCAAGAACTTAAGCCAGGAAGTTAGAGTTGTTATGTGGGGTTTAACGTCCCAAAACCTGCTCTGATTATGAGAGACACCGTAGTGGAGGGCTCCGGAAATTTCGACCACCTGGGGTTCTTTAACGTGCACTGACATCGTACAGCTACACGGGACTCAACATTTCGCCTCCATCGAAAATGCAGCAGCCGGAGCCGGGATTCGATCCCGCGACCCTCGGATCAGCAGCCGAGTACCATAGCGACTAGACCACCGTGGCGGGGCCAGGAAATTAGAGTTTCACGACAGAGAGGGACAAAGGCGTTCCAATATGAAGCTTACCTAAACTTAAGTACACGGTTCTTATCCCCATGCAGATGTACGTCATTGAAATCCTCGCGTAGATGTTTTAGGCTCAAAGCAACATGCCCGCGGATATCTATACGAGCCAGCCATAAGGCATCTTTCTGTATGGGGTCCAGTCTGCGGCGTACGCCTGCGTATTTCTAATAACGAAATTGAGCAGACCTCAGGCAAGGTCACTCCAAGCGCTTTGGTTTCTCAATTTGCCGTCAATTTAATTTTCTCATTCGTCCATGGCCGAGCACGGAAGCAGCGTCGCGCGTTCTGGATACCTGCGCGTTATGAAATGCTGCACGACGCTTGGAACTAGCGCTATGGCAAGTGGACTGCCAACATGGTAAAACCTTTGATATATTGGTCACGGAGTGTTCTCTGTTACGAAAGCTTAATGGGTGCAGGTGCACGTATTTACTGCACGGCGCTGTAGATATTAGGGTTCAGCTGTGGTCTCGAAAAAGTTGTTTTAATCTAGATTCTAGAGTGTCTTGCTGTGCTTATAAGTGCTTATAAGCACTGCTGCAATGCAATGACAAGCAAAATAATTTTCAGGTATTGCCTAAGTTCCAGCAGGAATATATATATATATATATATATATATATATATATAATATATATCTATATTAGCTGGAGGCCAGCCTCTTTCAAAGATGACATGTTTGAAAAAGGCTGGCCTACAGCCGAAACGTCAGAATAAATCCTATGTTTGTCACTGTGACTTTCTGATAGTATATATATATATATATATATATATATATATATATATATATTGCGTACGTGTGTGTGCGTTACAATTTCACAAGGCGAATAGGCGGACAATATTTGATCAAATAATGAAATAATGAAACGTTATTGAGGGGACCAATTAATTCTGTATTACAGAGCTCGGCAACATCGCAATTGTTAGGCCCCTTAAGGGGGGCCGTTGTTAGGGGGGGGGGAGCTGGGGCGGAGAACAGCAGCCTCCCCTCCTCATTTCAAAATGTTATTGAAATTACTAATATTATTAGCAAAATTCATCTGCAAACTAAAATGATAAAGCTACTGTTGAAGTAGCGTATAGACAGTCACATGATCTAGATACTGCGAAAACAGATACTGAATGATAAATGCTTTCCGCGCAGAGTCCTTGAGCGAATTGGTCCGCCTCGCCGCCCCCTGCAACCTACCGAAAATGTTCTTGGCTACGGCCTGACGGATGTAGACGATTATATGACGTTGCTCTCGCGGTATCCTATATTACCGCGGTTATGGCTCGGCCGGCATTTTATTAGGCATGTACTGCGGTACACGCTGTGGTTAAGACAAATCGACGATAACCACGAATGAAGGTGACGTACGCAAGCGATAAGCGACCTTGTTGCGCAGTACGGTAGCAATATGATTAGATGGCAGCATACGCAATGACTTTGCCCCTTACATGCAGCCCTTTAACAGCGCATCTGTTTAAGCTTGGCATAACTTCGCGTGGTGTGCGCTAAAACTTCGCCCCCCTGCCCAATGTAGGGATTGGCGCGCACACTTCTTTCTTCCCTTACGCCAATGCCTTACGGCCCGCTACGTACACAAAGGTGGTGATGCCTCGACAGGCTTTTTTCGTCTGTTACGCTCATGCCGTAACCCTATTACTACATGAAGGCGGGTATTCAGCACAGGGAGCGTGTATGTGCCAACAGTTCCTAACATAGCGTAGCAATGCACAGTGAAGTATAGCAAGGGGGTGGGGAAGAGAAGTCAGGAGGGGCGATGTGTATGGTGAGGAGGACAGTGAAGGGGAGAGGGTAAAGCATGGCAGCTAGAGCCTTGTATAGTAGTGTGAAGAGGCGTGCTATGAGGGTAAGGACTCAGGAAAGGAGGACGTGAGAGGGTAAATGATAGCATTGCCTTTAACAGTATAGTTTAGCAAGAGGATTCGAAAGGGAAGAGCGGGTGAGGAGGACTGAGGCAAAGGTGAGGAGGACGAAAAGGAGTAGGTGATAGAGTCGACCATAGCATAGCCATGCACATTCTAGTACAGCAAAGGGAGGGAAAGAGAAGTGATGATGAGAAGTGGCGTGAGGGTGAGAACGAGGGAAAGGAGGAGAGGGTGCAATATATGAAGAGATAAAAAGAGAAGAAGATGACAGAGATAAGAAAAACAACAAAAACATATAGAAAGAAAGATGACAAAAGAAAAAGATGAAGAAACACGAGGAAAGAAAATCTGCGCTCGCAAGGTGGCGGCGCTTGCTTCTCAGCTACGCTGTTTATTCAGGTTGCGCAGGCGCGCAACTGGCTTCAGCTCTTTTAACATGCCGCAATGACTCTAGGAATGTTATGAGAAATTTAAAATATCGTGCTCAATTTCGAATAGTGATTTTGTTATCGAGAATGAAATACGAAGTAAGCAAATTAAATGGAGTGAACGTTTTGGACTGAGGATTCCCCATCGTCAAGCGGTTGCTATTTCTCACGTTGCAAACTACGTGATCAGAACAAATAGCGCCTATGTGATTATTTCACTTCGGTGACTTCAACGCTAAGAGAGAATTGCGAGCATTCTACAGCATGCGTCGTTTACAATAGTCACTGTAGATATATCGGACAACAACGGATAGTTTTGTGCTTGATATTCTTGAGTAGGTGTTGGCGTCGCAAAATGCTTATTGGTTGCTTACAGCCCGACCATGCATTATGGCTGTCATAGTCAGAAAAGGACATCGTTGAGAATTAGTGTGCAAACTGAACGCTCGCCAACTATAAGCTCAAGACGAACGAGACTACAGACAATTGCGCACGAGCCACTTGAATCGGACAGGCGGGCGGGAAAATCTGAATGGCTTGACAAATAGGCACCGGTTTTCCGTTTGGCTACGCTCTTTTTGGTGTCTATAGGTTTTACCTGACAATTGAATAACTTTGGAATTATGTGAGAAGGATAAACGTTTCATACGAGTCTGAACATTCCTGATTTTACTCCATTTCAGAGCGGCGACGGTGAGCGCCAATCTCTAGTGACCACAACTTTTCAGTGCCATTGACATGGAGGTAAATGGCTTGAAAAGCTGCTGCAGCGAACGCGTCGTTAACGACATTTCTGTATATTTTTACTGCTGATATCTTAATGAAAACAAGAGAACGGTGCTCGTTCCTGGTTGTATAGCACCGACGCTCATCAGTTGGAAGCGTATCGTAAGAATAAAAGATGTCGCGTCGAAAATTAGGTGCATGTTAACGAACACCGTGGGTAATTAGGGTTGTGATGAAACCCTCGATATCAGACATCAACGGACCTATGCTTTCGAAATCAAAAAAAAAAAAAAAGCAGTTAGTCCTTGCTTCGCCATACGCCCAAATTATTATTTGTAGAAATATCAAGATATACATTGATGTAATACGTTTTTTTTAAACCTTAGTATGCCCCTAAAAGAAATTTTAGAGTACCCACAGTGGCAATTGCATGCTCAAAGCCCACGCCATGCTAGGTTTGTGTGTGTGTGTGTGTGTGTGTGTGTGTGTGTGTGGTGCGTGCGCGCTTTTGTTTAGGTACACTCCACTACTATAAGGTCTGTCTTCAATGTTTTGGCATATATATTTAAAGAGCAGCAAAGTACGACTCTACAAGGAGACCTTTTGTTCATACATTTCTCTCATATGCCTCATTGCTGTTTAACGTCTCCATTCATTCATTCATTCATTCATTCATTCATTCATTCATTCATTCATTCATTCATTCATTCATTCATTCATTTGTCGTGCGTTAGGTGATGCAGAAACGACAAAACATGTTTAACGCATTTAATAGTTGCCATCGGTGTGATCGTTACTCAGTCACGTAGGTGAAGTGAGCGCCGTATTATAAACGCCGGAAGCACCGTGTTTTATTTGCGGTTTGAAGCGCGGCGTTTTATTTTATGTTCTGACTGCTGGACGTGCAGGCGTCGGTCTGTACGAATCGTAACAGGTGGTTCCGCAGTATTACACGCGCAAGATGGCCGAGTTGCTTCCTGTACATGCACTCGAACTGGATAATCTCTTCCTGGTTAGTAGAATACAATATATGTTAAATTCCGTGAATACGCCGCATTCATCCATAAAAGTCATGTGGCTCCATTTATGCCTTCTGACGATTTTTTCCCCTCTCGCAGTATAAAAAAGAAAGCCAGGTACTTCTTCCTGTACGTTATACAGTTGAAATTCTCAACACAGCTGGGAATGACGGAACGGCGAAATTCCATTCCCTACCCACCCGCATAATGGAATAACTGCTGAGGTCTTATGTGTAAAAACAATGATATCATTAGTACGCACACCGTATACTTGGAATATTTCAGTTGGCTAGAGTACTTGAACGCGCACACAACTCGTGAAGGCTCGGGATTCGCGTCCATCGGAATACGACCGCCACGACCAGAATCTTACCCACGTCCTTCGGGTCGGCAGGATAGTATCGTAACCACTGTAGCACAGCGGCAACTCCATTGACGTGGAAAATCCAGTGTGCTGTAATCACTGAACCACGTGGGCGATTAGACTGCTAGGGCGAGATTCAAGTGTGTTAGCTTCGCTCTAAGAGAAATTTCGCATGGTGATTTTGCCGCTCAACTATTATACCAAGCACCATTACAGAAAATAAAAGAAAAAAAAAATATCACGTGACACCGGCATTTTAAGTTGTTCGGTGGAATTACTATCGAATACGAATGTATTCGATAGTAATTAAAGGAAGTTAGACGTACGATTTTACAATAGGTTAAGACTCAGTTTCGCTCGGTGTAAGATCCTTGCCTGTGAGGATTCGTGTCCTAAAAAGAAAGATTTTGCCCAGAAGATCTCGCAAGGAGATTCGTAAGCATGAAAAATGGAAGCATGCAAAAGTATGCACGCTCAGCTATGAAAGTTTGCTTAATGGTTTTCAACTACCTGGACATCCTGAAGAGGAAGTTCTCATTCACTCCTTTGCTATAGCACGAAGCTACAGAGTATAGCAACAGTGAGCTGTATATATCAGGAACAAAAAAAAAATGTGCTAGCAAAATTATGTGTATTACCATTCACGCAAATGCAACCGAAAGCAGCCTAAGCTGTCTCAATAACAACACTGTCGGCAGCGAAGCTGCCTACGAAGACATTGGTGGCACGACATTAAGACGCATGAATGATTACGAGGAAGAAAGCTTCTAAGATATAAGTTATAACGATGCGCGTCTGGGTATCCTGGCTTGGTTCTGATTATATTGTGGAAGAAAGAACACGTTGATGGAACGTGAAATAAAGTGGCCTGTTGAATAAAGTAATAGTCGCAAAAGAAAAAAATACTGGCGTTTTGGCGAACATCGTCCGTAGCTGTATGTCGAAAAAAAGCGCATGAGACAAAAGTATACAGAGAGACTTACCATTGCCAGCGAACTCGTATAAGTATAAAAACTAAGAATGCAAATTCTCGTGCTAAACTGGTCAAGTTATTAACAAGAAGTCGCCTGCGCTATTATTCCAGAATAATGTTATATTAGTCCCACAAAATGAGGTAGTACACACCGGTGTCAAGTAAATATATCACAATATTTGTACTCAGGAGTTCTACGATGCTCTCGTAAAATTGAACTGGAGTCCGTTAAAGAGCGGCTCAATGTGCTTGTACCAGCTGATACTAAAGATAATCGTACTCGCAACTTAAAACATCCGTATATTGAATTCAAGTAGGACAAATGAACAAAGGGTGGGCTACAAAGTCGCCCAGTAATCACAGTACAGAGTGGATGAAAATATGAAATTAAAATATGAAACTAAATTCTCAAATTAAGATGACACAATAACTATAGGCTCTGGCTTCGCGAAGTAGGCACTGTCGTTTTGTACTCAACGGACGTTACGCGCGAAGGCTGTGAAGGCACGACATTTCTGAAACCGAAAGAAAGTGCGTCTTATGGGTTCCTCGAGCAGCGTCGACCTTATATTACCGCGACTATACAATTTCCCGAAGCGAGACATGCGTACTTGAAGAACAACACATGTTTGGGAAACACTCACCGACCCGGGCTTGAGTGAAGCAACACGTGCGTCTCTCAGTGTTTTCTCGAAACTCTCGCGTCGAAGTCTGCAGTCCGAACACCAACTTCAGTGGCAGTTTGTTAACGATGCCCGTCACCAGAAAAATAACAGCAACAATAAAGAACAGTTAATACCGGTGCTGTATTCTTCACTAGCCTTTCTGCGAGTACAAAAATAGGAGCACTGCTGACGACAAGCTAACTGTCCAGCTAACTAGGCAGGTTCCTAACACGGTCTCGGTGGCCACACCCGATGGCCGTGGAGTTTTGTCGACTACGCGTGAGGTGCCAGGGTCTAATGACGACGAACTGCCGCTGTCCAAGGGGTCACGTCGGCCTCGCGTCTCCGTACGTCGCGGTGGGAGCTCATGAAAGGCACGTCCGAAGCGTCCGGCGTGCGAACATCAACTGATCGCGGACTGAACACCTCCTCAGCGCATTGCCTCCGCCGCCGCCGCTGCCACCGCCGCGCCCCTTTGCGCGCACCTCTTCACTCGCTCGCGCTCTCCAACGCTCGCTTCTCGGATGCGGAGCGCTGTCGCTGCGATTGGTGCGGCGGCAGCGCACTTTCGGCGCGCTCCAGCGTCTCGGCGAAAGTTGGTGCGTCAATTCGCGGGTCCAATCGAAGCGGACGCGAAGCCGGTAACTTAGGTATAGGTGTGACATCTACAGCTCTACTAGTGAATGTCCCTTCTCATATCGATGTGTTCACGTAACAGAATACCGTTCACGGAACTCGCGCCTAGAGTTCGCATTTGAAGACATTAATGCCACGATAGAACTCTTCGAGCGCAGTTCCTCGTTTGTCACTGTCCCTGCGAAATTACCCCTGTGCCGGATACCAATGCGATTTAAACTCGAATGCGCGTGTTCAGCATGGTATCTGAGGAATGATACTCTGACGAGCAATCTCGAGCCAATGCAGTAGCGTGCCACGCGTTAGATGCTACACAGTTATTCTGAAGTCTCAGGCACTATGTTAGCATTTCGTTTGCATGACAGTATATTTTGATGGAAGTATGCCCGTGTGCGTGTTTCTAATGAACCGCATTGCACTTTCTCTGAACTTACTATCATATTTTCGTAAGGCAGTGACCACAATAATGATGTTATGCTGTGGGTCTCGTTCCATGTCTGCATCTCGCATAGCTTGGAAGCATTAATTAATTATGAACATTTGGAAAATGCATGAATAGAAATAGCCGCGATGATGTATGAGAGCTGTCACCACACATTGGTCGGTAGCCGTGCATTTGTCTTGCCTTATATTGTGATTTTGTAGAAGCGTAGGAAACTTTGGTCGCAGATTTTTCCATAGCACTTGACAGTTCAATCAGTGTACGTTAAAGGATTAAGGATGATAGAGGCAACGAAATGAAGACGACAACAAAAAATACAAGGTGAGGACCAGTCACAAATGTAGAAAGTGCTTCGTACTGCACGCGTGAACCCTTCTTTAGAGCAGCGACAGTTATTGACCTGACGAAGTCGAAACGTTGGCCACGGGTCTAAACGTTGGCTCGAGTGACATTCATTGTTCTTCGTCGCTTTCAACGATCTTTTCCTCAATTCGAGCCTCCATTTGCTCCTGAGGTTCTTTTCCAGATTGGACAATAGCTAATATAGGAAATTAAAGATATTTGAAGGCAGTATAAGACAGTATGCAATAACAGCTAGCCAAAATTTTCTAGGGTAGGAATTGCTGGTGTTTTACGTGACAAAACCTCGATATGATTACGAGTTACGCCGTAGTGGATGCCTCTGGAAATTTCCGACATTTCGGGTCATTTGACGTGCCCCAGTATCGCACAGCGCACGGGAATTTAACATTTCAGTTTCACTGAAATGTGACCGCCGTGGACAAACCAACGTATTTCGCGTCAGCAGCTGGGCACCGTAACCACCGCACCACCTCTGTGGCCAAGATATGGATTCTAGCATGCAGTCATCGTCAACTGTAAATAACACATATCATTATCCGAAACGGGTTCACTTCCGGCACTTTGAGATACGTACTCGACTAGGTACAAACTGTCACTGGGGTGTACATACTGCTACTAATCTCAGTGACAGTTTAGAGTAGATAGGGAAGTTACTGTAAGAATGTCGTCTTGCTTAAAAAAAAAAGAAAAATGAAGCAAAGGTAAACTTCATAATAACCCAAAGGTGAAGCAGTTCCACTCAACGTGAAAGCTGTAGGGAGTGCGGAGTAGCGACTCGCCTCTGTTTCTCTTGTCTAGTGCTTGTGTTGCGTTGTGATTATGGTGTGTTGTGTTCATGTTATGGTGTGTTTATGTTGTATTGGGGAGTGTTTATGTGATGTTCGTAGTCTTTATGTTTTCTGGGCTTTTCTTTTATACGTGACGTTCTATTTATGTTATGTTAAGCTCGGTGCATGTTCTGTGATCATACGGTTCTGCGGAGTAAGGTACGCGTTATTCTATTTTATATGAAGATACGTATCGGCAATGTTATGTTAGTGATCTGTTGCTATTGCCTTGTGAATGTTGTTACCTTGTGTTCATCTGCTCTTGTTTTGTGTTTATTTGCTCTTTTATTCTGATTGTCTGTTCTAAGATGTAGCAGAGGGCTGAGGGCAAGGCTGTGTGTGTGTGTGTGTGTGTGTGTGTGTGTGTGATACTACTCCGTGATAATCAATTCTGCCTGTCAAGGCCGAATTGACCAATCCCTGACTAATGCTCAATCCCTGATCAGCCAACGGTGCCTTCGCAGACAGAATTTGACCAATCAAAGAGGGCCAACACAACAACACAAACTAGCAGACCGCATTCGTGGTGCGCCATAGGCCACCTGCATAGCCAGATTTCGAATGGCTTTGTATTTATCATCGCAGGAAATTTGCGGAACGCCTCGATTATTCAATGGTATAATTAGGTTATTGGGTACTCGTGGTTAATTTCAGGAAAAAAGAACACCACACTGCCTGAAGGTTGTAAGTGAGACACCCTACTCTACAGCTCTTCCCGTAAGCTAAACATTCTCGCCTTCTGCGTGAGAGCTTAGCGTGCGCGCAGGTGTTTGGAAACAGGCACGCAAATTTATTGTCTGGCAGACACAGCTGTTCGGCGTAAGGCGTCAGCAGCTGCGTATTTCCCGTTTTCGAAAGATTATGACGCTGCCCGGGCTCGCTCACGACTTTGCCTTAGCGGCTCCGGTTGGAATGTTGAATTCATGGTGTAGCAACATAATCAAGGGCTAGCAATCAAACTTCTTACGCTCTACGTATTCGTAACAGAAAATTTGAAGCAACTGTGACACTGAATACAGCAACAGCATAGGTGGCCAGCCAGTGTCAAGAAACACTAACGAAAAGCTTTGCGAATTACGCTCGAAACTATGATTTGTTTTCTTCTTAAGAACAGGCTGGCATTGAATAAACCTTGATCCTGTATTATCCTGTAATAAGTGCATAGTCAGCCTGTAACTCGTTTTTTTATCAGAGTTATGACTGTAAAATGTCTAACAGATTAGATAAGAAAACACACACACACACACACACACACACACACACACACGCACGCACGCACGCACGCAAGTGGTGCTTGCATGTAAATGCACACGGTGTCCCACATTGACGCAGAAGGACGGTTGCACGCAATTTGTTTGACACGTTCAGAAATCATAAAAGTTTCAGAGGCGGAGAGAGAGAGAAAGAGAAAGCGAGAGAGTAAATGTTAGGCACGCTGCACATCGTTTAGAAAGAAAGAGGGAAGAAGTGGTGTGCTCTCAAGCATGACATCTTTCCTAGTGCAATCACAGATGATCAAAGAGCATGATGTCTTTTTAAGGTCTACTCTGAAAGCAGTACTCGCTTCCGTCGTCGTTACTGTGCGGTATGCGAGCAGGCAAAGACACGCAAATTATCTCTTCTCCTAGCATCTTGGCATTGACGCACAACTTAACTACCATATCTATAGGTTAGCTGGGCGGGAAGCACCTCGACTGACAGCCAGTACCAACCGATGCCTTCGACAAAGCCAGCTGTTTTAACTAATAAGTGCCACTCGTACACCTCTGAACACTCGTGAGAAATGGATCATATAGGAGCTTAATAAATAAATGTACTGCATGTTAGTTAGGCCAAAAAGGAAGGCAGAATCGTAGCTTCAGTAGGGCTCTGCGGTGAGCTCTTTCGTATTTAAGTAATCACTTTGTTCAACATATATTCTGTACGATTGAGCTTCAGTCAATCATAAACGCTCTTGCGCTATACTCTTCAAGTAGTCCTTTTACGCTTACATGAGTACATTTATCTGGGATGAGCCGATCTGTATTGTCGCGGCAGTGTATTGCGAAGTCCCCGTGTTTCGAGGGCCGAATCCCTCGGGTAAGCTTGTCTATAGACGAGCGAAATGTCAGGTGCTTTGTAGTGCTTTGTCTCGGGTATCACGTTACTGTCATCTCCGCGGATACAAGCAGCTAACAGTTGTTTTACGATATTTTTACCGTCGCTTCGCAGTGCGTTTCCTTCATTTACACGAAAAAGTTATTTACCTTATCACCCTCCGACAGTCACGACGTCTTGAAAAACGTGCGAGCGATGCGGGGGTAGGCGTAGGGGGAACAGGGGGAGGAGCGTAACGTGTTCACGTGAGTGACCCATCAATGACACTGTTCGCGCATGAAACGCGGTGCCTTAATCAGCGCAGCTGTTGATGATACGTTCTAAGCCTAATGATGGTGCAGTGTCCTCTTGGCGTGACGTCTTGGGTATTACTACTTGCTCTCCTGCGACTATATTTCATGTAATCTATGAATAAAATTAATTTGGAAGGCAGCGCTGTGCCTTTTCTGTTGGATGGCTTGGCTGTTTCCTTCCTTCACTTGTCGCTGTATTAATTTAAGAGTAAGTGCTCGTAACTGCAGCCTGAATTCATTTCGAGGTAGGTTGATTGATTTCTAGGGTTTGCTTCCCGAGACAACGGATTTGTGAATCCATTTCGTAGCGTCTAGATTTAATTTGGCAGTATGCTGCAGCGAGTGCAAGGCGGCCGACCAGGACACTGTGTGCATGTGCAAAGAGTGTCCGCAGACGCACTCGCATGATCAAGGTCAAATTAACGCAACGTAAGACTGACAATGTTTCGCTTTATTTCCTACGATAGTTAACAAACACCAGATGTGTCCTTTTGCTTCCGAGGAAGGAAGTAAACAGCGGGGAGAGAAAAGCAGAGAAGTTAACCAGTGCAGGGACAACGGGTATGTGACCTTAAGTATAAAAAATGGTTGCGGAGAAGGGGTTACTTTACATAAAGGAGAAATGTGCTCTTATGTGTTCCATGCTGGGTGCTTAACTTGAGGCGCTGTCTAGATTCCCCATTAATGAAGTGGGCACCACGTTTTTCACATAGTCGGTGATGTACGCAGGCAGGTTTAGCGCTATACTGCTTTTCTCTATTGAGATTTCGGCTCTCCGCAGGCATGTCTGCAGAATTGCTGTCATAGCAGCAGGGAAAAATCGCTCATGGCGAGATGTTCATGGAACAACCTTTCATCCACTTTGGAGATTTATGTTGCCTCACTGACAAAGCTGGAATCCAAAGCATGTTTTCTTTTCTTCTTGATATGCGTACAGCAGGATATTTATGAGACAAATAGAGCAAGGCTAGCCTTAACTTCCGGTGCTACAAATAGAAACTGGAAACCACGTGTACGCGGCACTAACGGAATTGCTTGTGAAGACGTAACAGGGCCCTTGAATGGGAGCACTGCATGAAACGAGGCTGCTCTTGTACGCGTAGACGTCAAGTCGGGGGGAGCTAATGGAAGTAGAGAATCTTCTCCCCGCAAACTGGTGTGTTCACCTACACTGCTGCTTGGTTCCAGTGGAGCCAATTGTTGGGCCCATCATATGTCACGGGAATTGAACGCCACCGAAAGGGGTCCCCAATGGCGCAGCTAACTCTGAATTGCGGCTGCGGTAGTTCCTCCACTACCGTATACTGCCACGTGCCTCCAGTAGCCATCTGAACGTTCCTGTCGTAAATGGGCTGCTTACGTTAGAAAAACCTCATTCCCGTGCAATGTTGACGTCACGCTGTTGTTTTGCCTGGCGAACGCCGGATCCGTCTATTTCTTGTTGCCCTGTACGAGTATATTGCCGTTCTTGTTCGCGGATGTCTCTTCCGGAAATGTTTTACCACGCAGATGTTATGGCTAAAACGGCCGTTCGCTTCGTGCGCTGGTGGTGTACCAGTACGGCGCGTCAATGCGATCAATTGCGAGCGAGTTACGCTGTCACGGTTCTTTCTTTCAAGCCTGTGTGTCGACTGCAGTGGACGTCTTTTATACGTGGACTATTTTCCTTGTCACATGAGCGATGATGCAGTAGCCGTTGCAACAAAAGGAAGCCCGCCTCTGCCTACCAGATTCACGGGAGGGGGCATTTGTTTCAGGTCGGTAGACAAGTAAAACTGCGAGCAGCTTCCATGCCGTTTCGACCAAACGTAATAAATTACGACAGTCCGCATGGCCGGCTTCCATCGAACTTGAATGCAAAACGTAACCGTGTTTGCAAGCCTCATTCCCTCTGATCGATGGTTTCCCCTCTTATCCCAAATGCATAGTGTATACGGCGTAAAACAAATATCTGCTCAGATCTCGTGCATCACAAGAGCTGATCCATCTTTCCAATTCACACAAAACACTTTTCGTCTCTGCTTGTCGTATAAGCGTTAGAATAAGAACTATCAAGTACTTGTAAGCCGCTGCGCTACTAAAGCCAACCGAAGTTACTTATCATTCAAAGCGAACAGCATCGCTGAACAAGTTAAGTTACATTTTTGCTGAACCACATAACGTGTTTTGACGAGAGATCAGTCCTCGTGAAAGGCGCGGCAAACTTTTGAGAAGGAATACTTCAAGAGAGAGTTTGTTTGTTATTTTGTTTCGTGGGGTTTAACGTCCCAAAACCAGCTCTGCTTATGAGAGACGCCGTAGTGGAGGGCTCCGGAAATTTCGACCACCTAGGGTTCTTTAACGTGCACTGACATCGCACAGCACACGGGCCTCAACATTTCGCCTCCATCGAAATGCAGCCGCCGCAGCCGGGATTCGATCCCGCGACCCTCGGATCAGCAGCCGAGTACCATAGCCACCAGACCACCGTGGCGGGGCACTTCAAGAGAGAGAGAAGGTTTTTATAGGAAAGCAGAGAGGTCGGTCTCTCTGCCTTCTGTCTCTGTGGAGAGAGCGATGTTGGCAGATTTTATTATTTCGAGTGTCCAGCTGACTCTGTAATTCATAGGGCAATTTTTGGCGCATTTAGTTCCCAGTGGGATAAATGTTTCTGAGAAGAACTGGCCGCTCGGCGAGAAAAACTACCGACGATGAAAGTGGCTGAAAACGTGTAGTATACTCATGGTGTCGCCGTTATATTTTTGACGGGAAGTACGTGCATCTTTCAATAAAGCTTCAATTGCCTGTCCGCGTCTCTGTCGTGCTCTTCTCGCGGCCCTAGATTTTCCAGCAGTTCTCGGAGATTGAGGTAAATATAAACGATATACCCTTTTGTAACACTGCCGCATAGGCCTTCATCGGTAAGCCTAGATTTTATCGGAAGTTGCTGCGACGCCGAGGAGGCCGGCACGCTCCCATGTTTTTCATCGCAATATTATGTCGTGTATGCCTTATATAAGCAGCATTTGCCGTGCGCAGAAGTGTAAGCCGGTTTCTCCTCAACCAGGCGGATCTTTCGTGCGGCTCAATCATGCAGATGTTCTGGATATGTTCGCTAGAACGTCAGGCGCTAATACTGAAAACCGGGAGCAGACGTGAGTTTTCTTCGTTTCTTCTTTCTCGCACATGTCCACGTGCACGCAAGGACAAATCTAGGAGCCACGTACTGGTAAAAATATACGCGAGCGCACACACTGAAGCGTAAACTACACATCGGGCACACGGGAGCCTGCGGAGAACCCCGAGTTGCAGCATGCACGTTTGTTTGCGTCAGTCGAGTTTGCTGAAGATATTTGCTACGCTGAGAAGGAGCACGTGGACTGACTTGAGTGCACAGCAAACACTGATGTTGCAAATATCTTTCCGTTAGCAATGGCAGGACATCACTCCCTGTTCATTGCGGTCACCATTGAGGTTCCTTGGGTGAGGAACGCGAACGCAGAATTTAACTCATGCAGGGATGTATTCGTTTTCCTAGAAACCTCTCCTGCTTATATCAGTGCGTTGTTGCAAGGGTGAACAAAAACCTCAGTACAATTTTTTTTATTGACGCCCGCACGCAGAGGGTAAAAAAAAGAAAAAATGTCGTTAAAGCATGCCTCGAAATTACACGGCGTAGAAAAGGTCGCTTCCTCTGACGCGCGACGTATAATGCAACGCATATTTCTTTTCCTTGTCAGATCACATGCGCTTCTCTGTTTAAAGGGCAAATCCGGCGGTTTCTTCACCATGTTCCGGTATGAATGATTTCCAATGGTACTGACAGTCCCGTAACAGCCAAGGTGGTTCTGTTTGCTCAGAAACGCACCAATAATTTTAAACAACCAAATGAAAGGCGTGCTCAAACCGAAACCGAAACGGATGATGATTAGAGCAGCGTATGCGATTACGTCACAACCTACCCGCCAGCAGAAATATGGAGCTGGTGCCAGAATAATGCCATGGCGAGGTCATTCGACAATGTATTTGGGCTATGCCAGCTTATTGGAACTTGACAGCGACGATTTGGGCTCTGAAGTATCGCCGTTTTGATTTTGGCGGCCAGCCGGCTCCGGTAGGCAGTGCTGAAGGTGACGAATTCAAAAAACACATGTGGGGTGGCCTGCATGGGAATGCGCTAAAAATTCTAATTTTATTTACAGGAAAACTAAACGACTTACAACCGCCTAACTTGGCATATATTATTACAGTACCGAGGAGAATATAAAGTAAAGTTTCATTGAGATCAGTGGACACCAAAAAATCGCCGAAGTTGCCCTTTAAGTTTATTTCTGTGGCACAAGCTGATAAGGAAGTCAGCAAGCAAGTATTGAGTTGGAAGTAAACATGCAAGCTCAACCGAGCTGCGTTACTTGCCGGTAATAGCACGTATATACGCGCAGAATGACAACATGATTCATGGGTAAACTAGATGCAACCCGGGGACGTCATACTATATACCATGAAATAACTGAAGTGACTACAGCGCGCACGACACAAGGACAAGAGAAGAGGACACACACAGCGCCGTGTGTGTGTCCTCTTATCCTTGTGTCGTGCGCGCTGTAGTCACTTCAGTCATGTCTTACCAACAAGCCAAAATCTACACACTCCATGAAATAAACTCTACATGCCCCTTGGGCGACTCCCTGGTTTTTTTTGTTTTCTTTTTCTTTTCCACGAGAAACTCAACCCCCACATGCAAAGCGAAAAATGAGCAGAGATAGGTGCAGGCTATCACTGCCTTCAGTTAAAGGTCAGCGGGGCTCGTTGGCCATTTCGTGCAAAAGCCCCTCAATTCCGGGTCTTACACCAATGTCGCCATAACAAACAGGACGGAGCAACATATGTCAGGTACAGCAAACGCAATAAACTGGTCTGTTGGACATGCTACTACCGCTCTGCGATATGCAAACAGGGGGGCATACTTGATTATAACATGCGTGAGTCTGGCCTATATACAATATTTTCTTTTCTTTTTCGGTTGATCGCGTGTAAGTGAAGCATAAATTTCTAACGTGGTTCAAGGTACCGAAAAGCTAAATACTCGGGAAACACTAAGCGGTCGCGTAGCTCCCGTAACTAATATGCGCGGTTTCTGCGTCACGAGCGAGAGAATAGGTGTAGGATGCAAATGTATCGGTGCGAAAAAGCGCCGTTAGCTCAGGCTCAACGAGGCGATGAAAATGTGATCTTCATCGTCAGCACTTATTTCTTTCATTTTGGCGACTAGACATCCTAACCATAAGACAGCAAAAAGAGGTCATGAGACGCCGTCATATAGTTCCGTATCTTTAAGTTGTGAGCTCCTTGAAGGTTGCTGGCGCGTAGATAAATTCAGAGCACGAAATTTTCGGGGTGAGAACAATGCCAGGAAAATGGAAAAGATAACAACAAGCAAATAAAGAGAAGATAATGTAAGCGTGTTACAACTTGCTCGTAGCACGCGGCGATTGTGCGTATGTGTGCAGTGTCCGTGCGGTAGACGTGAGTGTCCTTCTCTCCTCCCTCAGAAGCTCGCTTCTCACATCGCTGCCGACGACCCGCAACGCGCGGGCCCGTCGGCTGAATCCAGGACAGGTCTCAACAGGCGAGCATCGTAAGGACACTGGGAACGCTTCACGAAAGGGGTATAAAAGGGGAGAGAGATCGCGCCGCCCAGGCAGTCGACAGTCAGCAGCCACCTTCGACGTCCGCCGCGGTGGTGTAGTGGTTACGGTACTCAGCTGCCACCCAAAACGCAGGTTCGATCCCGGCCGCGGCGGTCGATGGAGGCGAAAGTGCCAGAGGCAGGTGTACTGCGCGTTGTGAGTGCAGGTTGAAGAACCCCAGGTGGTCTAAATTTCCGGAACCCTCCACTACGCTCTATCTCTTTCACTCCCTTTCCCCTCCCCCCCACGGACGCTTAGCCGTGCTCCCTACATGGGCTGCAGAAATTAGCGTCCTTTCCTAACCGTACCACAACGATCATCATCATCACCTTGGCACTCGCGCGTTGCCGTACGCACGTTTCTAATGTTCCCATGAGCGCCTCGCTCATCCGTAGCGACGTATTAAACTTTTCTTGTTTGTTATTTACGTCGCCTCGTCTTCCCCGTTAGCCCTCATCGATGGTCAACCTGGTTCCAGCTTCGAGCCGTCGCCGCTAAAGGTTCGCCACGATACTGTAACAGTGTGCATTGAATGAAGCTTGAGAAGAAGATGCGTGCTAAATTTCAAGACGATTCTCTCAAGTGTATGTATGTATGTATGTATGTATGTATGTATGTATGTATGTATGTATGTATGTATGTAAAAAGAGATACACGAATAGCAAATTTTATGAAAAAATCCAGGCGTGTTTATCCACCCCCTAACCTCAAACTCGACAGGGCCCAAGCGATAGGCTTGTGGCAGTCGCAAACCAAGACCTTCCCCAACCCTGTCCATCCGAAGAGGATATATCCGGATTTATATTCTGAAGACAACTGTAAACTATGCAGTACGGCTCACGCATCCCTTAAGCACATTCTTTGGGAATGCGAAGTTATTGGCAGGGAAAATGCAGTCTCCTCAAATGAAGCTGCGGCGCGGTGGACGGCCGCTCCGCACAGCTCAAACCTGTAAGTCCAGTTATGGGACATCCAGCAAGTCCGTGAGGCGGCGAGAAGACAGGGTCTCCGGACCTCCTCAGAGGCGGCCTAGGCCAAGGCCACGAGTTTGCCCGACTTGCCAAATAAAGTTGTTACCACCATCACGAATGGCACACAGCGCAGAATAAGAGGAGGTACCAACTAATATACTCAATGTACAACCGATCGTTTATTGACATTACATAGTTTGAAGGCTATCGCAATAAAAACAAAGTCAGAGATGATGCGTAGCTACGCCATGTCGTCAAACGACAAACTGTGGAAGTATTGTACTCACGCGGTGCAGCGCTGTCATCAGATGCGAAACGAATGATGCGAGTCCACTGATACAAATTGTAGTCATGTAGTGAATGTATGAGGCGGCGACTATGATGGTGGTGTTGATGATTACTGTGATTGCTATTATTGTAATAATTATAGACCATTATACATTAATGTGAATATATGCCGTCAGATGTATTTATACAGACTTGCACTGCACCGCTAAGATACATAGAAATAGGGCCAACATCATCTTAGAGGCAGGCCCCGCCACGGTGGTCTAGTGGTTATGGCACTCGGCTGCTGATCCGAAGGTCGCGGGATCGAATCCCGGCTGCGGCGGCTGCATTTCGATGGAGGCGAAGTGTTGAGGCCCGTGTGCTCTGTGATGTCAGTG